>OZ007582.1:34244589-34282089 GCA_963931925.1 Onchidella celtica | reverse complement strand
AACAAGCCTGCACCGACCGGGATTCGAAGCCGGGCCCTTCGGCATGAGAGGCGAACACTTTGCCTCTAGACCAATATGCCTGACTAGTTTAAATCAGTTTTGGTTATTTACGAAACTTTGGAGAATGTGATACGATCTTTGCCTCGGCACTCGAGGTTTAATTTGTCCAAAGACATTTCGAAAGCTCTAATATAGAAGATAAGTGTTAACCTAAAGTAAATCAGAATGAATATAATTCACCCTACTCCATAGATCAGATAACCAGGGTTTCGCTTTCAACTGCAGGTGTTTCTGACGTCATCAGTACAGTAATCTCTAACATTATCCCTAAGTTAGGTGTAAGATAAGAAAATCCCTCTCGTGAATCCCGTCTTTAGATTACATCAAAGTACACAGAGCTCTCGTCCTCGCTTTGATCAAGTTCCAATTGTAAGACGTGCCCATCTACATTAGATCACAAGAAATAATTATATCTCTTCCCCTCCTGGCATCATGTCTTGCCTGCTGCTTCCTCGACACATCCCGCCACACACATACACACATACACACACATAGACACACAAGGATACACACAGTGCCGCCTACTCCTCACGCCCACCCTCACATCAAATATCTCTATGGCTTTTAGAAAACTGATAATATTCCCCCAAAATCTTTCCTGCCCTTTTCAGCTGCTAAAAGTGCTGGGCGTCAGATGTTTGTCATGATTTTTTAAACCTTCTTCCTATTCTTGAAAGAAACACAAAATTTACATCTAAACCCCTTGGCTTCTCTTCTCTCATTCACGTCATCAAAAAGTCTTGTGATGTTGACCAAACGACATCCTTCCCCACTCCCGAGTTGAACATGCGTACATGCAAACAAAGCTACCAGGTACGATCAACTGATGAGACACTCTTCTTCTCGCCTCTACAAGAATCGGGCGCTACCTAGAGGCACCAAGCGGCCTGAATAGAGTAATGGTGGGGTGTTTTGTCTATTCGGGCTTTTAGATAGCGGCCTGAATAGAGCCAGCCTAAAATAAATGACGTAGTTCAAGGCCAACAGCGATTGCTAAACTGTGAACAAAACTCAGTATTTTCCCTGCACTGGTTTTGTAAAATACGTCACTGTTCGTGACTTCCCCGCTTTTGCCGTTTGGTGGCGGTGTGAAATCTGTGCACGCTTGAAATCTGTGCACGCTAAGCGCGCTAGCTGTCTCATCTTATTGCAGCCATTGCCTTTGCTGTCATCCAAGACGAGGAATTGAAACTTTGAAGAGAAAAAAACTAAATGCCCTGGACCATCCGACGAATGACGAAGTAAAATTCAAAATTCCGTAAAGCCACACCATTTGTGACGTCACTTGAAAGACACCAATAAAGATGATGAAGGGAGGTTTCAAACGCAATTTTACTTCTACAGAGGGGCATTTAGTTCTGTTGTGCCGCCGCCTTCAGTCGTCTGGCAGTCGCACCGGTCAGTTGGAATGGCCAAAAATGCAGACTCCAAGGCCGTCAACTAGTCGAGTGCGGCAGCCTTGCGAGATGCCTGACATAGTTTTTCCAGTGGTGGCGATCTCCAAGGGATTAAAAAATAACCCAGTTTTCAAAAATATCCCCCGCACACCCCCCGCCCCCCTCCCGAGTTCAAAATGCCGCGGTTTTCTAAAATATGGCGTCTCCCATAAGATTCAAAATGGCTCATTTTTCCAATATAGCGAATCCCATAGGATTCAAAATGGCGCCGTTTTCCAATATAGCGAATCCCATAGGCTTCAAAACAACGCTCTTAATTTCACAATTAAGATGCTTAAAAACCTTTCCAGAGGCACCAGTCTTCTCTAGATTAGTAAATTTTACGATAATATCATGTAGTTTTTGTTGTTTTTTTACATTTCCGTGAACCAAAATTTAATCGCTTCGCGAAATGTCTGCCACATATTGACGCCATACTGGAAGACTGAAGACGGAGCAAGGCGGTCCGCTCAGTTGAGTTGCCAGGCACAATAATGTGACGTGCGGGCGCCGCGAAATCTATGAGCAGGTTGCCTTCGCAGCTGAACACACCTCTGATCACCATTGAAAACAATTAAGGCCTTTCTGTTATAATCACGAACTAGTCTGAATTTCCACGGAGACAGGACAATACAGTTTAAGTTAAAAGGGCGAAATACAAAAGCTCAATTTTGTAAAGCTCTAGGCGAAAAATGGACGAATCGCAAACTTTACATCTTTTCAAGGATTTTTTAAACAGCTTCATCACTTGTTTATTCAAAGAACTCCAGACATTTATAAATCAATACACTTCGATTTCTTGCACTTATAATAAGAGAACTATTGATATGGGACAAGCCAATTCATGTAATCGACAGCTTGGATTGTACAATAGTTATCACCGATACTCACAATTGCCGATTCCAGTGAAAGTTTAATTACCATATTATGTGCTTTGTTAACGTTCTAATAGGCCACTAAATAGTGTTTCTAGAGATTGGGAGTTAAAACATTATGGCCATATCTAAATGATTGGTTCTCTTTGCTTTTCTGAGACAATACTAAGACTGGACGAGTACTCGATACTCTTTTGCTTCAAAACACTAATGATCTTGCCCACCAGCAACCTTCCTCAGCTCTAATGATCATAGAGCCGTTGAGTTTCCTGACAATTTCGGTTACAAAACATGGATCGTTTTAAAGTTTATGGGATAAAGATCGAACTTGGAATGTCAAACGTAGCCCATCAATAACCGCACTACGTCTGTTGTACAAACAGTAGTCAGGGTATACATTGTGGCAGTTTCCTGCTGTTCTTTGGTGGTAACCTTTGACAAAAAGCGCTATCGAACGTTTTTGCCAGTTCAGTGTGTGTGGCGCATCATATTTACACAAAATTATACAGAAGGGAGGGTTTTGACCTCCGCAGTTCGCCTCAAAACACATTATAAGCAGATGTGCATCATATTTGACTAAGGTTCCATGTCATGTTACCTCATGTATTACTTATGTTTATGCAATGATGCGTGAAAAGCGTGTATTACGCATATGTTCTTAAACGCTGTGTGAACGCTAATTTAAGTCAGGCGATACTAAAGTGACTCATATCTTATCTTACTTGAAATTCACGAGAGAGAGAGAAGAAAAAATAAAGACCCACTGTGAGAAAATGACTCTGTTTTTCAACTAAGAGGGTGATTTGCATTATTTTTGTGATTGCGCCTCATTTTCAAATTTTGGTTTCCCAGAGACACAAGGCAGAAGATCCCAGATTGTATATAAAATTAGATAATAATCATTTTATTGCCCCAGAGGGAAATTCTCTTTCACAGAGGGTTTACGGGCACAACGTTATACACCAAAACACATTTTAAGCATCATTATAGAAACACTATTGTAGATAGATAGATAGATAGATAGATAGATAGATAGATAGATAGATAGATAGATAGATAGATAGATAGATAGATAGATAGATAGATAGATAGATAGATAGATAGATAGATAGATAGATAGATAGATAGATAGATAGATAGATAGATAGATAGATAGATAGATAGATAGATAGATAGATAGATAGCTAGCTAGCTAGATAGATAGGTATGTAGGTAGATAGATAGATAGATAGATAGATAGATAGATAGATAGATAGATAGATAGATAGATAGATAGATAGATAGATAGATAGATAGATAGATAGATAGATAGATAGATAGATAGATAGATAGATAGATAGATAGATAGATAGAAAGATAGATAGATAGATAGATTATAAAATCAATATCACGAGCAATACCATCATAATCATGACCTAAATCGTAAAATCAATGAAAAATATATAGGTATTAGTAAAAACAAAATACAAAAAATGTTATGTGGGTCATGTCAGTGTCGGAATTACATTGAGATTGTGGTCATTTCGGTGCCTTCCTAATTCATTATGGTTTCATATTTCTTTCCATCATGAAAGTCTGGGCTTTAGCAAAGATACTAGAATTGATAAGATATAGATCTAGTATAGTGCTTTTAGCCGGCATAGATTTCGCACTGCCACCTACCGACAAACGCGCGCAAGTCATGAAAAGTGCCGTATTTTACAAAGCCAAATGGGGAAAAAATTGAATTTTCTTCACTGTTCAACTATCGGTCTAGGCCTTGATTGATGTCACTTATTTATGAAATTATAACCTCAGTCGCGGTGGGAAAACTCGGCTTTTTTTTTTTTTTTGTTTCTCGCAGTCGCACTGACACAAATCATAAACTTATCATTACAACAAGCAAATCTTTTCATACTCTGCGCCATGGGCCTCGCCCCCGGTGAGCGCGCAAATTTTGCGCACGGTTTTTTTAGTGGTGCGAAGAAAACCGTGTCTCATCTTTAGGCCCCGCGCGCACTATGTTAAAATAACCACCCGTTCAATGCAAGCAATCTTTCGCGTGGCGTGCAGCACGGTAAACTCTTTGCCAAGTAAGCAAAAATCTGCGTTTGCACGCCGTGCAGCAGGCGAAACGGGATAGTGCGCGCGGCCCCTAACCTTTGTAGTATCTTTGGTTTTATGCTATGCCAATTTCAAGTGGCTTTTTGTGCTCTGGTGGTTGGTGAAGGCGCTTCTGATGGGATCTCCTTCTATAATATCATTCTGTTATATTCTGTCTTTCTTCCTCCCAGCACAGCTACGGCCGTTATCGGGTCGACACACTTTCTCTAAACACAAACTCAGTTTTAGGCATTTGTTTCAGGAGGTTTGCGGCTCTTGGTATCTAACACTTCAATTTTCCTGTTTTTGGTTTTAGTCTTTTTATTTTTTGTATCTTTTTGTGTAAGGGGATTCTTTTCTTTTTGTTTAAATTTTGCCCGAGCAGCGGTCTTGTTAGAACTGCTCATCTCGATTTTCAGCTGCCAAGGTATCTTTAACGTACCCACCCTGAACACTGGCCCTCCGAGTTTTTCCTCCTTATTAGAGAAGACTAGTTGCTCGATCTTAACTACCATAGGATTATTGACAGGAATTTCCGCCCGAAATTTCAATATGTCTGCATGGACCGGGAATGGAACCCGGTACCTTCAGCATGATATATGAGCACCTTGTCTCTAGAGCAGGGGTCACCAAACTACGGCCCGCGACGTCATTTCATCCAGCCCGCCATGGTACTTGATTTTGTTTGATAAAACCAGGGATATCTAGAACTACATGACGGACAATTGCTTATGCGGCCCGTGCTTGTAAGTCTGTCAGTTATCCGGCCCTCTGTGAAAAAAGTTTGGTGACCCCTGCTCTACATCAACGTGTCCCCAAATGTTTCCCTCAAACTCAAAAACTAGTTTGTGCTTTCGTATAAGATGTCAAAGAAATGTTTCAAACACAAAGAAAAAAGCGTCCTTTGTCCATTGATAGGCTGTAATAGAGAAATATCAGGACAGGACAGTGGAGTCACATTACCAAGTCTGGTGTAGCAGCATGCATAATTTAGATGTTCGCCTTACATTACCCCGGGACGTTACACAAAAGTCGCAACAGCTTTAGTCATCCGATAATTGAATAGATCAGACGTTCTGAAAGCTGGCAATATCACCCCACCCCGGGTAGGGGAGGATTTTGATTTCAGGGGGAGGGGAGGAGGCGAAAGAAGAAATGATCGACAAGGGGACGAAAACGATGGAAGGAGTGATTTGGGGGGCCAATACGGAGCAGCCACTCGGACTTGCTTGCGGTAGGTGGGCTTTATGGGTAGACAAGCCTATTGTATTAAGTCCAGTTGATACAGAATCTTTCTGTTCGATAATGAATAAACAACTCAGTGCTTTTTATTAATAACACTTGGAAAAAACGGTTACATTATAAGTTTTGTGTAGTTTGTCTTCTTATGAAAATGTCTCTGTTGTGTTGGAATATGGATTTTTTTTCAGGCGGGGGGGGGGGGGGGGGGCAATTAAAGAATATTTTGAGATTGCCTGACTGGAAAAAAAATGTTGAGAACCACTCGAAGAAATACTTTGGCTGTTGTGTGTCTTTTCAGAGATGATACATTTTTAAATAGGCTCACAAATCTGACATGGTTTTGCCATCAGGTGACATTTTACCGCCATAAGGCCTAAGATGGATCATTTGTGGTTGGTTGTTGTCAGCAGACCGCGGTCGAACTATTTAGCCCTGGTGTGGATCTGTTGGTTTTGATCGACCAACTAGTTCGATGATGACGTCATGCCATTCAGATTCAAAGGAGCGACCTCGCACAGCAGCCACTTCGATGACGTTCGGTAAACCTCAATGTCGTGACGCCACTGTCCAACTAGTTGATCGAGCAAAATAGGCCGGTACTCGGAGAGGTTAAGCCAAGTAGATAAACTATTTATTATTATTATCGAGCATTTTGTTCTCTGTTTAGGTATAGCTTAGCCTGGGCGCGCAGTTGCAACTTTGCTGCGTTGCTATCGTATCAGCGGTTTGGGGAATTTAGGCAAATGAATGGAAAATGCGCCAGATACACACCAGACAAGGGCACATTGCAGACTCGATATGAATATGAAAGTAAGGCTTGATTGTAACATAACTCCAAGTCGCAGAAGGCGGTCCTAGGTTTACATTGTGACATACTAGAGTAGCTTAACAATATCCTTTTCGGTTTGGGCCAAATGGAAAGGTTTTTGGTTAACACTCTCAGAAATTATCTGGCCAACCTCTCAGGGCAGTTCTTTGTAATTCGACGATATTAATAATGAATCAAATGCCCAGTTGCCTTTTTTGGTTAATTGAGCGGTATATTCAAGTGGTACAAATCAACGGGAAACACAAGGGTTACGGAGTACAGATACAGTGCTTAGAGCAAGGTCGTGATAGCACAGAGAAACTCTTCTTGCAGGTCCTCGTGAATGGACACGAACGTTAAATGAGGAAGGACGCAAGCCCTCGGCCTTTAGCCATGGGGACAATCTTCCTGCTGGCATATTGTACACAGAATAGGGGAAAAAAAACAACACTATAAAGACAGGCATGCGTGTGTATCCACTTGTTGGCTAACGAGTAGGGGATAAATCAATCAGTCAATCAAAGAACGAATCAATCAATCAATCAGCCATCCAATCAATCAATCAATTACTCAATCAGCCAATCAATAAGTCAGTAAATCAAAGAATGAATGAATGAATGAATGACGGCTCGAAGTAGGGCTTAGAATAAAGTCAAAAACCTGGCAAAAAGAAAAAAGTTGTATGCAGTAAAAGCGTCACTTCGAGCCTCCATATATTGGCAGACGTGCTTCTGTGCTGCGGTACAAGCATAAACTCGCAGGTAGACATAATTATTCTATTTAGATTGTATATATTTCGTAATAGTCAAATCTCTAATTGCTCGATTATTTTATCTGTTTAACTTTCCTTTTTTTTTTCTATTGTTGTCTTTTCGTTGTTGTTTTTTTCCTGGGAAAAAGCTGTTGCCGAAATATCGGCCAGTTTTTGTCTTCTCTTTTAGTTTGCGTGTCATTGTATCGTTTGGGCATTATTTCTTATGCGAGGCTTTGCTACATATAACTTTTTCTTTTGCCTAATTTTGACTTTGCATATAATCTTGCTGCGACCCCACAGTTTTTCTGTGGTTTTTATAATATTTAGAATAAAGTTAAACTGTGGGGAAAAATAAACAAACTGGAATAAGATTGTAACAATGTTCCCAAGCCTTATGTCTTTTCCTTCAAATATAGGCCGACAGACAACGCTCCACAGTTGCTATTCTTGCAATTGTACATAACTATTGTTTTTACTACTGTCAACTGTTACCCGTATTGTTACTTTTACCTAAAGTTCTACATCAGAAAACCAAACAAAATCATGAAAAATTGATATATTCGTTTTTTTTTCGGTCGGTGTGTTTCAATTATACCTGAATTATTCACGTCACTGGAATTGATGAAATGAGTTTCTCACCTCGGCTCAGACAAATTCGTAGTGATAAATGACCCGATGCTTGGCGGTGCGCATCTTGAATGCGAAATGGCGGTGTAATGAAGAAGGTTCAAACATTCAGGGGTTTAATTTAATTGAGGTATGATACTGATCTCTGTCAGATACAGTCAGATGCTGGCAGGCAAGACGTGTGCCCCATAATCTCCTATATCTTCTTAATATATCCGTGAAGACCCTATCATACTAATTCCGGCCAGAAACAGTCAGCTGCTGGTACACAAGTGCGCACCATATTTTCTTTGTGAATCCGGGAAGACCCTATCATACTAAGCCCGGCCAGAAACGGTCAGCTTCTGGTAGACAAGAAGTGCTCACCATAATTTCCTATAATTATTTTTCTTAGTGAATCCGGGAAGACTCTATCATACTAATGCCGATCATAGAGTCCTATAGATAGACTAGACAGGGCACTATCTACACAGCTCTGTGGGCTGGTTAGGCACAGACAGCTTCTGCCACCATTTCTTTGGTGTGCCATTTTCTGGCATCATCTGACTGTGTCTGACCTTTTTTTCGGAAGGGGTGGGGGTGGGTGGTATTTAATTGACCTTTAAGTTAATACTATAGTCCCCGTGGAAATAAATAAACTTAGATTTCTTCAAAATAACTCCGCCTGCTGTTAAATCTGTGTTTCCAAGTTTGTTATCTATTATACATTTCAGTAACTTTCAACCTTTGGCATGACTAACTGACCAAACTATACACTCTTCAGGACTTAAATTTGGCAGGAAGGTGGCAATTGAGATAAGGAAGATGATGGCTATAATTAAAAGTTGTTTACTTCAAGCATGTATTTTTAACAAATAACAATGTTTATTGCTATGTAACATCTATATTTTTGCATGTTTGTTTCGTAATATATATACTTCCGTGCATGTCATAAAAAGTAACCGTATCAAGCGTTCAGTTTGGTGCGTAGTGTTCTGGTGCGCATGAGTTCTGAAGCAAGACTGTAGTTTATTTCTTTTATTACTAGTATTGAACCCGCGAAATTCGCGGGGGGGGGGGAATAGCTATCATGTAAAGACATGATGAAACGTGGACTTCAAGATCTAGATCTAGAGCTAGCCTAGATATCTGTTAGTAGATATAGATTTAGATCTAGATCTATTATAAAAATTGAAAATCTTCATCAACGTACCTGAACAAATGGATCATCACGAATGTTATGGATGGACTCGGCATGTTTTTGCCACACTGTCACTGCAGCAAGAACCACGAATGTTATGGATGGACTCGGAAGCACGGTTTCAAATTTGGGGAACCGGACGTTGAGATCGCACGGTGGAGCACAAATTCAGTGACGTCATGCCACATAAAAACTCACGCCCGGATGGTATTTATTTGGAACAAATGCAAATTTGCGTAGTTCAAAAAAATACTTACGGAGAGTGTTCAGCAATGAGTGTAGCAAGGAATCAACTTCAGACCAAAAGAAATTTGTATGCAAAATTTGAGCTCGATTGGTGCACAGATAGCCGAGCTACGGCTTTTACAAAAAAAGCGAGTTTTTTTTTTATAATAGATATGAGAGAGAGAGATAGGGGGGGGGGTGGGGGGGGGGGCACATGATTGTTTATTCGTCTAGTGGCTTATGTTTTCTAAACCGTTTTATTATAATTAATCAATTTAAATTTGCTATAATAAGCAAAATGATTGCCTCATTACCTATAACATTAAACGGCCCTAGTGTTTACGCAACTTAAGCTGTGTTTCCATGTGTGTGGAAAGGGAAAAAGGCGACGGAAACGTCAAAAATCAACCAAGTAGTAAAAAGAAAGTGTGTTCCCACTGTGCGGAAACGGCGAATGAACTTTTCTTTCCAATCCAATCTTGACTCGTGTTTTGACGATTGCGTTTCCATAGACATGAAAACCCAGCCTTAACCTGTTACTGATTTTAAGGAAAGGTAAAATTATACTAAAAAGTGTTTGGTAAAGTAGGAAAGGGGTGGAGGAGGGGAGAACTGCCATGATCAACACAAAAATAACAAAACGTGAATAAATAATATAACAAATAAACCAATAAATCACCATGACTCCTCGAGCTTCAGATCGTACTGGAAAAATCGTTTTAATCAATATGACGTCAGTGAGTGATATTTCCTTTTCGCTCTCAAACAAAACAATGTATTTATTGCTGTCATAAAGCTCAGTCGATACATGACGTCATAATCCGTTCATGCAAGTCAGTCCATCGATTGTCGATATATCTGTTTCCTCACGGATCAAAGTATCGTATTGATCTTTTGTACACGTTCTATTTTCTGTCTCTTCCCCCCGATCTCCGCTCCTAAGATTCATATTTAGGTTCTGTTAAAACAATACTTACACTTCGTTGGTTTCATGACGAAGTGGGGCATAGATGATAATAGCTGCACAATGAAAAGGCGAACACTTAACATCTCTCTGACGAAGGAGCAAATAGGTTAAATTTGAGATGTTTACTCTTTCGTGCTTATCAAAAATATACTGCCTGTGGTTTGTTTTTTTTTGCCCAAAATGAGCAATTTTGTAAAATCTCATTTGGTTTTCGTGTTATGAAGTATGACGAAAAGGCGACAAATCAATTATGAAAGTAGCACAGAAATTTCGAAAATGAATTTCTCGCAACACTGATTTTGGCAGTTCTCCTCTTCGTTTACAGAGAAGTTAAGCGTTCGCCTGTACGGCTGTTGATATCTATTCGCCCCTTCGTCATACGGCGAATGCACCTTTTCTCCGTACCGCTGTTGATACCCATTCACCTCTTCCCCATGAAACCGATCACTCTTTTGCTCCCAAGGAACAAGTTTACCCTGTATTCGTTTCATTACATGTAAAGGCTTAGCCGTTCATATCACACATGGGCGTATCAACATTTTTACAGGAGGGGGTTTGAAAGGTTTAGACCATTTCTTTTATTTTCGATTCATTAAGATTTTCTTATGATTGCAAAAGTTAAAGATATCGATACGTCACAATGTTTATGGCCAGTGATATCGTCAACGTCTAAGAAAAAAGTCGTATGAGATTTCTTGTTTTTGTCTTTTATAAATATGAAAAGACGGATATCTTTTAGCTATTTAGCTTGGCCATCTAACAAGATAGGTTACAAGATGATAGCTGGTTCATATTGTCAGAAATCACTATAGACTAAAGAGATCTTCTGTACAACACACACAGCAACGGTTTTCTCTTCCCCCGAGAAGTAACAATTTTGACATAACACAGTTCCCCCGTCAGTGAGGATATAATTCTTTGTGTAAATGAATACTCTGTAAAAATTTGTCCTGAAGTTTTTACGACAAAAACAACAGAAATAATATGCACAGTTCCTGTATTAGTAAGAGAAAGAATGATTTTTAAAAATGACAGGAATTGCACCAATCCAAATAAAAAAGACATGATACGTTAGTAGAGAGGCCTGTCATGCCGAAGGTACCGATTTCGAACTCCGGTCAGTGCAAGCATGTCGGCAAAGGTTAGGGAAGAGGGAATGTTTGTCCCTGATCCTATGGTCGGTAGGATCGAGCACCTAGTCTTCTCGGGTAAGGGCGAAAAACTTGGAGGGACGGTGTCCACATTGCGAACGTTAAAGATACCTCGGCAATCGGAAATCAAGAACAGCAGGCCGAACAGGCCGCTGTCAGGGCAAACTTTAAAAAAAACAACACAAATCCCTACCACAACAAGAAACAACAACAACAACAATACCAAAAAGTGAGGTGTAAATGCCACAGGCAGGAAAAACCTCCTAAAATATAAACCTGAACACAATCCCAGCAATGCAAATAAATGACACATTGCTCTCCACAGTCTTGTCGTCTCGTAAACATTTCGTTATTTATAAAGAAGAAGTGACAATCGATTTATTTGATTAGGTTTTATTGCTGGGTATTTCATGTTTCTCACTTTTCAACACCTACACTTTGTCTCAGCAGACGTTATATTCATCAGGATTGTTTATCATGAGAAACAATAAAAAATGTTTCCAGTAGATAGGCAGACATACCGCTGTGCTTCAGAGGCGTATCTGCACAAAACTGCTCTTGTGGAAAGCAAAGAAATTGCGCCGCTATCGAAACCTAAACATGTGACACTCATCTTTTAGATAATTTGACCTTAATATCAGCTCAAAAGTACAAGCAAGGCCCGTTCTAACTTAATCACGAAAGGCCTTTTAACTGTTGAGTCTTACATTCTGCAAAATAACATATTACGCAAGGAAAGACGTAAGTGTGTACATAGGAATATTTTAAAAGATCTTGAAGATTTGTAATTGTAATACTTTCGTTGATTTTTAGCCACAACCAAGTTGAACAGAAGGAAATGGTCCAACATTTTGAACCCAAAGAAAAAAAAAGGATTTTCTCCAAGTAGAATTAAAAAGTATGACAGGAAATTTCGTTCTGCGCATAAATTTACGCACTGGTGATCAAACCTGAACTTTACAAATCACATCTGTGTATTCCCCGAGGGAAGGGTCCAACTGATTTAACTTAAAGATAGATCATACATCTCCCAAAAAAAAAACCAACATTCTATTCACTCTCCTACGACAGTTAATCTGACTTCACTGGAAATTTCTCAGAAGCATTTCTCAGGGCACATGCCACATTAATTTTGTCATTACATGAGGATACGCCACTGTTGTGCATGTGCATTACATTGGTGTAATTATGACACAAGCATGTATGTTTATTTATGTGTGTGAGTACAGTGGATGAAGGTATGCTGCACAAGGAGGTTAACGCGTCTGTGTAACGTGGGAATTCCAGCTAAAAACGTCTTTGAATAAAAAAAAATATAATTATAATATCTTACGTGCTTTAAAAAAAATGTTCAAAAAAAAAAAAAAACAAATCAATTATTTTTTTCAATCTTTTTCTGACAAATTTTGCAAATACTCTGTTTTTACTGTGCGCGGTCACGGACACTTGGAAACAAAACACACAAATTATTGTGCAATGTCGATTTATGTTTCTTTACACTGAAACTGTAATGAAATATATGGATTATTTCCTTGCTATGTATCAGTGATTCTCAAGCGATAACCACTTGGCTACCTGGGGGGAAAATTTATTTCACATCCAAAGGCAGGAATTCATATCCAGAGGAGGGAGTTGGGGAGGAATTCCAATCAGAGATGGAACTCCAGTGGGTATTTGGTAGGATGTCCTTCTGTCCTTAACTCATTCGCTAAGGAAAGCCGAATATTCGGCTCGAGTGGACACCAATTTTATACCACCAATATCTAAGCAAACTTCTCGAAGTACTGAATCCCATCCTAGTTCATTGATTTTCCTTTACTTTAATGTCCACTGTATTATCTCTTGTGTTTATACAGAGTGAAGGAAAAAAACATCTTTGAACTACATCTAAATTTCAAAATGGACAGTGTTGAGAGTACCCGTCCACACTCACAAAAAGTTAGCGGAGGGAATGAGGTAACCCTCTCGCTGCCACATGTCCTAAATATCTACCCTTTATATGTGACAGAAGACTGCCGCACGTCTGAGATATCGGTCCTATCATTTCATGTTAAAACCCCCCGAGAGGCCGATATTTCGGCCAGCGTTGTTCCAGCATGTTTTGCGCTCCTAATTTTACTATTTCCTGCTGACTTTCTGCAAGATATTCCATTATTCCTGTTGTCTAAAGAAAGTAAGAGCATTTAAGCTAGGCGGCAAAAAGGGTTCAAATCTGTCTTGGGAGGAATTGGGTAGGAATTCCAGTCAGAGAGGGAACTCCAGTGGATGATTGGTTGGCGCTTTTGACGGGAGCTCCTTCTTTCCTTAACCCTCTCGCTGCCACAGGCCCAAAATATCGACCCTATACATGTTACAGAAGACGGCCGCACGTCTGAGATATCGGTCCTATCATTTCATGTTAAAAGCCCCCAGAGGCCGATATTTCGGAAGATATAGTTCCGGCATGTTTTGCGCTCCTAATTTTACTATTTCCTGCTGTCTCTCAGCCCGATACTCCATTATTCCGGTAGTCTAAAGAAAGTAAGGGCCTTTAGGTTTGGCAGCATAAAGGGTTCAAATCTGTCTGTCTGTCTTGGCAAAAATCTTAGCATACTATGACCGCTATCATGTTGTCGTGCTCTCTTCAAACTCCAAATTCATGTGCGATATTATATACGTGAATGATATTATCTGTCTATTGAAACCCGTTTGAGAGCTACCCACTAAAGGATTACGAGCTACCTCTTACTCATTTGATTGCAATCTTATTATAAAAAAAAATAGCGGCGGGAGTAATTCAATGTGGTGCACTTTTGACCCTTTTTTTGCTCAACGCTACAGCCTAAATGACAGTTTCAACAATTATAAAGTTAATTTTCCTAAGTGTCAACGAATCCAGTTCAATCGCTTTTGTGTCGACCGATTATGTTGATTCAAGTTTCAAGTATTTTTAAATCAAAAGTCGCAAAAAAGTAAAATGCAATGATCTTTGTTTTGGCTACCGGTAGTAAGCTCACTGCATGCATCGGAAACGATGTATTAGTACGTGTTCAGTTCGGTGCGGGCAATTTGCCTACCAGAAATGAGTGCGCTCTGGTGTGCATGAAATCTGTAGTAAGATTGTAGAACAGGGGAAGCTTTCAAAAATGAGAGAGAGATAGAATCGTGGGTTCACAGGTTTATCCCGGATAATACCGGGAACTTCATCTAGTTTACAAAGAAAATTTAGTTTCATAAATTGTTTCAGTAATTCGCACCGGAAAAAAATAATAAAATGATGAAAAAACGATTAAATGGCAAATCAAAGTGTCGTTGTTTTTTTCTTTGGGGGGGGGGGGTGTATCGAAGGAGGAGGAATGTGGCCTGGAACTGTGAGAACCACTGATTAACTCCCTCCTCATCTTGCCCCTCCTCATTTCCTCCCCTGTCTCCGGGAGCCTCAGCAAGAGGCTTGAGCTAGAATGAATGATGTGTTCCACATTTCACTAAGGTTCCTTACCGTGTTGCATCACGCAAAAATAATGCCCGTTTTTGAGTTTACTGAGCTGCCATAATTACGTTTATGTAATGACGTGTTAGATGTGTGTACCATTGCAAGTTCTCTTAAACGATCTGTGAAAGAGAAAATTCCTCATGGGATAAGAAATTGATTCATATATATCATTATTATTATTATCATCTTAACCCAGCATTCCGTACCTGAAACACGTCACCCAAGCGAATTGTTCTATAATTGGAATATTTCTGAATGTATCTACAAAAGAAATGATTTTCCGTCATAAATATTCACATGTCCGCATTTAGTTGACCATTTTGAATTAGTTTCATAAGATTCAAACTTGCTGCGTTGGGTAAACGTACTATGTATGTCTGTGCATAAGAGGCTTAATTTCTTTCTTTTTCTTTCCTTTGGAATTAATTACAAAGATATACTGTTTCTGGTTTAAAGCGAGGCCTTGCTAAACACAACATAATTGTTTCCCCCAGCAGTTAAACTCCCCCCCGCCCCCCCCCCCCCCCACCCTTCCTTCAGCAGGACATAATTATCTATCTCGGAATCAGACAAAGTTCCATTATTATTACACTTGGCGCCAGAACATTTAAAGTTATCTCCCTTACTGGAGCTCTTATAATTATACACAAACAGGGATCATTTACTGGCAAGTCAAGTTTGATTATTTTTAACAACAAATTTTTGTTATGAATTCATTTAACGTGCTAATCGTTTAAAAGAAGAAAAAAACAAACAGGCTAAAACCAAACATTTATTCTGTTTTCCCGCAGCTGAAATAGGGTAGGGATCAAATTTAGACGATTGACTCAACGTCTTCTCGTTCGTGAAACAGAAAAGTAACTTGAGACAGAAGAAAGACACATATCGTCGGTTGGCTGTTGGAACCTCGTTAAGTCCAAAATCAAAATTTTACAGGAGAAGGAAAAAACTGATTATCTTTAATAGTTTTCATTATTGGGAGCTGTAACTTGGCATCTAGCCTATGTTCTTGACCAGTAGTTGTGCCGTGTGTTGCCTTTTGACGACAACCCTACTGTAATTACGTAACCAGAGTTAAGCAGGTTATAACACGCCGAAGTCGGCTGTTGGAACCTGCCTAAAGCTTTAACGAGGTTCAAGCGCACACATCGCGCCGCTTGGCTGATCGTATAACCTCGCTACCTTTCTTTGGGCATAGTAAAAATACATGTATGTTTAAAAGTGCCTCGGAGGCATTTATTGTTGTCTTTGCCGTTTTAGTTCTGTTTTACATTTATCCCTCGAAACTTAGTATTTCACTTCGTTTATTTCCTATGTATCACACCATCACCGAGCGAATTAATGTAATATAAATGTATGATTTACTGTCTAGCCTAAACCAAACTATTTATTCACACTTGACTCTTTAGTAACACAAAGTATTACATGTCATTTGTTTACAAAAGACATTAAATACATCATTAAATCTCTCTTTCTACTATTTCTACTATTTATCTCTCTCTCTCTCTCTCTCTCTCTCTCTCTCTCTCTCTCTCTCTCTCTCTCTCTCTCTCTCTCTCTCCATGTCCCCTTCCCTTCTCTCTCTATCTGCCCGTCTCTCCCTGTCTATCTTTGTCTGTGTTATGTCCTTGCTCACTGCCCCCTCCCCAGCCGCATCCACCTGCCTCTGCCGCTCTCTTTCTCTCTTTGAGAGAGTTGCACTCCAGCTCTTTGAGAGAGGGCTGCATTTTGGTTCATTGAGAGAGAGAGAGAGAGAGTTGCATTTTGGTTCTTCGAGAGAAATGCAATTTGAAAGAGGTGGTCTCACGTTCTTAGACAGAGAGAGCTGCATTTTGGTTCTTTGAGAGAAATGCAACTTGAAAGAGGTGCACTCTAGTTCTTTGAGAGAGGGCTGTATTTTGGTTCTTTGAGAGAGATGCAATTTGAAAGAGATGCACTCCAGTCCTTTGAGAGAGAGCTGCAATTTGGTTCTTTGGGAGAGATGCCATTTGAAAGAGGTGCACTCCGGCTCTTTGAGAGAGAGCTGCATTTTGGTTCTTTAAGAGAGATGCAACTTGAAAGAGGTGCATTCCAGCTCTTTGAGAGAGAGCTGCATTTTGGTTCTTTGAGAGAGATGAAACTTGAAAGAGATGCACTCCAGTCCTTTGAGAGAGAGCTACATTTTGGTTCTTTGGGAGAGGTGCACTCCAGTCCATTGAGAGAGAGCTGCATTTTTGTTCTTTGGGAGGGATGCAACTTGAAAGAGATGCACTCCAGTCCTTTGAGAGACAGCTGCATTTTGGTTCTTTGGGAGATATCCAACTTGAAAGAGGTGCACTCTGGTTCTTGTATAAATCTGCATTCTGGGGCTATGAGAGAAACTGTACTCAGGGATTTTGAGAGACAACTGCACACTGGATCTTTGAGTTAGACGTTCACTCTTGTTATTTGACAGAGAGAGAGAGAGAGGGAGAAGGGGGGGGAGAGAGAGAGAGAAAGAGAGAGAGAGAGAGGAGGGGGGCGTGAGCGCTGCTCTTTGGTTCTTTATTAAGGGAGATGCAATCTGGTCTTTGAGAGAGCTGCCCCCTGAGAGAGCTGCATCTTGCACTTTGAGAATGTGGCGCTCTGGTTCTGAGAGAGAGAGAGAGAGAGACAGAGAGAGAGAGAGAGAGAGAGAGGGGGGGGAGAGCAAGAGATTTGTACGTTTGCTCCTTGAGCTGGCTGCATTTCAGTTCCTTGGGTAATTTTCATTTTTGTTCTTTGAGAGTTACTTGTTTGTTCTTTGAGAGAGTTCCACATAGGGTCTTTGAGAGCTGTGCACTTGGTTCTGTGAGAGAGTTCCAGCATAGTTCTTTGAGAGAGGGTTGCACTGAGAGAACTGCTCTGTGTTTCTTTGAGAGATCTACTTTCACACCAGTAAGGTTTGTGTGCAACGTCAATTAAAGGCTCCTGCGATCGGCATCTTCCTCTAACAGGTTTTGAAAGTGCTTATTGCACAATGCATTGTCCTCTGCTCAGAGGAAACGTTGAAAATAACAAACTGGAAATGCACAGTGACTTATGTGTTACATACTGGAAAGCACTGGATTCAAAAATTCAGATAGTGGGGCGCTTTACTTTGTCTGGTCACTGATTGATATGAGACTGACAGTATTTATAGCTATTAAAGTGTGGGTGGGGCGAAGATTCGCATGATTAATTGCAGATTGATCAATTAACTCAAAATATTTACCAAAATAATATTTACCATTCCCTTATTTGATCACATTTGATCCGCCCATATTCGCCGATCTTGTCTTACTTTCTTCAAAGACGGTGTCCACTAAATTGAGTGGCAACTTCAAAGGCCGTAAACTCGCCGCCGCCCTTCCTTTGATCTATTCATTCAAGTTTACCCTACCGTCGGTGATTACGTTAATGACAATAGATCTCTGACTTCGGACTCAAAATATACGCCGGTTGATATCTAGGCTATTTCAAAGTGACCAATTTTTATTCGTCCCCAGACTCAATGATTTTACTGGCACATAACTATAATTATATAAAGTAATTTTTTAAAAAAAAGTCATTTCGAACTTAGTAAAAACCTAATTATTCTGTGTGCCTGTGTGTGTGCATGCGTGTGTGAATTTTGTACACAATAACATATTCCCTGTATCTCCAAACCCTTTAAAATAATTATGAGTTACAGGGCATGGTACATGACTGCCTTTCTTCAGTCTCGTTATTTGTAAACATGATACAATCATGCACTACAACGAAATAATGATTTTTACATCGACGCTACATTTGTCGACATTTCACTTTTTTCTTCATTTTCAAGCGACAACAATTGGTATATGTAATTACCATGCTATTAAACGTTTACTAAACGTTTAGTATTAAACGATACTAAATTAAACGTTTAGTGAGGTTCAAACACCAACAATTGGCCGTGGCCAGCGGTGCATAACCTGGCAAACGATTTTAGCCAGGTTCAAGCGCCGACATTCCGCCAGCTGTACGTTAACGAGGTTATAACACGGAATTACAACATCGCTTTTCTCCACTACTAAGCAGAATTTTTCCGTTTTTTCAAGTGCATCCGATGCGTCTCGTGCTATAGATTCCATTTTTTAAAAAAAAGTGAATTTGCCCAAAAATGGACCTAACGAGGTTCCAACAGCCAACCGACGATATAAAAAAAGAAGCAAAAAAGCCTTTGTTGAAAATTGACTCATAGCTTCGTTGATTTGCATCCTGACAGTAATTCTCAATACCCTCCCCCCCCCCCCGCCCCCCCGCCCCATTTCATTTTAAGATTCCCATACCCCTCCGCCCCGCTCTCTCCGACACCACTCATCACATGCAGGCACACACGCCCCCTACTCACTCACGCACACACATACTCAAATACCCTCAAACTATGCTATCGTGCTCTTTGTCTCCGAACTCAATATCGCTAGCATTTCGAGCGTTCTACGTGAGGGCTTGATTTCTCTCGCGTGCAGTGCAAAAGGCCAGGAGATGGATCATTTTTGCCATGATGGCTACACGCGTCTAACCGTGCATGACTTCATTTGTTCGGGTGATCCATGACTTTCATTGTGTTCGAGAGCGGAACATTCTAGATGTATTACTTTTATCATTGAGCTTCGAGATGGTCAGCTAGCTCATGACAGACTGGATTTGACAGTATTGTGTGGTCTGTTTGATGTAATTTCTTTGCCTAGTAGGGAATGTGGACGATATGGTGTACAGGATATCTGAGATAATAAACAATTATGAAACACGGCTGTGGAGTACTATTTATTATGGGAAACAGATCGGAGATAGAGGAGGTAGAGATAGAGAGACAGACAGACAGAAAGAAAGCAAGAGAAAGAGAGATAGAGAGAATGGGAGAGAGAGATAGGGAAAAAGATACAGAGAGAGGAAGAGAGTCTACATCATAGAGAGAGAAAAAGGGCAAGAGAGAGAGTATCTAGATCACAGAGAGAGCGAGAGAAAGTGGAAACAAGAGAGAGAGAGAGAGAGAGAGAGATTTTCTAGATCTTAGAGACAGAGAACAGACTGAGCAAGACAGTGGGTAGAGAACAGAGAAAGAGAGAGAGAAACAGAGGGAGAGAGAACAAGGGAGAGAGAGACTTTCCAGTTCAGCGAGAGACAGACAGACAGAGGGACAGATAGTAAGACAGGCACATAGACAGACAGACAGGTTGAGTAACACATGGAGACGAAAGGTAGCACATCATGTTTGTCTAGGGTAATCCCGGGTACCTCATCAAGTTATAATAAATAATGCACGAGATTTGGGCACGGTACGGAATCATTCCATGTAAATCCATGGCTGTGAAACAGCGAGAACTCCATAAGAATTTGTCTTTCCCCGAAAGTACGAACCAATGCTGGGCCATGTCTGGACACAATTTCCGTTTAAACGATAATTATTGCCTTCTATGAAATTTGCCAAATTTGTTGAAATAATACATGCACGGTTATAATATCGTCAAGAATTGAAGAAACACGAAAGAATGAAAGAAAAAATGAAAAAGAAAGAAGGAAATTTTAAAAAAGAAAGAAAGAACTAAAGACTGTTTAAACACTGCAACCGTGAGTAATTCTCCTCCTATCCGTATGTTTTCTCTTCAGAAGAGTATCCAACCCCCCCCCCCCCCTCCATGTTCCCCCTACTCCGGCTTGACCAACCACAAATACAATTTCGTTTTGTTTTCTCTATAAATTGATCCAACATGGTTCTCACCCCTTTCACCCCCTCCATACATTTTCTCGTTGATTGAATTTGATTACAAACAGAATTTCCTGTGGTTACTTTTTTTCACAGTTGTTTCGCCGTGGTTCTCCCGCTTTTGCGCCATCCATCCATTCTCTCGCCGGTTTGACTACAAACACAATTTCCCTTAAGATTTGGCAAAGATACTCAAAATGTTATCAAAGTCCAACATCCCACATGTGAGCCTGTTGAAATTCTGGCCATTTTTCCAGAGTTTCTAGCACGTTCACCTGTTTATATGAGATTCAGAGTGGACGTAGGCGGTAATCCATAGTCAAGAACAGGGGGAACGAATCGCTCCCCTCAAACTACGATCTCATGTTAGCCTGTATTGCTCATCAAGGGTAGACAGCAAGAGATATTGGCCTCCGACCGTTTTTCCGGGATTATTTTTCAAGTGAATTCTTGATTCCTAATTCAGATGTGAAATCAAACAATGATTTAAGAACCTGGTGGACTAAGGAACCGGTCAGCAACCTACACAATCCACCCTACTTGTCACTGACCAAACGACCCCATCTGGCAGGGATGATGCCAACGAAAAAGATCTTAATGAGGAAACAATATTACCATTCATAAAATGAATCAAGTGTCCTGTAGAGGTATTCACATAGATAACACACAGAAAGAGAGAGAGAGAGAGAGAGAGAGAGAGAGAGAGAGAGAGAGAGAGAGAGAGAGAGAGAGAGAGAGAGAGAGAGAGAGAGAGAGAGAAGAGAGAGAGAGAGAGAGAGAGAGAGAGAGAGAGAGAGAGAGAGAGAGAGAGAGAGAGAGAGAGAGAGAGAGAGAGAGGCCGGCCCACAAACAGAGAGACAGACAGGCAAGGAGCCATAAGAAGGCCGGGGGGGGAGGGGAGGGGGGGAGACAGGCAGATGGACAGAGAGAGAGGGAGACATAAGGAAAGAGAAAGAGAGATGTATTTTGCCAAGACTAAGCTGAACTCATTCTGTAATCGGTTCTGCCGTAAACCTCAGGGACAAGAGATAATGATAATGTTAATAATAATAGTAACTATATTATATAATAACGATAATAACAATCATAATGGTAATTAAAACCCATTTTTCAAAGCTTTGCTGTTGTCACGGTCCTGCATGTATTTTGATTTCAAGAAGTCAACTCAGTACGATTTACCATGATCAGAAAGCCAATATATTTGCTATCATTTTCTCAGCCAGATTGGCCAGTAATAACGTGTCAATCCAGTGGTGAAAAGCTTCCCCACTACGTTACTTGCCAACCATGCTAAAGATGAGGCGTTTAAGTCAGCGACTATCGGATATTTGGGAAAATAAGCTGGGAAAAATCTGGCCTACGGCTCAGCATGATGAGCTCTCCTTCTTTGCCTGATTGCCCGGGAAATGAGCAGTACCGCCTCTGAACGTATATCTTCATTACTTCGTTCCAAGATTAATTTGTTCAAGCTGGACATATCCCCGCTTTCTAGCTTATTTATTCACTTACTCCACCTGTCCAAACTAATTACTTTTCTAACGCTTGCTCACTTACTCACGCGTCCGATATTCTGTACATAGAACACTTTCTAATTCAACGACCAGTTAAAAATGTCTCAAGGTTGGTTCTTGTTTGTTCTATCTACATTTTATGAAAGCAGTGGAGATCTTTTGGCACATTGAAAACGTTTAACAAAATAATGAAAATCTCAGACGCTTGTTTTAAGTTTCTTCGTTGCATACATCAAGCTGTTTCGCAGTTCCGATTTGATTCTAATTACTTATCATAATGACTAAAGCCACAAACGTTTAACATCGAATTTCTCAGTGTCTCGTGTAGTGCAGTTAGAATAAACAAGAACTGAAGTCACAATATTCTTGACATAATTTTATTTGTACGAGTTAGCCAAATGTGCTTTTTATCTTTCCTTTTCCTTTGGTTTTGTTGTATCGTTTCTGTACCATTTCTTACTTTAGGCTTTGTGACATACACTTTTTTGCATTTTGCCGCATTTTGACTTTGCTTCAAGCCTTACTGAGACTAAACATACTTAGTTTCTGTGGCTTTTATAGTAATTTGTCAAGCCTTAGGGGTGAAGCAAGGCAGGGCTGGTGTAACCACCAGACCGGTGGCTCGCCCCCGTGGATTTTGCTTCACACTAGCACAACAGGCACTGCCCGCTGGCAATCCACCAGTCTCGTGCCTACAACGGCTTTGGTCTGTTTCACCCCTTAGGTTAAGGCCCCCATTCTTCTTTTTCCCCTTCAGAGCGCATGAACGTAATGGAGAGCCCATTTCATTTACAGCTTTACATTTCAAGATCTACTCCATCTGTCCAGGACAAGAGTGAAGTCATTGACCTGAATACGATGACCACAGCTGACCTCATCAAAGGATTCAACGCCTGCCCAGTGGTCAGTGACCCGCCTCATCCGATTGTCTTCCCAGTCTGCCGTAATACATTTTCCAGAAATAAAACCGATCCCGAGGGACTTCCAAGACCAGGTCTGATTAACTTTCAAAATGAGGGCAGGGAAATCCCCATTATTATGCCCTGAGGTCACGATCACCTGTCTAAACGTCAAAAACAGACGGCGGCCAATGGGTCGCAACTTAATTAATTATGAAGCTGGGCAAGGGAAATTAAAACAAAAATCCTGCCTTGTTACATTAAGTTTGTCTGGCAACCAAAATCTTATACAAAAACCGACGAATAAAACGTTCTATTGTGTTCTATAACACTGAGAATGTTACTAATATTTATTTCAGTGTCGACCTTATGAGAACAGTACAGCATAATTATTTCGTCGTGAGACATGTGAGGATTACAATAATTTTATTATGTTATTGTTAACAAAGACCCTGAGCTTAAACCGTGTCAGACACTTTTTTCCTCTCTCTCCCCCCTACCACCACCCACCCCCCCCCCGGTCCCTTCTTCTTTTGCTATCTCTCTCCCCCCTACCACCCACCACCCCCCCCCGGTCCCCTCTTCTTTTGCTATCTCTCTCCCCCCTACCACCACCCAAACCCCCCCGGTCCCCTCTTCTTTTGCTATCTCTCTCCCCCCTACCACCACCCACCCCCCCCCGGTCCCCTCTTCTTTTGCTATCTCTCTCCCCCCTACCACCACCCACCCCAGAGGTCCCCTCTTCTTTTGCTATCTCTCTCCCCCCTAGCACCACCCACCCCCCCCGGTCCCCTCTTCTTTTGCTATCTCTCTCCCCCCTACCACCACCCACCCCCCCCGGTCCCCTCTTCTTTTGCTATCTCTCTCCCCCCTACCACCACCCACCCCCCCCGGTCCCCTCTTCTTTTGCTATCTCTCTCCCCCCTACCACCACCCACCCCCCCCGGTCCCCTCTTCTTTTGCTATCTCTCTCTTCCCTACCACCACCCACCCCCCCCCGGTCCCCTCTTCTTTTGCTATCTCTCTCCCCCCTACCACCCCCCCCCGGTCCCCTCTTCTTTTGCTATCTCTCTCTTCCCTACCACCACCCACCCCCTCCGGTCCCCTCTTCTTTTGCTATCTCTCTCCCCCCTACCACCACCCCCCCCCCGGTCCCCTCTTCTTTTGCTATCTCTCTCTTCCCTACCACCACCCACCCCCCCCCAGGTCCCCTCTTCTTTTGCTATCTCTTTCCCCCCTACCACCACCCACCCCCCCCCCCGGTCCCCTCTTCTTTTGCTATCTCTCTCCCAGCTACCACCACCCACCCCCCCCCGGTCCCCTCTTCTTTTGCTATCTCTCTCCCCCCACCACCACCCACCCCCCCCGGTCCCCTCTTCTTTTGCTATCTCTCTCCCCCCTACCACCACCCACCCCCCCCGGTCCCCTCTTCTTTTGCTATCTCTCTCCCCCCTGCCACCACCCACCCCCCCCGGTCCCCTCTTCTTTTGCTATCTCTCTCCCCCGTACCACCCACCCCCCCCGGTCCTCTCTTCTTTTGCTATCTCTCTCCCCCCTACCACCCACCCCCCCCGGTCCCCTCTTCTTTTGCTATCTCTCTCCCCCTTACCACCCACCCCCCCCCCGGTCCCCTCTTCTTTTGCTATCTCTCTCCCCCCTACCACCACCCACCCCCCCCGGTCCCCTCTTCTTTTGCTATCTCTCTCCCCCCTACCACCCACCCCCCCCGGTCCCCTCTTCTTTTGCTATCTCTCTCTTCCCTACCACCACCCACCCCCCCGGTCCCCTCTTCTTTTGCTATCTCTCTCTCCCCCCTACCACCACCCCCCCCCCGGTCCCCTCTTCTTTTGCTATCTCTCTCCCCCCTACCACCACCCCCCCCGGTCCCCTCTTCTTTTGCTATCTCTCTCCCCCCTACCACCCACCCCCCCCGGTCCCCTCTTCTTTTGCTATCTCTCTCCCCCCTACCACCACCCCCCCCCGGTCCCCTCTTCTTTTGCTATCTCTCTCCCCCCTACCACCACCCACCCCCCCCCGGTCCCCTCTTCTTTTGCTATCTCTCTCCCCCCTACCACCCACCCCCCCCCCCGGTCCCCTCTTCTTTTGCTATCTCTCTCCCCCCTACCACCACCCAAACCCCCCCGGTCCCCTCTTCTTTTGCTATCTCTCTCCCCCCTACCACCACCCACCCCCCCCCCGGTCCCCTCTTCTTTTGCTATCTCTCTCCCCCCTACCACCACCCACCCCCCCGGTCCCCTCTTCTTTTGCTATCTCTCTCCCCCCTAGCACCACCCACCCCCCCCGGTCCCCTCTTCTTTTGCTATCTCTCTCCCCCCTACCACCACCCACCCCCCCCCGGTCCCCTCTTCTTTTGCTATCTCTCTCCCCCCTACCACCACCCACCCCCCCCGGTCCCCTCTTCTTTTGCTATCTCTCTCCCCCCTACCACCACCCACCCCCCCCGGTCCCCTCTTCTTTTGCTATCTCTCTCTTCCCTACCACCACCCACCCCCCCCCCCGGTCCCCTCTTCTTTTGCTATCTCTCTCCCCCCTACCACCCCCCCCCGGTCCCCTCTTCTTTTGCTATCTCTCTCTTCCCTACCACCACCCACCCCCTCCGGTCCCCTCTTCTTTTGCTATCTCTCTCCCCCCTACCACCACCCCCCCCCCGGTCCCCTCTTCTTTTGCTATCTCTCTCTTCCCTACCACCACCCACCCCCCCCCAGGTCCCCTCTTCTTTTGCTATCTCTCTCCCCCCTACCACCACCCACCCCCCCCCCCGGTCCCCTCTTCTTTTGCTATCTCTCTCCCCCCTACCACCACCCACCCCCCCCGGTCCCCTCTTCTTTTGCTATCTCTCTCCCCCCAC
Organism: Onchidella celtica; assembly: GCA_963931925.1. Taxonomy (NCBI): domain Eukaryota; kingdom Metazoa; phylum Mollusca; class Gastropoda; order Systellommatophora; family Onchidiidae; genus Onchidella; species Onchidella celtica. The sequence goes on along the minus strand of OZ007582.1, from coordinate 34,256,224 downwards.
CACCACCCACCCCCCCCCGGTCCCCTCTTCTTTTGCTATCTCTCTCCCCCCTACCACCACCCACCCCCCCCGGTCCCCTCTTCTTTTGCTATCTCTCTCCCCCCTACCACCACCCACCCCCCCCCCGGTCCCCTCTTCTTTTGCTATCTCTCTCCCCCCTACCACCACCCACCCCCCCCGGTCCCCTCTTCTTTTGCTATCTCTCTCCCCCCTACCACCACCCACCCCCCCCGGTCCCCTCTTCTTTTGCTATCTCTCTCCCCCCTACCACCACCCACCCCCCCCGGTCCCCTCTTCTTTTGCTATCTCTCTCCCCCCTACCACCACCCACCCCCCCGGTCCCCTCTTCTTTTGCTATCTCTCTCCCCCGTACCACCCACCCCCCCGGTCCTCTCTTCTTTTGCTATCTCTCTCCCCCCTACCACCCACCCCCCCCCCGGTCCCCTCTTCTTTTGCTATCTCTCTCCCCCCTACCACCCACCCCCCCCCGGTCCCCTCTTCTTTTGCTATCTCTCTCCCCCCTACCACCACCCACCCCCCCCGGTCCCCTCTTCTTTTGCTATCTCTCTCCCCCCTACCACCCACCCCCCCCCCGGTCCCCTCTTCTTTTGCTATCTCTCTCTTCCCTACCACCACCCACCCCCCCGGTCCCCTCTTCTTTTGCTATCTCTCTCTCCCCCCTACCACCACCCCCCCGGTCCCCTCTTCTTTTGCTATCTCTCTCCCCCCTACCACCACCCCCCCCGGTCCCCTCTTCTTTTGCTATCTCTCTCCCCCCTACCACCCACCCCCCCCGGTCCCCTCTTCTTTTGCTATCTCTCTCCCCCCTACCACCACCCCCCCCGGTCCCCTCTTCTTTTGCTATCTCTCTCCCCCCTACCACCACCCCCCCCGGTCCCCTCTTCTTTTGCTATCTCTCTCCCCCCTACCACCCACCCCCCCCCGGTCCCCTCTTCTTTTGCTATCTCTCTCCCCCCTACCACCACCCACCCCCCCGGTCCCCTCTTTTTTTGCTATCTCTCTCCCCCCTACCACCACCCACCCCCCCCCGGTCCCCTCTTCTTTTGCTATCTCTCTCCCCCCTACCACCACCCACCCCCCCCGGTCCCCTCTTCTTTTGCTATCTCTCTCTCCCCCCTACCACCACCCACCCCCCCCCGGTCCCCTCTTCTTTTGCTATCTCTCTCCCCCCTACCACCACCCACCCCCCCCCCGGTCCCCTCTTCTTTTGCTATCTCTCTCTTCCCTTTCTTACTCTGATTCCTCCTCTGTTTCTTTCTCTTTCCTCCTCTCTCCCTCCGTCGTTCCCTCTCTCCCTCTCTCCCCCTCTCTCCCTCCGTCATTCCCTCTCTCCCTCTCTCCCTCCCGCGTTATCTCTGTCTTTCTTCCCCCCTTTCTGTCTGTCTGTCTGTCTGTCTCTCTTTGCCTGTCACTCCCTCTCTTACCTCCCCCCCCCCCCCCACACTCCCCCCTCCTTTTCCCATTTCCATTTATTTTTCAATTCTCATTCCCACTCGATCTCTTCCCTTCTCCGCTCTCCCACCCCCCCCCCCCGTTTCACCTTCTTTCTATCTCTAATTCGCTATCTTTCCTTCCCCCTTCCCCCCCCCCCTCTCTCTCTCTCCGTAATTCCCTCTTCCTTTTTTTTTTTTTGTCCCTATACCACACCCACGCCCCACGCTCATCTTATCGTTCACAAGGACATTTTTTTTATCTGCTATTTACACTGCCCGAACCCAGCAATCTAGTTTAAGACAAGGATATTAATTAACATAATGGATCACAGTGAATAGCTAAAGGAAAAAAGAACAACAATTCTAGGCATGCCCCCTCCATCTCTCTTTCATTCTTTCCCTGTCTGTTTGTCTGTCTGTCTGTCTGTCTGTCTGTCTGTCTCTCCCTCTGCGTCTCTCGTTCTGTCCCCATCTCTTCTCTCCCTCTCTCTCTCCCCGTCTGCCCCTCACTCTCTCTCTCTGGTTCTGTTCCCTCTCTATTTTATCTCCCTCTTACTGTCCCCCCCCCCCCAGCCTCTCTCTTGTCTCTCCCTCTCTCTCCCTTCTCTCTCTCTCTCACTCCATCCCCCGTCTCCCCTCCCCTGTCTCTCTCTCTCTCTCTCTCTCTTTCTCACTCCTTCCCCCCGTCTCCCTTCCTCTGTCTCTCTCTCTGTCTCTGTCTCCCTCCCTCCGTCTACCTCTCACTCTCTCTCTCGTTCTGCCCCCCCTCCTCTCTTTTATCTCCCTCTCACTGCCCCCCCCCCCCAACCTCTATCTTCTCCATCCCTCTCTCCCTTCTCTCTCTCTCTCTCTCTTTCCCCCGCCCCCTTTCTCTCTCTCTCTCTCTCTCTCTCTCTCTCTCTCTCAACCCCTCTTGCCTTTTGTCCCTTTTCTAGGTCGACATCAGAATCGCATCCTCTCGTAAAACCAATTATCTGCTACCTACACTGCCTGAACCCTGTCATGTCTTTTAACACAAGACCATTAAGATCACAGATAAAGAGAGTTAAATAAAAAAGAAGAGCAGAGATGTAGGCACGCCCAATTTTAGCGGTTAATTTCATTATCTGGATACAGCGCTTTGCATATCTGTATAGTTCAAGATTGCTTGTATACGAGTTGAACTTCTAACCTTATTGCACGCTGCATACTATGTAAAATAACGCTTTCCCGTAACAACAGCCAGCGAATAATTGAAGGGAAACAAAGAGCAGATTTACAGTAAACACAAACCAGGTGATATACCCGACATGTAATTTCGTGATTCTTCTTGCATTTCTTTACCATTCTTTCTCCTATTATTCTTTACCTACCAGTAGTCGTTTTTTTTTTATTAACTGTCTGTTATGTTCCTTATCTGTATATTTCAGTCCATCTCTCTCTATCTATCTATCTATCTATCTATCTCCCTCTCTCTCTTTCCCGTTCTTTCTATTTGAGCATTTGTCTCTCTCTCTCTCTCTCCCTTGCTTCTCTTTCTTCCCCCCCACCTCTTTCTCTTTGTTCCCATTTCTCTTTCTCTCTCTCTCTCTCTCTCTCCCTCGCTTCTCTTTCTTGCTCTCCCTTTCTTTCTCTTTGTTCCCATTTCTCTTTCTTTCTCTCTCTCTCCCTCGCTTCTCTTTCTTCCTCTCCCTCTCTTTCTCTTTGTTCCCAATTCTCTTTCTCTCTCTCCCTCGCTTCTCTTTCTTCCTCTCCTTCTCTTTGTTCCCTTCTCTCTCTCTCTCGCCCTCGCTTCTCTGTCTTCCTCTCCCTCTCTTTCTCTTTGTTCCCATTTCTCTTTCTCTCTCTCTCCCTCGCTCCTCTTTCTTCCTCTCCCTCTCTTTTTCTTTGTTCCCATTTCTCTTTCTCTCTCCCCGTCGGTCTCACTCTCTCTATATAGCTCTCTGTTTGTCTGTCTGTACGTTTGCCTCTGTCTGTCTGTCTGTCCGTCTCTATCTAAGCCCTGTTTTCTCTCCCACATTATTTTCTCTCTCTCACTCTCTCTCTCTCGTTCTCTCCTTCTCTTTCTCTCTTTTTCTCTCTCTCTTTCTGACTAGTTCTCTCTGTGTGTCGCCCTCTCTCTCTCTCTCTCTCTCTCTCTGTAGGTCACTTTTCGTCTGTCTGTTCGTCTCTGTCTGTCTGTCGGTCTGTCCGTCTGTCTGTCCCTGTATTGTTTCTTTTATTCCATTCGCACCCCCTCATCTGAAAAAAAAAGCCTTCTTTCAATCCTCCTTTCTCTGTCTCCTGCTCGCCTATCTAAATCGGATTTCGAGACTGTCTGTCACGACACAAACACGTACTGAACACCACAGTTCCCTTCTATCAAATCTATCTCAACCCAGTCCTCACTCTCAGTTCGACACTGTCCAGCCTTTAATTTACAAGTTTACATCATCAATCCTCGTTCCAGAAATACACTAGTGGAAGCTATAGGTAGAATGCGCATAATATCCACCATCGTGTCTGTCCGGACCCAATTAAGGCGTCGCGAACCAATCGGCGGCGAGTTCACTACTGTAAACAATGACACGTGTGTATACGCACATGGGAGACGTTCGGTCAATTCTTTCACTTCCTTTCTCTTGTTTGCACGGATGGTAGGGAATCTGACCAGCTTGGATCCACCCCTGTCACAACATTCAACTGCAATGCAACGAGCAGGCATTTTAACCGCTTAGACACACCTCGAAGTTACACTCATCAGCCGATCTACCGGCCATCTTGTTTGGCGGAAGTACAAAACAAAAACTCTGTGACGTCATGCGCATTCTACCTATACTTGACACTACAACACACACGCACAAAAAAAAATGGCGGGAGTAATTCGTTGTGGCCCAATCTGGCCCTTTTCCTTTTTGCTCAACGTTAGAGCCTTCATATCACTTACAACAAGTGAAGAATTAATTATTTTTTTAAATTGTCAACTAATCTAATCCAATCGCTTTTGTTTCGACCTGTTGTGTTTATTCAAGTTTCATGCCCTCTTTGTTTCAAACTAAGGTATACATCTATACAAAAAAAATGTAAGAAAACCCCTTTGTTCCCTATGAACTCAAAAACTACTGGACGTATTGAACTGAAATTTGGCACACACAATTGTACGATATTGACCAGTGTTCCTATGTACATAGGCATAAAAAAGCTTATGGGATTCGTGAGTTATTCCAATAATGCGATAAGAATGGAACAGTAAATTTGCGAGAGCGTTTGATCCGAATTGTACCTTCGTTAACCTATGACCTCTTTCTTTGTTAATCGCTTTTCCACTTCCGGTCCCGGAATTCGATTCATAATCACAGTAATGTCTGTGAGAGGTAGATCTAGCATGCACTGATGCAGCATGCCCCCTAAAAAACGTACTATCGGTAGGCATACGCCAAAACCCAGAAATGTTCGTCAGAGAAGAATATGCCTAGGAAAATATAATATTTCTTTTCCATTAACACATGACGTTATCACTTCCTGCGATGTGCAAAACAAACTAACCCGTGCGCAAATCATAGCCATTTGACGGATGCTGGCGGGACGCGCAGGACATCAACGCGCAAAGGGACAGCAGTAAATGGTATCTAAAAATAAACAAAAAAACAACAAAAATTAGATAAAGTTAAAGGAACAGGCAAAATGAAGCAGGTCCATAATAATCACCCAGAACTGAAACTAATAAATCGTTTTATCCCGGGCAGGGCCGGGAACTCAGCTAGTTTTTAATATAAAATACAATTATCATTTTTCGTGCTTGCTTTGGTAATAGAGAGTCCGCGCACAGACGTGACGTCGCCGAAAGTTACCCAACGCGGAGGAATTTGTCCATTTTCGCACTATCTTGGGTCGCGCTTAGTTGCGATTCGGCTGTGAGAGTTACGAAAGTAACTTTGCAACTTGGTCGATACGGAGCTTCTGTTTGTGAACTTTTCACCTGGAAACAAGCTTTTTTTCACGATATGAATGGATTTTTATGACATATTAACCTTTTTTCGTGCGAATTTGATGGCCATTTTTTTCTGCCCATGACTGTTGTGTTCACTAATCTTCATTTTTCAACATGTGGTAAAACCCGATTTCGCTGTGGTAGCGTAGCATCCTTGTGGTAGTGTAGCGCCCTACTTTTTCATGTTCGCATGGCCTTTATCGAAGTGGGGCTGCCTTCCCGATTCAGAACTTTAAAATCAGATTAATCTTCGTTCCGTAACCCTGTTGGTACAACACTATTGTGAACAAGACTTTATTCTGACAACCTATGAACATTTATCTTTTTTCTTTTACAAATATATGAATTTCCCGGCATTATCCGGGATAAAACTGTGAAGCCACCCTTCCATCTCTTTCTCTCTTTTTGGTCTAGAAAGCTTCCCATAATTTACAGTCGTACTGCAGATTTCATGCGCACCAGAGCACTATGCACTCATTTCTGGTAGGGAAATGGCGCGCACTGAATTGAACGCATATTAATACATCGTTTCCGGTGCGGTGAGCTTACTACAGGGAGCCAAAACAAAGATCATTGTATTTTACTTTTTTACGACTTTTAATTTAAAAATACCTGAAACTTGAATTAACAAAATCAGTCGATAGAAAAGCGATTGAACTGGATTTACTGACACATAAGAAAATTAACTTTATAATTGTTGAAACTGTCATTTAGGTTGTAAAGTTGAGCAAAAAATGGGGCAAAACTGCACCACAATGAATACCGAACAGCACGTAGGTGCGCGGAGTGTCCTTCGCTACGATAAGGTGTGCATTACGATGCGCTTCGGGTGGCTTTTGATAAGTAACTTTAGGCCAACGTGATGCCCCGGCGCGGACTCTCTAATACATGGAGGTACTAATTAATAGCTCCATGCTCTAATATAAACCTACCTAACGGGGAGACTGCAAGCCAGTGTATTTGACGTGCGTTCAGTTGGTGCTCAGTGCCCTGCTGCGCATGGGCTTTGAAGTAAGACTTGCAGATCAACGTAATTATAGAAATTTGCCTTGATCAGAGAGAGGGAGAGAAACTGGTGGGAACACAGGTATACCACTGGTAAGGCTCGCTACACCAGCTAGCGTAGGGGGAAAAAAGGGTAACAATAGTTGTTGTTGTTTTTTTCTGTGGCACCCGTATATGGCCAACTCCCAAACAAGTGTGCATTATTTGTTATACCTCGTCTACATACTAAAAGATCTCTTTCAGAAAATGGAGATAAAACAAACAAGCTAAGGTCGCCATAAGCCTAACCTTAACCCTACCACAGGCATTTCCTAAACCTTACTGTGCAGACAAAGGGCCCAGCCAGGAAATATTATGGAATTCCGACGGGCAGGATTGACGATGAATGACATCGTTCCTACATAGAGCCGCTGGTTATCACATCACCCAGACGTCAATTTGATCTAGGGAACCCCCCCCCCATCCCCTCCCCCCCCCCCCCCCACGGTCATCCTACCAAGTTTATAGAAATCCTGTACAAATCTACCGTCGGGTTCACATAAGGATGCTGGCTGGGAGAGAACTTCCGAACGCATCTCATGGCCAGGGTTTCTTACGGCAATGAAATATTCCAAACTGAGAGGCTATATGGACCCCCACAGCGTTGCCACTTCAGGAGCAGCCGTGCTCAGGAGGGTCCCAGCTCCCGCCCCTTCTTGGCGCGTTAGCCCCTTACAGGGATGTATTGTTGTTGTTTTTTATAGTTAACACACCACTTGGGGACCACCTGCTAAGTACACTAAAAAGTACAATCTGGTACAATTTTCATGAGGCGAATTCGGAAGTCTTTCAAAAACAAACCCCAATTTGGACATTGGTCCCAAACTATCTTCTCGCCCAAATACATTCAAAATTCAATTCAATATTTGAATTTATAAAAAAAACTGATCCCTTCTTCTCTCGCAAAAATCCAATAATGTTCTGTCAGGAAAGATGCCATTACTATGATCTCTGTGATGCAAATGGGAATCGCATGTCATACAACAAAAAATATATGCAGATCAAACACTTAAATGGCGTCCGAGTGGCACCAATAACTGACACTTGCAGTAATCCGAATCACATTTATTCAAGCCGTCCATTCATTTTCTTGTCTATCAGAGAAATTACTGTACAATATGATCTTTGATCAAGCAGAAAATTCTATGCGAAACACCCAGGCTAATAGATCATTATGGCAATTGGGTTGCCAGATTTCACTGCAGTTTTTTCCTGGCACAAATAAACATGTTCGTTTGTTGTTATTTTTATCTGGGTAATTTTCACAGATTTTTTTCTCTCTCTTTTTTTAAAAGTATCTATACAAATTTTTATCTTTCTGTTTTAACCTGCCGATGTATATTTTGGCCCTTGTAATAGTTCGAAATCGCCCCTCCCTAATACGCCCCCTCCCCCCCCCCCCCCCCAAAAAAAAAACTGGGGGAAAAAAGTAATATGTACCCAAAAATAAACTTGAAAAAGAAAATGGACATACTCGTATTTTCAAAAGGCCACTTACGTCTTTTTAAAAACGAGTAGATAAACGAGAGAGGTAAGAATCACTTTTTAAACGTAGCCGAACAAAAAAATTTAAAGAACAAAATGGACGTACTCTGAAGAGATCACTTGCGTCATTAGAAATGAATAGATAGATGAGATAAGACAAGTGGGATCATTTTATTACCGCATGAGGGAATAATTCACTTTCACAGGGCGCTTAAGAGCACATATGGTATGCATTTAAACCTCATTACATGGACTTAATTGTCATATGTCAATAACAAGCTTATTGCTTGATGTAACATGGCACGGAGCTATAGGTAGAATGCGCATATCCACCATCTTGTCTGTCCGGACCCACTTAAGGCGTCGCGAACCAATCGGCGGCGAGTTCACTACTGTAAACAATGACTCGTGCGTATACGCACATGGGAGACGTTCGGTCAATTCTTTCACTTCCTTTCCCTTGTTTACACGGATGGTAGGGAATCGGACCAGTTTGGATACATCCTGTCCACCCTTGTCATAACAGTCAACTGCAATGCAACCAGCAGGCATTTGAACTGCTTAGACACATCTCGAAGTTATACTCATCAGCTGATCCACCGGCCATCTTGTTTGGCGGAAGTACAAAACAAAAACTCTGTGACGTCATGCGCATTCTACCTATAGCAAAATATGGCATACAACTAACTGCTATGTGTTGTTGAGGCGAATTACGGAGGGCATATTTGAAATTTTACCAAGGCAGTGGACTGCTCGTAGGCGGTCTGAAGGAGTCACTCAAACGCTCGTCACTGAAACACACTGTGGTGAAAAGTGAGGTAACCCCAATAAATAGTGTATTTTAGAGAGGTTTCATACTAAGCACGCTCAGCTGCTGATAGACAAGAAGTGCACACCATAATCTCCTATATTTTCTTAGTAAACCCGGGAAGACTCGACCATATTATGCCTGTCAGGCACATTCAGTTTCTGACATTTTTTTCTTTGGTGTACATTTTGTTGACGTCATCTGGCTGTGATGTTCCTGGCTTAGTATGATACACCCCTTAGACATGGCTGCTAAATGTATATTATTATACTGTTTTTATGAAATGCTTGTACTATACCATACTAGATGAATAAACAATCATGTGATTCCCCCCCCCCCCTCCCCTCCCCTCTCTAGTATAATAAAAGTAATAAATTACAGTCTTGCTTCAGAACTCATTCGCACCAGAACACTACGCACCAAACTGAACGCTTGATACGGTAACTTTTTATGACATGTACGTTACTATATATTACGAAACAAACACGCAAAAATACAGATGTTACATAGCAATAAACATTGTTATTTTTTTAAAATACATGCTTGAAGTAAACAACTTTTAATTATTGCCATCATCTTCCTTGTCTCAATTGCCACCTTCCTGCCAAATTTAAGGCCTGAAGAGTATATAGTTTGGTCAGGTAGTCATGCCAAAGGTTGCGAGTTACTGAAATATATAATAGATTCGTATCAACAATATGGGCAAAAGTTACTTACCACATAGTATTTCATTAACAGTTGTACAACGAAAAGGCAAAAGGTTTAACTTCTCTGTATGACGAAGTGGCGAACCGCCAAAATCAGAGTTTTCAGAAATTCAGTTTGCAAAAGTGTGTTCTACCCTCGTCCTGTTTTTCTCTCCTTTTCGCTATACTACATAACATAAAACTCGTGTTAGAGTAAAGCTGGGTTTTCATGTATACGGAAACGGAAACGGCAACGGAAACGTCAACATCCTTTCAAGTAGTGAAAGACTGTTTCCGCACGCCGTTTCCGTACACATGGAAACATTCTTTCATTTTACTACATGAGGGATTTTTTTGCCGTTTCCGTTTCCGTACACATGAGAAACGAGCTTAAAGCCCCCAGCAATATACTTTTGACAACCACGCAAGGATAAAAACCCTACATTTGACCTATCCGCCCCTTCCGTCATTAAGATAAGGTAAACATTTGCCTTTTCGTTGTTCAGATGTTTCATCTATTCGCCCCTTCGCCATGAAACCGACGATTTCTTACGCGAGACTTGGTTGCAAATAGTTTTAGCTGATTTTTTTTTTCACGTTTTGACTATAAATCTGGATTATTTGGGCTCGACGCTCGAGCTCAAGGACACCGTATATACAAAATACACGCGCCTTTACCCCGGGAAGTATTGTAACACGACAAAATGTGCTCGGGCAAACTCACATCTTCCTGGTCGGTAATAGAAAATGTCAAAAGCACCCATGCAAAGCAGAGATGACACACGAGGGGGAAAATGAAAAAATACATGAACATCCATAGCTTCTGTCTTCTTTACGTTCAGCCAAGTAAATAATGAAAGGCTACTTTTTTTATTGTTGTTTTTGTTTTTCCTTTCGCGGGAGATGGAAATTCAGAAGATGAAAGATCTCTATTGGAATGGTAAAGCCAAGTCTTGTGTGTTGTACGAAAGGGATCAATAGTATAGACGCAGAGCCATGCATTTTTTTACACAGGCATTGGTGGGACATGCAGAAAAGTTGAAGTGGTGTACAGAGAGAGTGTTTAATGCAAAGGCGTTTTTATTACAAAGAGAGTGGGATTAAACGAAGGATTATGAAGACCATTCAGCGATACATTCTTTTATCGATGTCTCATTCTCCCTCTCCTTCCCTCACCGTCTCTCGCTCTGTCCCTCTCTCTCTCTCTCTCTCTCCTCCTCCTCTTTCTCTCTATCTCTCTTTCCACTTCTCCCTCCTCTCTATCTCTCTTTCCCTTTCTCCCCCCTCTCTCGTTCTCTCTCTCTCTTTCCCTCTCCCCGTCACTCTCTTCCTTTCCCTCTCTTTCTCTCTCCCCCTCGCTCTCGCTCTCTCTCTCTCTCTGTCTACTCTTCCTTTCACTTTCTTTCTCTCTCTCTCCTCTCCTCTCTTCGTATTCTCTCTCTTCATCTCTCATTCCTCTTCACCCTCACCATTTCTCGCTTCTTTCTTCCCCCACCCCCCCCCTACTCACATATAAGTGCATTTTCCCCATTTCTCCCTCTCGCTATTCTACTTTCCCTTCACATCAAAGGCATTTATCTTCAAAGACTACTGTCAGGTTAGATCTTTTTGAAAAAAAAACAAAAAAAACTCACGAACAGCAATGAGAACAAAAACATGCAGTGACAATAATATATTAGCATAATTTACGATGTTGCCTCTCGAGTGGGGGCAAATTCCCCATCAATCGATCTGATGCCTGTATTATACCGACACCATTAGACTTGCAGACAGACAGCCGTAAAAAAAGCTACACAAATAGATGAAAGTCTCACAAATACGCTGATGAGTACGCCGGACCACAGAACTAAATACACAGTATAAAAAAAGAAAGAAAAAGGCGGGAATAAATAGACGTAATGGCTGAATACCACATTCTGGAAAAACAGCCTTTCACTTTATGAAAAAATAATTTTGACTTATATTCTCGTATAAGTTACTATTTTAAATAAAGTTTCTTTTGTGACAAAGGAGAGATCAAGGAAGGAACAAACGTGAAAATTGCTTGGAGGAAGGTGAAGATGGCGCTGCATTGGCGCCAGGTGTCCGCTCCAGTTGTAACTGGGCTGTAATGCAAATTTCCCAAATCTATATAAAAAAAACAGTAAGGACAAAAATTCACTGCTGCGAGGAAGAAATACCCGGACCTGAAGAAAATGACACGTGAAAG
>OZ007582.1:34232089-34239589 GCA_963931925.1 Onchidella celtica | reverse complement strand
TGCCATCATGCTATACGTACGCTCCCCTAGCGCAAAAACACTTGGGGTGTGTACGTACAAGTAATAACAGCCTACAACAACAACAACAACAAAAAAATACCCAACGAAATAAAAGTGTAGCTGAAGAATTGCTAAGCAGAGCCAAAAACCGACAGAGCAAATCTTCAGTTTTTGCTTAAACAAAACTGTACTGGAATAAACAGATCTAGTTCAAACGAAGCATGTCCGTCTTGAGTTACAGAGCTGGCTTTACTGGAGGTCAAGATGACATTACAACAGTGGTTCTCAACGTGGGCGATATTGCCCCCTCCCCAGCGGGGAGATTTTGATTTCCAAGGGAGAAAAAACGATGAAGGGGGTGGGTGATAGTGACAGAAACGATGAAAGGGGGGGGGGGAAGCGCCGGGGGGTGGGGGGTGGGGGACATGGAGACAAACACAAGGCAGCCACAGGCTTGTTCAACAACACTCGTAGGTAGGCGTTATGAAGAGAAAATGCTCGTTCGTTTTAAAATTTAGTTATTAATATTATTATTATTATTATTTTATACAGCGCATAATAATCCATTTTTAGAATGCTCTATGCGTTTTACAGAAGAAACCTGTCAACGCAGCGCAGAATGGAGCGCTGGCGAAGCGCTCAACACACTACACTGCTTCTTTCTCTCTCCCCGTCTCGCTCACTCTCTCTCTCTATATGTATATATCTCTCTCTATCTCAGTGCAAATTGTGAAGCAGCCTGTTAGGCGCAGTTCACAACTCACAACTCACAAAACGAATAATATTTGAATATTTATTAAAAATAATATATAATTATTTAATAATGAATGATAAATTTTGTTGTTGCTGTTTGGGGGGGGGGGGGGGGGGATGATATGGATACATTTTAATCTATTAGTTTCAATTTTGCAGTTGATGAAGGATGCTTTCTGTTTTATAACGAACGCTCAAGACGCCTCTTTTCATTAATAAAGTTTTAAAAATATGATAATTATTTGCATGTACTTTTTTTTTTTCGAAAATGTATCTGTTGGATTGGGGGGGGGGGGGGGGGTAAGGGGTGGGGTGAGTGACGGTAGACAATGGAAGAAAATTGGAAACCTCAGGGTCCGATCCGCTTGCCTGTGAAGAGCTTGAGAACCATGGCGTTACAACTCACTAAAGCTAGCTGTAATCCCTGGTTTGACACTAATGTCCTTTTTTTTTTTTTATTGTATAAAGATTTTGTAACACGAAAACAGAAATAAACCAGATCGTGTTTCCTGTGCCCGGCATGCCAAGCATGCCTGTAAATCCATGTCCACACGTCACACACGCGAGATGCAAATCTCTTGACTGCAAATCAACAGAAAAATACCTGAAGGAAAAAAAAAAAAGACACCCCTCCACCACCCCTTGAACCAGTGGCGTTAGCATGAGTTGTCAGCGCCCGGGGCAGGGCAAGTATCGTGCCCTCCGGACCTGTGGACCGTTATCATACAGCACAGAATAGAAAATAATAATAATAATAATAATAATAATGGATAGCGTTTATATAGTGCATATCCATTAAAAATGCTCTATGCGCTTTACAGAAGCAACATGTCAAAATACATGGGTGAACAATTACAGTGAGAAACATAGAGAACCACCAGAAGCGAAAGACGCCCACTTCTCGTGACTACGGGAAGCATGCCTACCGCCATTTTGGATGACTTTCAACTTCACTTGACTTGATCGGCAGTAAACAATACCCGTTTGTGCATTTCCACGGGGAGTAAGAACTTACAAACGGCTCTAAATAGTTTCAATCAATCCAAAAATATGAACAAACCACAGTAAACAGATACGCACACTGTCTTTGGTGAAGACGGTCTCTTTTAATTTTTGTTACCACCGTGACCTAGTTTCGCGATTTGGCGGAAATGAAATCTCTCTTTAAATACATACTCTCTGATGTTACATTAAACATCGTTGCGCGGGTGCCTAGGTGTGAACAATCGATCTCATCCAAAATGGCGCAGGGTAGTCAAAATATTGTGACGTATTCCTGCCCTGTTTCACTTCTGGTTGTATCTCTAATCTGTGGCACTCAGAAACATTTATTGCCAGGTCATGTTGGAAAACTATGTAGAATATTCGTACCTTGGGAACCTTTCCGTGAGTATGGTGGCGGGGGAAGGGGGAGGGGAATGGCGCCATTTTTAACAATGTTTACATTTGTTATTACTACTTTATTATTTTTCTTTGTTTAATTTTACGTCCCTATGACTTTTGCGCCCAAGGCTACCGCCCATGTGGCACCACCTACCTACGCTACGCCACTGCTACCTTCTCCCTTTTCCATCTCTACCCCCAACCCCCAGCCACCCCCCCCCCCAACTCCCTCCGTCATGTGTCATCATTAAGCTGTGCACGGAAGTTACTCACGTGACAATTTTTCCGGCCTGGAAACTTGGGAACGGCGTACGTGTCGAATGCTGCACGCGGAAAAAAAAAAAAAATTAAAAAAACGACTATTCTTGCGTTTCTGAATTATTTCCAACTTTTTTTTTTTTTCACTTATTATGTTTCCACCATCATGATAAACCCTGAAGTACACGCAGGAATCATGAGCCGGGCTTTACGGCTTAAAAGAACAAAAACGTAATTAATTCTTGTTTAAAGTTGACTTTTGTACAAAATGGATGTCTCCACATAATTTATTGTACAAAATGAAGCAGTGTACAACATTCCATATTAATTTCTTTTAAATCACATTGTCACAAGTTTAAAGTGCTTAACTTACGTCTTCACCTTCTGGCTTCCTAATAGTATGATGATAAGGGGCTTGATGAGTGCCACATGGCATTTTAATAAGTGCCAAATTGAAGAACGTTTTTTCCAAAACTGATTAAGTCAAATTTTAGATGAGTTATGGCCACTTTTCAGGCAGTCATTCAAAATTAGTGTAAGACACGGTGTAAGTGTTCAGGTAAAACTTGTCCCGACCTAGATCCGAAGACAAGTATTGACATAGCAAGTTTTAACTGAACACTTACACCACTAATTTTGGATGACTATATTATGAAAGGGGGCATAACTCATGCACAATTTGATTAATCCTTGCAAAGATACTCTTCAATTTGTTATACTTTTGTACATACTAAAAGATCTTCAGTTTTTGGGAAAATGGAGTTAGAATCAGACTCACCTTAACGCATGGACACACCGCGCAGTCGCACAAGGGCCACATGGGTTTAGGAGGTCCCATGCATACGTTTTTGAAACGGGGAAGAAAACCCCGCGCGTTACAAAAGAATCTGTCCAGGGGCCCCACAATATTATGTTAAGACGGCCCTGGATAGAACAAACAAGAACTAATGTCGTGATTATTATGACACTGGCACTTTTTCTCTCAAGATCTGTTCTGGTCACGCTATCCGAAGACTTTCATTGTTCCCATTTCTTTGTTCTGTTTTGTTCACATGTGTGACATGAAATGGCCGACTGGATGTAGAAAAATAATGTGTGGCTGTTATTACTTGTACGTACAGTCCCCAAGCGTTTTGCGCTAGGGGTAAGTATGTATACGTACCTATCCCGGACCCCATCCTTATCCTCAACCCTATATCTTATCGAATCCCCAACCCTGCCCCCTAACCCTTTCAACAAAAAGACAGGAGGAAAACAAAAAGAAAATCTGAAAGAATAATTCATTAAGGCCGTTGTTAGGAATACTACAGGAGGAGCTGTCTAGCTCTGGAGTCAGGAAAGGCTTTAAAATACGTAACCCAAGCGCAAAAAATCTTGGGGGTCGTACGTCCTTGTAACGACATTCACATAAAAAATGTTGAATAGTGGCCAAGAATAAATGGCTTCACAGAAATTATTATGGATAATTTCCCAGTGAATTGTGAAAGAACATGGTGCATAGAGCAAGGTTCTGAAAATCAGTGTTTATGTTTGTAATAGTAATCATGGAAAAAAACATAAATCCGCTCTGTTATTGTTTTTTTTTATAAGAGTAAAGTGCCCAGACAGCATAACCTACGTCGATCTGACGCAGATGTGTGTAGGAGTTCCCTAAGGTTGGTAGATTACCATCGGGCCGGGTTTCCTTACATCAAACTGATGTCGGCCCGATGCCGTAACCAACGGATCTACATAGGGACGATGTTATTCCTACGCACAAACTTGATGTCAATACTACGCGACGCGGCGGATTCCACACGGTTGTCGGCTGGATAATTAAACAGATGCAAATCGGAGTAGGAAAGCGTTCATGTTAGAGTACATTAAGTTACTCTTTGTTTTAAGGGTGTGAAACTGACTATGAACTAATTTGTCGCTCAATAAGTGTAGATAAAACATGTGAGTCTTTGAAGTGAGGTAATATAGGATTCAAGAGAGAATCTGACAAAAGCGAAGTAGGCTAATACCAACATTACGTCGGGGTGGTCTGTTATTATTAGTGAACGGGATGTCGATGTATTATGACTACATCAAACAGTGAACAGAGAGTTAATGTCTCTGTTGTTCGGTGCATTGCTCAATAGTGTCAAGCAGTGATTCTCAATTTGGGGAGAGGAGGGGCGGGGGGGGGGGGGTTATACCAAGAAGTGAATTATAAAATGTCGGTGTGGAAACATACGCGTCATTGAAAAGAATAGAAATATATATATTTTTTTATTATATATAAAACAACAACTTGAAATCTGTGTGGTTTCTGAATGGCTAGGAAGAAGGTTCAATTTACATGTATTGTCTTTTCAAAACGATTCAACAATTAATTTGCCTGTTAAGAGCTCGTTTTATCTTCTTTTTTCATTTGTATTTTATTGTATCTTTTTTTTTTGTATTATTCTTAGGCAAGGATTCGCAACATGGAACCTGTATCGTATCTTTTTTGCCATATTATTTTGACATTAAAAAAAAATACGCTACATAATTACATTGTATTGTGGAAGTATAGAACAGTGGCTTGCAGAGGTTTTGGTGATGCCTGGAGGCCAAACTCCTCAATTGTATACTCCAAGACTTCAAGTATAGGGTTTAGTACTTAACTCAGAAATGTAGAAAAAAACAACAACAACAGAAATTAACACTAATTTCACTCCTTGATTGGATGCGCCTTGAAATGGATGCGTACCCGCTGCTCCCTGTTCTGCCCCCCCCCCCTCCCCACCCCAGGCTTACAGTCGTTTTTGTTTTTCTTATTAAAGCTCTACGACATGAACGTACGTTTAACTAGCTTGAGAACCGCTGGTCTTTGTTTGTTCCAACTCCACTTCTTGAACAAGGGAGAATTTCTTCGTTAAACATTCCGGGCTTTAGTATTGTGGCTTTAGTATGGAGATGAGGTGTTAAAATAAATCGGAACTGCGAAACAGTTTCATAAGTGTCCTAGCGCATTTTAAATAGACGCCAAAGTGTGCATTTTTGTACAGTTTCTATAAACCAAAAACATCTCCAGTTCTTCAGAAAATGGAAATGGACAAATAAGGACTAAGGTCGGAAAGTATCCAGTACATTGTTACATAGACTGGGAGAGAAACTGTTCAAAGAAAGCACGTTAGTTCTACTACGATAGTATGATGAATTGTAAGAAAAAAAAAAACATGAAAAAATTTATCAATCATTCTGTGCCAAAATTATTGTTTTTTATCGATTATCGTCCACAGTTTGAATATTTCACGCCAGTTGTACTACATTAATTAAGTGTAGTGAGCAGTAAATTATCATGAAGGGCTGTTGAACATAATGACAGCGACACAAGAAAGGTTTGTTTATTCTTTGTTGTTGTTTCTTTTCCTAGAAGAGGGGATGCATCACTAAGCACTCAATAACCCCAAGATTGTAGACACCTCAAATAACAGCTCCTGATAATGTGAGCGAATGTACTTACTACTATAAAGAGGACAATTTATCAACACCTTTGGCCAATAATACGCCTTTGTTCATGTCATTTATTGTTCGTCATGCCGCACAAAGGCAATTGGAAACACATAATAATGTTCTACTACTGCTGTAGGCTACATGCACACAAAATAAAAGGAAATGGCCCAACCATTTAACAGAGATATGAACACAATGATCCGTGAACATGTAATAAATAAGGCGGCGGTTATTTTGTGTCATATTGCCAAAGTATTCATAAATAGCTTTTTGTGAGGAGGCTGTGGTTATAAGTCCGTACGCACCCATAGAGTTTTGCGCTAGGGGGGCGTACGAAAATGTAAGAAATCACTAACCCCGTCTTTATCCTTTCCACTAAATCTTATCGAATCCCTAACCCGGCCTCCTAAACTTTCAACCAAGAAACAGGGGGAAAAGAAAAAGAAAGTTTGACAGAATAATTACTTAAGCCTGATGACAGGAGTATTTAATGAGGAGCTGCTACTCCAGCTCCGGAGTCACAAAAAGCTTTAAAAAACTTACCCCTCGCGCAAAAAACCTTGGGGGACGTACGTACTTGTAACAGAATTCTTTGTGCGAACAGTTTTTTGGTCAATTTCAAAACGTTACCAGAAATCCTTCAATCAGAATAGGAAGGTTTGAAGCTCTGATTTTCGCGACCTTTGCTCTTGTTTGTTGGAACTTCACTTTTTACACAAAGACTTTAAACGTTTTGCGGTTTCAGTGTCATGACAAGGAGTTAGAAAAAAAGCATAGCTGTGAAACAGCTTGATGGACTTCGTGATCTCAGTTCTTGTTTGTTCCAACTCTACTGTTTTGCACTGCTAAGAAATTCGGAACTAAACGTTTGCAACGTTAGTATTATGATAAGGAGTTTGAATAAATCGAAACTGTGAAACAGCTTGATAAGTGCCACAACGTATTTTAAACAAGTGTCAAAATGTGCCTTTCTTAAACATTTAGACAGAACAAACAAAAACTAAGATCGGTGTTTGGAGAAAGCACGTCGAAATTATAGTAGTCACCATTGTGCCAGGAAAAAGTAAAACGATTAACAGAACAAAAAGATTGGTAAAGAATTTTTTTTTGTGTGTGCGTGTTTTTTTTTTTTTTTGTCCTGTATTTCGTATCCTTTCATCCCATTTGGGAAATTTACCTTTGTGTCATTGCAGCCCACTTACAACTGGAGCAGACACGTCGTCGCCATAGTGCAACCACACAATAGACCCTACCAGAAGCGTCCACCAACCATTTACCGATCAGAATAGGAAAATGTTCGTTTTGAGCACGTTTGCTGTCTGTTCTGGGGGTGAAAGTGACCATGAAAGAATGTATTGCACAATAAGTGTAGACAAGACATCTGGAGCCTTTGAAATGTTGTCATTTACGCTTCAAAAATGCCTCTGACATCCCGGGGCACATAATGGGCCTGTCCTAATTGTGTATGCGTGGGATATGTGCAAACATGTGTATGTGGAGACGGATATGTGGGTGCCTAGTATGTGTGCAGTCGTGATTAAAACTGTGTAACCAAACGCAGTCCTATAACACATCTTTTCCTTTCCGAAAGATGCTAAGATCTACAATTTGATTTAAGAATTTTCATACACATATTTTTGGAAA
>OZ007582.1:34109589-34227089 GCA_963931925.1 Onchidella celtica | reverse complement strand
ATAGATAGATAGATAGATAGATAGATAGATAGATAGATAGATAGATAGATAGATAGATAGATTGATAGATTGATAGATAGATAGACAGATACATAGATAGATAGATAGATAGATGAGAGAGAGAGCGGGAGAGAGAGAGAGAGACAGAGAGAGAGAGAGAAAGAGAGCGAACGAATGAGGGAGGAAAAAAACAACCAGGAAGACAGAAAAAGAAAGAAAGAGCGGCTAACCGAGAAGTAGACTAGGTCACACAACACGGAGGCGTCGGGTAACCGTACAACAATAGGCCAGAGAATTCAATCAGAACCCATAGAAATTCACATCCTGATCACCTCGCACTGGATACAAAAGACATAGCAATTTCATTAAATGAGCAAAGACCCTGATGTCTCCCAGCCAAACAAAAACGTTCGCCAAGGCTTGAGAAGGCACTTCCTAGACTCGTTTTGCTAAAGGACCGCTGAGCAACATTACTGATTCTGAAGTGTAACCGAAAGAGGAATATCATTTGATAGAAATAGGGGGGGGGGGGGAATGATCACTTTGCACGGTAATGTCTTGAGTATTCATTCATCTTAGAACTGAAGAAAAGAAATATCACGAAAAAGTCTCTGGCCATCAGATAATGCTGAAAAAACGGTGCCCATGCCATCCATATTATTCATGTTTCTTTAAAAGAAAATAACAAAGCCGGACTTTTCATTTCTGAATACAAACCCCTCAGACAGACCGGTGGCTGACTCAGTCAAGTCTGTCTCACGTCTATTTTAACTCATTATTTACAAGAGACCTGTGTCCTCCAAAGCGTTTTCCTAAAACTAGGGAAGTCAAAGTTTCCATGAGTAATCGCCGCCCCTCTGATTGACATTTAAAATTAGAGTAAGACGCCATTTAAGTGTTCAGTTAACACTTGTTATGTCCCGTCTTTATCCAGGGGATATAGACGTGATGTGGCAAAGTATCAAGTGAACACTAAGTCTTACACCCGCCGTCTTACTCTAATTGTGAATGACTATCTTAAAGGGGTCATTACTCATGGAAACATTGACTTACCCAGTTTTGGAAAAAAAAAACGCTCTTTAGTTATGAAGCATCCGAAGTAATGAGACAGATTCGTTTCAGTCTCGCCAGTGCACGAGGCCCCGATAAATTTTATAGCACACATCTCATTTTAAAATCCAGCATAGAACGAGCTGGATTCAGTGCACGGTATCTCTCTTTCCCCTAACTGACTCAATACACTTTTAGTGCGGCCGAACAAGTCAGAAACTTTTGTTTCGTTCTGGCCAGTGCTCGAGGTCCCATTCAACTCTCGGTTAGTCCACATTTCATTTTAAAACAGAAATCAACATACTTCATCCAGTGCACCTTCAACATTAACCCTCTAGCGCCCCCGTTTATCATATTTGAAATAGGTCACCTGGAGCTGGAATGCTCCATCTGTCATACACCTACCCTTCCTATTGTATTAAGAAATAATTTTTCCCATAAAATATTTATATTTTTGCACTAATCTGACTGTTTAAAATCAATTGAGCATATTATTTCAGAAGTTTGGGGACTAGCAATTTTCGTTTTCGGCACTAGGGGGTAAATAGAGAAAACTGCTTTGCACCATTTTCAAGCTTCGGAACGCGCTCTTGTCCCATAGACTCAGATTTTTGGTGAATAATTTTATGAGGATTTGCATGTTTATTCTCCTTCCATTTAGATGAAAAATCATTGTTTCGTTTCAAAAAAAAATTAAAAAATGTCAAGGCAATCCTCGTCCATAACACAGAATAAAGTATGCTCTCACTGCTGAAATCTTTGCGAACCGCATTCACTGTATTTCTCTATTTCGTGCTTTTCGAGTCATGCAATTTTGTGTGATACATTATTAATACTAAAAAAAAAACCAAAAAAAACACACAGATGGGAAAGGCATCACGGGAATTTTGGTTACTTCTGTTTCGCTCGGATGTAGGGAGGGGGGGGGGGGTGATTCTGGTTTTGACATGTTTGTTCAATGAGTGATATAAAAATAGTCTTGATTGCTATTGGCGAAGTTATTGAGTACCTCAGCAGTTCTAGCAATTTAAAACCAGCCCCAGCTGTCGTTATCACTTATCAGGGCTATTGGGTCCTCTACCTTGAGAATGTTGGAAAGTATACGTTATATGGGGGGATGAAAGAGTAGGGAGGAAGTTGAAGAGAGAACAGTAACAAGAGATGTCTATGGCATAAGGCTGCAAACACAGCGGCTTCGGCTTTCGTGCTGCTTTCGGCTCGATTTGCGTAGTTTCCCGAATGACGTTAGTTTCGACTCCGACAACATTCTGGCGCCTTTCAGAGGCATAGTAATTTCGTTTTCGTGTTTCTTTGGTTTTTGGTCAAGACTGACTGTCTTTCTGCAAAAGCCTACCGGAAACGAACCGAAAGTGACACATTGTCACTTTGTCTGGGTTTCAAAAACAAAAACAACCAAAAAAGTTACGCTTACACAGTAGTGGGCATCTTTCAGTCTCGGAAGACTATGGAATTGCGCTCTGGGTGTTTTTTTCTGGTACAGCCTCTGGTGTGGCTGGCCAGTCCGATGCGGGAATGGCAGTCTCACGCTTACATAGGGCTGAGCATTAGTTTTACGTTATTTTTTTCGTTTTTGAATCCTTTCATCAAGCAAAATTCACAAACACGAGAGACTTTCTTCCGCCTTCTTAGCAAACAGCGAAATCAACGACATGAACAATAACGAAGAAAAAAAAAAAACGCGCGTCTTTATATTACAGCTCAGCTTTGTCCGAGCTATTGCGTGTGCCGCATTGATATGGCCTGATGTATAAGATAAAAGAAACAGATTTTTAAAAATGTTTTTTTGTTTCATTTTGAAGTTTTCAAGATAATCCCTGGAACCTGAAGCCACACCAAGAAAACTGATTAGAAATTGAAGACAAAAAAAAAAAGAAAAGAAAAAAAAAACCGAACAGAATTTCTGTCGTTGCTGTTGTTGTTTTTGCTGTTGTTGCTGATGTTGCTAGATTTTTATGATGATGTTTGAGTTTTAGTTCGAGTTTGGGTTTTACGGCACGTCGACACGATAACAGTCACTTTGCGTACCTCGAGATCTGTTTGAGTACATTTTCTGTATTTTATGTTTCGAATTCAGAGCTGTTAAGTTTAACGTCATGGAATTAAATACATTATTATCTAATTATAATGTTACCAGTACGTTTGTTTGTCCTTTCTGTCATTCTGAGGGTCAAGATTTCCGGCAAGTGGATTGATCCTCTACTGCTGTTGATTTTGAGACTTGTCACTGCGCTGACATATATATATTGGCTTATCTCGACTTTCATAGATTTGAGAAATCGACTAAAACTTATCGAGGAAAAATATACATTTTGCTAGAAATCGCCTAAGAAATATTTTATTTTGATTTTTTTGAAAAGGTATAGAAATTTCAACTTAAACTGGATTTCGCCAGATCCACTCACATAATATCTCAAAGCCAATTTAACTATTCTTGAAAAGCCAGATCATTCTCTCATAATTACAATGTGACGCTAAAACCAATAACAGCATACAGACATTTACAATGAAGGTTTATGGTCCTGCAAGTCGTTGCTTACGACAAGAATGTTATCGACACTTTAGAACTTGTTTGTTCTAGCAGTTTGCACAGTGAGAAATTTGACGTTAAACGTTTGCAGCTTTAGTATTATGATGAAGGGGGTAGATCATAGAATAAAGTACTGGAACTGTGAAATAACTTGATAAGTGCCACAACGCGTTTTAAACAAGTGTCAGAGTGTGCATTTGTTATACCTCATCTACCTGCTAAAATATCTTCAGTTGTTTCAGATAATGGAGATAGAACACACAAGAACTAAGATTGCCTTATTTTTCTTTCTATGCTAGAATAATGTTCCATATTAAGACACCTCTGGCTCTCGGGCGTTAACAGTGAATCATCGGCAGGTGCATTCACTCCTTGCCTGTTGATATGAACGTTTTAGGATGTCTAAAATGTTCCAGTTCCGTAACAGTTGTAGTATACACTATTTTCCACAAAACCCGTCGTTCACAGGTTCATTTATATAAAACTTTAGGTACGTTTTATTCTTGCTACAACCAAAAGTACTAGACACAATAAGATGAGACAGCTAGCGCCATTAGCTTACACAGATTTCGCACCGACCCCTTAGCGGTGGATACGCCGAAGTCTCGAAAAGTGCCATGTTTCACAAAGCCAAAGAGGGAAAATATTGAATTTTGATCACTGTTCAGCTGGTGCTGTAGGCCGTGATTGAGGTTACTTATTTTGTAATACAAGCTTCAATCGCTGTGGGAAAAAAATACTCTAAAACCTGGGTGGAGCGCTCTAACCACTGGGGCACTGCAGCTTTTCAACTGAGTTAAACTTCGTGTATTTAGATAGCCCAGTTGTGGCATCTAGTATCGAAATGTAATGGCTGATATTTGTCGTACTGCAGATCTCAGCAATATGTTTCATTTTTTTTTTTTTTGTGTTCCGTTAGTGACTCATAATTTATTACAGAACTAGCATAATATGGGCTAGAACCACCCTGTCCATTAACGTATTAGCGCTAATACTAAACTTAAAAGTACTTAAAAATAGCATTATAAAATACGTGCAACAGATGTAGGGCACTAATGATGATTTTTTTTAACCAGATTAACACATAAAAAAAATCAACACACTTCAGGTTAACAGCGCACCATGTCAAGTCTGTTTAGCATCCGTTTTGGCTTCCTTTGAATCGGTGGGCCAGTCGGGCTTGTTTCAGCCTCAGTAGTACTGGAAAAATATGCGCTCTTTTCTAGGCAGGGAAATTGCACTGTATTGAATGCAGGTCAAATGTACAGCGCAGTCTTTCATCTCGCGAACTTACTTCGTGTTTTCTGAAAAACTGGAGATCTTTCAGTATGTAGAATCTGAGCTATAGCAAATTCACCCTTTGACTATCGTTTAAATTACGCTGCGGCATTCATCAAGCAGTATCGCACTTCCGATTTATCCCAAGTCCGCATATAAATATTAAAGCCGAAAACGTTTAGCGTCAGATTTCTGTGCAAACAGTGGGGTTGGAACAAACAAGAACTAAGATCGCGATCTGCTGACCTTACCAAAGATAGAATTAGATTTGACCATCATAACAATGTATTTAAAAGATGGCCTGAAGCCTGGATAAACACCGTAGGTTGGTACAAAAGAGACTGGGTGAGATTAGCTGACACTTACGCAAATTAATTTTATAATTTCTGAAACGTGTCATTTAGGCTGTAGCTTAGAGAAAAAAAAAAGGACAAAAATAGCACCACAATAACATATTACTGCTAAATTGCTTTTTTTTTTTTTTTATAGTTAGTTAAAGTTTTGTCATTTTTTTTAGTGTATCTGACCATACCTATAACAGTCTTACAATGTTTCAGAAGGTTCAAATAAGGTATTCTATTTCCATCCAGCCTGCCATCTTAATGAAAATCTGTTGCAAAAGAATTGGCATCAGGTTTACACATAGGAATAACATCGTTTCAACGTAGATCCGCTGGTTACGACATCATATCGACCTGACAGGAATCTCCTCCTCCTCCCCCTCCCCTCCACCCATGATGATCCTACCGATCTTCCGAAAATCTACGTCGGACTGACGTATGGTCGCTGGCTAGGTGGGGGGCTAAAGGGACACTAACAATTCCTAATACGATTCTTGGCTCAACAAATGCACGCAGACAACCTTTAGGCTCATTGCGAATGACGTCACAGAGTGTTTTTGTTTTGTACTTCCGACACCTAAAATGGCGGGTGGATCAGCTGACGAGTGTAACTTCGAGATAATTATGTCTAAGCGGTTATAATGCCTGCTGGTTGCATTGCACTTGACTGTTATGACAGGGGTGGAAAGGATGGATCCACGCTGGTCAGATTCCCTATCATCCGTGCAAACAAAGGAAAGGAAGTGAAAGAATTGACCGAACGTCTCCCATGTGCGTGAACACACATGTCATTGTTGTAGTGAACTTTTTTTTTAGCTCGCCGCCCATTGGTTGGCGACGCCTGGAGTGCTACCGCAGTGCAAATCAGCTAACGAATCAAAATCAATGCTACCATCGCCATGGTTAAGCGTCGGTCCTGACAACTAAAATGGCCGATATTCGCAATGGGCCTATTACAAGCTCACGAAAAAGACACAACAGTGTGCTATAATACATTTACCCAGTTGGTTGTAAAAGATAGTGAGTCATTATTTCAAAACTAGCGCAGCTGTGGCAAACCTGTTATACAGTATAAGACAAATGAATATTTACAACAGACAATGTCAGAATAATTAATGAGACACAGACTTTTGTGCACAATAATTGCTTTTGTCGGTTCGAAATTGTGTTGCTGTCTTTTATTTTGTTTTACTGCCATGTTGGAAAGACAGATCAATGATGCTCCACCCAATTTACAATTTGCTCATCGATTTGTTCATCCATCCATCCATCCATCCACCCATCCATCCATCCGTCCATCCATACATACATACATACATGCATAGTAATACATACATAATGCATACATACATACATACATACATACATACATACATACATACATACATACATACATGCATGCATACATACATACATACATACATACATACATACATACATACATACATACATACATACATACATACATACATACATACATACATACATACATATATACACACATACATACATACATACATACATATCAAAAATCTTTATTTCCAAAGAATACAATTCCCTATCATCCATCCATCCATCCATCCACCCATCCATCCATCCGTCCATCCATACATACATACATACATGCATAGTAATACATACATAATGCATACATACATACATATTATAATCTTTATTTCCACTGAAATACATTACAATTGCATGTACTGATACAATATAAATAAACATTGCATCTGTGTGGAAATTGTGGCTGTGATAGGCTAGGAATAGATGGAAGGTTGTCTGTGAAAGATGGGAACTCAAGAGTTGCACAGTACATACATACATACATACATACATACATACATACATACATACATGCATGCATACATACATACATACATACATACATACATACATACATACATACATACATACATACATACATACATACATACATACATACATACATACATACATTCATACATACATACATACATACATACATACATACATACATACATACATACATACATACATACATATATACACACATACATACATACATACATACATACATACATACATACATACATACATACATACATACATACATACATACATACATACATACATACATACATACATACATACATACATACATACATACATACATTCATCCATCCATACATCCATTCATCCATCCATACATCCATTCATCAACCCATCCTTCCATCCATTCATACATGTATCCGCCCATACATCTACACATCCCTTCTCTCATCCCTCCAATTATCTATTTGTCCATCCATCCATCCACCCATCCATTCATTAATTCATCTCCACAGCCACCCACACATGCATGCACCCACTCATCCATTTATTCATCCATCCATCCATCCGTCTGCCCATCTATCTATCTATCCACCCATCCATCCTTCCACACATGTATCCATCCGTCAGTCTTCACATTCATCCAAACATGTATTAGTCTATCTACCCATCCACACATCCATCCTACCACCCATCCATCCATCCACCCATCCACCCATTCATCCATCCATCCATCCACCCATCGTTCTATCCACTCAAAATGCGCAGAATAAAAGGAAGGGTGAAACGTTGATACACAGAAGAAGCGCCAAAGGACGAGGTCAGAGCAGGTAAACTGGTAACCATCTCTTTGTACCTATGAACATGCCGTGTACATACATGCAAGAATTATGATAAAAAAATGTACTGTTCAATTAACACACTAAAAACCCTCAATCATAAAACTATACCATTAAAGTTGACTCGGTACAAAAATTGATGCTAAGTGCTCATTAATGCATGAAACCATACCAGCAGTGCGAGCCTTGTGTGCTTTGTTTAATAAATGTGACTATCAAAACCATTCTAGTGTATCTATCCATGACGACTTTCGGCGAGGGAAAACAAAAACCTTGATAAAATGTCATAAACACCTTGGTCGCCTGCCAGATAGTATTCATGTCTACTGGCAGTGTTGATATCAAGGGTATATTAACAAACAAAAAAATTGCACCGAACAGCTGTGACAACATAGGGGTAGACGTTTTCACAGGGAGCTGTTTTGGTTAATTTAAGTGTCAAATACAGGTGTTTGGAGATGACTTGGGAAAATCAATCTTCAGTCTAACTTCTCGTTTTACAATCCATCCACTCATCCATCCATCCACCCATCCATCCATCTATCCATCCATCCATCCATCTACACATCCATCCATCCATCTATTCTCCCCTCATGCCGAATGTACCGGGTTCGATTCCTGGACGGTGCGGGTATGTTGGAATTTGGGGATTTTACTCATATTTTCCTGCCCCTGACCTGATGCTAGGTAGGATCGAGCACCTAGTCTTCTCCGATAAGAAGGAAAAACTCGGACGGCCCCGTGTTGCGCACTTTAAAGATACCTTGGCACTTGGAAGTCGAGAAAAGCAGGCCCAGTTTAAAGAAATCATTTTTTTTTCTTCACTGATAAATTAAATCGACATTAACAACTGCTATCATTAATTCATAAAATTGTATCATTCAGGCGTGTAATTAAATGAAATCCACCGTTTAATTAATTTGATGAGCAAACGAAATAATAGTGCATAAAAATTCATAATTATCACAATTTTGACAGATGTTCGAACAAAATTAGTAATGTATCCTGCAGAGAAAAGAATTTAATATCTTGTTCATCCTGGGCAGAAGTGTCGTAAGACGAAATTTGCAAAGTTGTTGGTCAGCAGGAGCTCAAATCAAAACAAATAACAACAAAAAAACTACTGTTACTACTGATACGGCATCCACTACTACAACAAAGACATCAACAGCAGCAACTACTACTACCACTACAACAACAACAGCGACAACAACAACAACAACAACAACCACTACTACTACTACTACTTCTACTATTACTATTACTACTACTACTACCATGACTACCCCCCCCCGCCAGAATTTATTATTCATTATTAAATATATATTGTTATTAATAAATATTCAAATATTATTTGAGTTGTGTGTTGTGTGAACTGATGTGAGTTGTGAACTGCTGTGAGTTGTGAACTGTTGTGAGTTGTGAACTGCGCCTAACAGGCTGCGTTACAATTTGCTCTGAGATAGAGAGAGAGAGTGAGCGAGACAGGGAGAGAGAAAGAAGCAGTGCAGTGTGTTGAGCGCTTCGCAGGCAGCTCCATTCTGCTCTGTGGTTGACATGTTGTTTCTGTAAAGCGCATAGAGCATTTTAAATGGATATGCGCTATATAAATGCTATACATTATTATTATTATTATTATTATTATTACTATTACTAAAACTACTACATCTACTAAAACTATTAATACTGCAACAGCTACTACCACTACACCTTCTATTACTACTGCTACTATTAGTATTATTTCCACTATTACTGCTATTATTTTTACTGCTACTACTACTGCAACTACTACTACTTCCTCTACTATAAACACTACTACTACAATATACGACTACTAATACCACTTATTTATATACTTCTTCTTCTTCTTCTTTCGTTCACCAATCTAAATCTGCAGATTTGTTCTTTTAAGAAAATCTACGGTTTTCTGCAGTTCTGGCAGAGCACCATAGAGTTTGATATTCAGGTCGGTGGGTTTGGGCCAATACGTTTCTCGCAGTGCTGAGAAGAGTGTGCAGTCCTGCAATATGATGCTTTGTGTTTTGAGGAGACTGGCTGCACTCACATGGCAGATGTATACGAATTCTAATACACCAAGCATACATGTAGTATTTAAGTTTGTCTCCACTTTGGCCTCACAACAAAACGAAAAATGATATCTGCTTTCTATAAATATGCGATATGTCTGTCAACATCAATTTGATATGTCAGCTTCGCCCAAAAAATTAGTACAAGGCTTCAATTTCATGACATTCAAGGCCTACTCGAAAATTCTAAAAACAAAAACAAAACAAAATAAAGAAAAAAATGGCAACAAAAAAAAATAAGATAAAAACATTCTATAAATAACACACGGCTCATTTCCTGCAAACACGGATATTAAATTTATTCGACATGTTTACTTTTGATTATCTCAAACATCGTCGACTCATTCAAATCCTGAGTCGAAGAGCGTTTCTCCATAACTGGGTAAGTCCAATTTTGCAGGAGGTATGGTTCCTTGTTTTTAGATTTTTTCAATACCGACATTATTAGGCTCAATGCGCACAAGGCGACTTTGATCGGCGAATAAATTGGATGGTGACGTCGTGACCTATAGGCTAGGAGCACACATACGAGTCACTGCCGTGTGTCACGCTTTCACGTTCCCGTTGACATCCGCAATGAGCACGTGTCTCGAATATGTGCGCATGTCCAGTCAGTAGTCTCGATTTAAAATTTAAAAAAAAAAGTTCTTGTTACAAGTACGTACGTCCCTCCAAGTTGTTTGCTCTAGGAGTACGTACTTTAAAGCTCTTTGTGACTCCAGGGCTAGAGAGCTCCTAGCAACAGCCTTAATTAATCATTAATAAATTATTCTTTCAAATTTTCGTTTTGTTTTCCACCTGTTTTTCGGTTGAAAGGATAGGGGGCAGGGTTAGGGATTCGATAACATTTAGGTTTGAGCAATTGGGGATAGAGACGTATACGTACGCGCTCCTACTGCAAAACACTTGGGGTGTGTACGTACTTGTCACAACAACCTTAAGGGTAGCCACACAAAGGCCAGCGAATTCGGTCACCGAGCCACTAGGCGCTTTAGGTGAGAAGAATTGCACTATATAAACGGACCGAATTTAGGTGGGCTCTATGTGCAGTTGTTGAAATTATATAGTGCAATTCTTCTCACCTAAAGCGCCTAGTGGCTCGATGACCGAATTCGATGGCCTTTGTGTGGCTACCCTAAGGAAATGCGACCGATTTTGTCCGCCACATGGTTGGATGGTGATGTCACAACGTTGTGTTTCAGTGAGATAAAAAAACAACAACAACAACAAAAAACAGTTGGCTGGTGCACGAGGACCCATTGAAACTAAGCTTAGTCACAAACTTCATGACCTTAGTGCGTGTTTGTTCCAACCCCACTTCTTGCACAACTGAGAAATACAACATTGTAAACGTTTGCGGCTTGAAGGACCCGTTTATGATCAGGGATTACCCAGAATAAATCAGAACCGTGAAAGAGCTTGATAAGTGCCACAAGGCACTTTTAAACAAAAATGTCAAAGTGCGCATTTATTCCATTTATTATACCTCATCTACACACTAAAAGGTCTCCAGTGGTTTTTTTTTGTTTTCAGAAAATGAAGATCGAACAAACATTCAATCAGTTCGGGATGTATGCGCCTAGGCCCAGTTTCAATGAGACATCGCCCACCCGACAACTGGATAGTTTTCTCATTGAAACACAATGCTGTGACCACACCATCCAACAAGGAAGCCGATCAGATTGGACCTGTGTGCGCCGGGCCTATGTTATTCATAAAACCGACCACACATTCAGAACAAAATGAGCGCTGTGTGTATTTTAGCGTCATGGAGATATAAGGAGTGAAACAGAGCAGAGGCTGGTAGAGGCACCAGGCTGTTGGCTTGCCGCCCATAAATTTTGCTTCCACTAGCACAATAGGCAAAGAACACGCCGCTTTATATCCGCTTTGGTCTGTTTCACCCCTTAGCCTGATATTATCTTCCTTTTTTTTTTCTTCCGTCCTTTTGGACGTTGCTACTGAGAAGGTTACATTGACCTGTCTGCAGGTTTGATTGCGAATGTTAAAAATAATATTACTTTTTTCTTCAGTTTGGAAATCCGGGTAGAGAATGTAAAGTATGTGAATAATCGGGTGAGAAGAGATGGGAAGAATGTGAGTAAACAGGGCCGGCATAAGAAGATGAGCTACCCATCTGTTTGATATTGGTGGGAAGATGGAAAGTACAGGAATGGAAGTACAGTTCACGGTGATCCTTATCGGATTGATGAGCGTTTGTAAGGCGGGAGAGAGAGAGAGAGAGAAAGAGAGAAAGAGAGAGACAGGGAGAGAGACAGAGAAAGAGAGAGAGAGAGAGAAATGCGAATTATAGACAGACACACAGTCAGACATAGATAGATAGATAGATAGATAGATAGATAGATAGATAGATAGATAGATAGATAGATAGATAGATAGATAGATAGATAGATAGATAGATAGATAGATAGATAGATAGATAGATAGACCGACAGACAGACAGACAGACAGACAGACAGATAGATAGATAGATAGATAGATAGATAGATAGATAGATAGATAGATAGCTAGATAGACAGACAGACAGACAACAGACAGACAGGCAGACAGATAGACAGATAGATAGATAGATAGATAGATAGATAGATAGATAGATAGATAGATAGATAGATAGATAGATAGATAGATAGATAGATAGATAGATAGATAGATAGAAAGATGGATAGATAGATAGATAGACAGACAGACAGATATACTGACAGAAAGATAGATAGATAGATAGATAGATAGATAGATAGATAGATAGATAGATAGATAGATAGACAGATAGATAGATAGATAGATAGATAGATAGATAGATAGATAGATAGATAGATAGATAGATAGATAGATAGATAGATAGACTACATCAGTGATTCACTAAGCCAAGCATGTCCCACATCGGAAATCAATGGCCACACTATTATTTGTTTACAAACATCGACCCCATCTAACTGTGAAGCTGACCAACTTCGCTTTAATTTCGTTAAAAAAAACACACGTAAAATTTTGCTCGCTAAACATTAAATGACTGCATTGAACGACATCTCTGGACTCATGGACACACGCTGCCCTAAACGAACGATGCCTCTGTTTATACACACGTTGGTCTAGAGACAAGGTGCTCGCCTCTCATACCGGAGGTTCTGGGCTCGAATCCCGGTCGGTGCAGGATTGTTTGAAATTTGGGATGTTTTGTCCTATTTTCCTGTCCTTGATCCTATGGGAGGTAGGATCGAGCACCTGGTCTTCTCAGATAAGGACGAAGAACTCGGAGGGCCCGTGTGGACGCTGCGCACGCGCACGTTAAAGATACCTTGGCAGTTGGAAATCGAGAAGAGCAGGCCGAACAGGCGGCTGCCCGGGCGAAATTAAATAAAATGTATCCCTTTTACCCCCAACCCCCCTTCCGCGACCGGCATTGCACTGCGACGAAGTGTCTGCACTAGTTGTAACTTTGCTACAATGACACTGAGGCAAATGTCCCACATGGGATTAAAGAAGTAACAAAAATTCTCTTTGCGAAACTATGTCGAGTGCGGCTAAAAACTATGCGTTCCATTTTCACATAACTCTTTACTTGACAAGCAAATACCTTGATGCTTGAAAAATGCAAGTGTTGAATGCTGTCATTGAAATGAAAAGGTCTCTTCAACACTTCAAAGTGTAAAATTGTGCTCTGAGATAGAGAGAGGTAGAGAGAGAGAGAGTGAGCGAGACAGGAAGACAGAAAGAAGCAGTGTAGTGTGTTGAGCGCTTTGCAGGCGCTCCATTCTGCTCTGTGGTTGTCATGTTGCTTCTGTAAAGCGCATAGAGCGATGCATATGCGCTATATAAATGCCATCCATTATTTAATTATTATTATTATTAAAACTCCAGGTGAAGAAATACAAATACAAACTACAGATAGGAACACCCGTCTGTTGTTTATGCACAACAGATAACGGCTATGATCTAACAAAAATAACAAGCCAGTAAAAAAAAATATAAAATACAGATAACATTTTTATCTGTTTTTAAATATGTGCACAAAAAGTGAATGTGGTTATCGCTTCGCTGTTTGTCCCCCTGTTTCGTTTACGATATCGTAGTTAAGCGCTGATGCTTACAACTGCTTGTGTCCGTTAACAGACATAAAATCTTCAGCTGTTACAAAAACGATTACGCGATAAAGTGATGGAAATCTGCGGTGGAGAATCAGTTGGTGATGGTTTTTGAACGGCAGCGCGTCATTTTTTATTCATCTCCAAATCACGCTGTACGCTGTTTCATTAATCTTTAAGTTGTGGTCTTGAGCTTATATACAAATCCAGGGTTACGAAGCAGAAAGTGTTATGTCCAATTTTATTCATTGCTTTTAAATGCCCGTAGATATCCAAGGCACAAGGTATGTGGCTTCGGTCCATAACTCAGTGAAACCATGTATGTGGCCGTGTTGAAGTTATTGCCATTATTTGAATTTTCATTAAAGTAACAAATTTCAAATTCGTTTTGCTCAGTGTGTCAATTTTGGACATAAAACATTATGATTGCCAGCCGTTGATATGATTGTATCTTATCTGAAAATATAAAATGCAGGGTAACGTATTGTGTGAGGCTGTTGTTACAAGTACGTACGCACAACAAGCGTTTTGCACTAGGGGCACGTATGTATAGGTACCATCCCTAACCCCGTCCTTATCCTCAACCCTAAATCTTATCGAATCCATAACCATGCCCAAAAAAATAGGAGAAAAAAAATCTGAAAGAATAATTAATTACAGCTATTGTTAGGATTATTTCGGGAGGAACTCTCTAGTTCTGGTGTCACAAACTACTTTAAAATACGTACCTCTAGAGCAAAGAAAAAAAAAAACACGTAAAACAACAAAACCTGGGAGGCATACGTACTTGTAATTACATTCATGGTGTGAAACATAGTCACATCATAGCGTCGTATCAGGGAAGCTCTATGATAACATTAAAATCTCGTTGCGTTTTTTGAATTTTCTTTTTTTTTGTGTGTGGTGCAGTTTAGGGCTTGTGGCGCAGTGGGTCAAGCTTGTTTTGTCTCCGCTATTGGTTTTAGCGTTGAATGTGGACTTTAGTGCTAAATCACAAACAAGTTTGTCTCACTAGTGTGGGCACCTCAAAATTGTCTTGAATTCAGCTGGGGGAAAGAGACAGGCCGCGCACTGGATCAGAACACTTAAAAACAATCTTGACTTGGTGAGCCAACACCCTAAACAAAACAAAAATCTCTCTACGAAACTATGTCGAGTGTGGCTAAAAACCACGAGTTGCATTTTCACATAACTCTTTACTTGACAAGCTAATACCTTGGTGCTTGAAAACGTCAAGTGTTGAAAGTTGTCCTCACCATGAAAACGTCTCTTCACTACTTCAAAGTGTTAAACTTCAGGTGTAGAATCTTCAGCAGCTTTATCCAATCAAAGGAAATGTGTGAAACCACAGTGAGAGACTGGCGTCAGTGGTGTAGCCCGGGTTACCAGCGCGAGAGGCAAGGCAAGTATTACGCCTACCCTGACCTGTGCACCGTTAGCAAGTGGCATCGTTTATTTGCCCCGTCATGTTGAAAAGCTGTGTAGAACGTCCGGGCATTGGGATGTTTTCGGTGTGAGGGGAAGGGTGAGCCATTTTTTATTTATTATTTCTAATATATTTTCTCTTTTTATTGAAATTTGGAGCCCCTACCAATTTTTCGACCGGAGCCACCGCCCCTGTGACACCCATCCAACCCCATGTTACGCCTCTGACTGGCGTATAACCAAATCAATTTGGAGAGAAGAATAACACGTCGTGATTTTTTTTTTTTCAAGTGGGACTCGACACGATTTAAAGACTAGTATAACAATGTTTCCCGTTTATGCGTAGCCCAGAATGTGTATAAAGCACTTTCGAGATCAGATACCGTTCGATGAGCAGGTGAACTCACGGTTATGGGCAAATATGCGAAAAACCCATTCCTAGTGATTTTAATATGGAATTCTTTACATTTGGAGATCTTCTCTATGAGGAACGGTACTCTGGACGTACACCTGCGCGAACTGATGAATTTGTTCGCTGAACTTGTAGACTGGTCTTATAAATTCGTGAATGAATTGTATCACTGAAGTAGTACATTGGTAGTATAAAAACGGACGACTTGATAATGCCTGAATGAAATGATCATTGAAGTGGTTCACTGGTCGCATAAAGGCAAAATAATGATGGGCGAATGAAATCGAACGCTGAACCACATCATAATTATTAATTTTGCTTCATTAAAATCTCGTTCATTGGCGGTGCACATTCGCCGCGTTATCAAGCCATCTGTTAATACGACCAGTGTGCTATAACTCTAACACTTTCTGTAAACTAACTGGCTGATTAAGACTAGGGGAAGGGTGATGTAGTAGAGTCTTCTGTCCCAAGTTTTATCGTTGTTGTTTTGTTTTTTTTAACCTAGGCATCTTCCCCCTTCCCTCTCGATTCTTAACCTTTCCGCGTTAGATAATATGCCAAGTGAGTAAATGAATCTTAGCTGTGGCTTGTGAAATTTGCTCCTCTTATAATTCCTATCATCTTCTGCAGCAGACATGCAAGGCAGCTGAACCACTTCCAAACAACCTGCCTCCGCACGCTGTTGAACATGAAATGGCAGGAACGAATCCCCGACACAGAAGTCCTCTCCCGCGCCAACATGCATAACATCCACCCTCTCCTAGACAAGGCACAAGCAAGGTGGGCGGGACATATTCTACGCATGTAGGACGAGCGCATCCCTAAGGTCCTTCTCTATGGAGAATCGGTGGAAGGAACACGTCAAGTCGGACGACCCAAACTTCGCTTCAAAGACAGCCTTAAGACCACCCTTAAGAGCTTGGAAGATGTCTTAGGAACCAAGCAGTGGTGGAAAAGCCCAGGTATGAGAATCCTGAGAACCACTGGCCCCACGGAGTGGAAAAGCCAAGGTAAAAAGAATCCTGAGAACCACTGGCCCCAAGGAGTGGAAAAGCCCAATTATGAGAACCCTGAGAACCACTGGCCTCACGGAATGGAAAAGCCCAGGTATGAGAATCCTGAGAACCACTGGCCCAAAGGAGGGGAAAAGCCCAGGTATGAGAATCCTGAGAACCACTGGCCTCACGGAATGGAAAAGCCCAGGTATGAGAATCCTGAGAACCACTGGCCCCAAGGAGTGGAAAAGCCCAGGTATAAGAATCCTGAGAACAATTGGTCTCACGGAGGAGAAAAGCCCAGGCATGACAATTCTGAGAACCACTGGCCCCAAGGAGTGGAAAAGCCCAGGTATGAGAATCCTGAGAACCACTGGCCCCAAGGAGTGGAAAAGCCCAGGTATGAGAATCCTGAGAACCACTGGCCTCACGGAGTGGAAAAGCCCAGGTATAAGAAAGAAGAAAGAAGTCTGTGCTGGCAGGAAATGCCACTAAAGAGGCGTGAAGACACGTAAAGCTGTTGTGAGAAATTTAAGCCCCTCAAAACTCTTAAGTGCTTTTTGTGATGACTTCGCACTAACGACAGGATCTTCTGCTTCAAGAACGTCAGCCAGTGTGAGCCCCATGTAAACGTTCTTTTTTTTTTTTAAAGTTTTTACATCCATTTAACCGCAAGCTTAAAGCCCACAAAAGCCATCTGGCACCACTTAGAAAATATCTGAGTGCTTAAAATCTTACAAGTGTTTGTCTATAGGTTTGTAGCATTTCTTTGACTAAATATGCCAAAAAAGACAAAGTTGTATCTTTGAAATATTGTAAATACGACAGAGACACAGTAGGTTCCAAAAAGAAAAAAGTGAGGCCTTGCTACATACAACTTTTTTTTTCTTTATGTCATATTTTGAAAGTTCCATGTAGCAAAACCTCGCGTAAGAAAGAATACAGGAGCGATACCATAAAACGAAAAGGAAAAGCGAAGACACATCAAGCTCTCGGTATGTATACCTTTCTCGAGGAAAAAAAATATGTAACAGACTGGAAAATTGAACCAATAAAACAATTGAACAAATTAAAAAAATTGTAGAATGTAAAACCAACACGAGTATTTAGCCGCGAGCACAGACTTGGACTTTCGGGTGCAGCACGTCCATCAATGTATAGAGTCTCGAGAGGTAAATTTAGTGTTTTTTATTGTTTTTCGTTTTCCTTCAGTATTTATACCTATTTTCCAATGACTTTTTTCTCTGTTGTCAGCCGTTCATTTTCGTCTTTCTATAAGAAGAGTAGTAGTTCTGACTATTTTTGCTATGACTACTACGAATGTATTGCGACTATCAAAGATTCATGGGCATTACAATTGCCGCTACTGTGCTGGTGATTGCCATTCTCTGGTACACAGATTAGCGCTGGTGCTACCATTAGTGAAACAATTTGTGCCACTATGTCAGCTATTGCCAGTACTACTACTATTACTACTACTATTGCTACTACTACTACTACTACTACTACTATTACCACCACCACAACAACCATTACTACTACTGCAACTACTACCACCAGCCCTGTTACTATAACTTACTGCTGCCACTACTACTACCACTACTATTATCACTAATACTACTACTACTACAACAACAACAACAATAACAACAACAACAAAAGCTACTCCTACCACCACTGCTACTAGTACTGCCAACTTGAACTACATAACAGTTAGCTGGTGTTGAGTATTTCATTTAACATTATTTATTATGACACTAGCGCAATGTGATCACCATCGTGTGGACTCGTCTTCTTCATACTTGACTCAAATTTAATAATCACTACTGCCATAATAATATGTCCTCATGCATAAAAACTGTGTAAATAATCCTTCTAAAGTGCCGCGTAATGAGTTAAACTAAATCCTCTCACACAGCACGACATTCATTAAGTGCCGCTTAAGCCTGAACAAACATTAATTTGTTTTAACCCTTTCACAAGAAGAACACGTTGACACTCATCGATTATGCATGATTGTGCAAATATTTTGTGTTTGACGTCAGGACAGAACCGTCTTAATGCATGGGCACACTGGACAGTTACCCTGCCCCCCCCCCCCCAGAGGTTCAGGGGCCCCCATGCATGTACATTTTAATTCATGATGGGCAAATGCCTGGGGCAGAGATCCTCAAAAAAAAAAAAAAAGCCTCGAAACATGTATGCAAATTTACTGTGTTTTTTTTAAACAAAGGAGAAAAATCCTATACCTTTGCCTAAGGACCCATTAAGATGTCAAAACGGCCCTGCGTCAAGTAGGAAATAATGAACAACTACTAAGGCTATTTTCCCCACGGGCTCCCAGTCTCGTGAGAACACTTACAGAAATTATGACTAGATCATACATGAATGTTACATAACGTCGATCTTAAGTCTCGTTCTCTTTACGGATGGCTAAACCGCGATTCGGTGTCGCAACACGCTAGAGGCGTCTCAATGATTCAGTCTTTTAGGTCTTTATTTCAGGAGGTTTCGCTGCCCTTGGCATTCACATCTCACTTGTCTTGCTTTTATTTTTCTTCTTCTTGTTTCTGTGTGTTTTCGTGCTGGGGATTCCTTTGTTTTGTCTACAATTTTGCCCGGCCAGCGGCCTCGTTGAGCTTGCCGTTCTCGACGTTCAATTGCCAAGGTATCTTTGACGTGCGCAACGTGCATTCGAGCCCTGCGAATGTTCCATCCTTATCTGTAAAGACTAGGTGCTCGATCCTACCTACCATAAGATCAGGGACAGGAATACCCCCCCCCCCAAAAAAAATAAAAAAATTCCAACATGCCTGGAACTACCTGGGATCGAACCCGGTATCTTCGGCATGAGAGGCAAAACACCTTGCCCTGCAATGACTCTGCGAAGGAAAAGGCACAAAGTCTTGTGTCATGCCAACGGTGAATTCGATCCAAATTCTACTTTTGCTTGAGTATGATTCTTCGATATCTCACTTTTAAAACACTTTTTTTGCATATAACACAACTTTACTTTTTGTTTGTTCTATCTCCATCTTCTGAAAAAACTGCAGAGCTTTTAGTACATAAGAGAGATAACAAAATATGCATATTTTCTCACCGGTTTAAAATTAATGCGTTGTGGGCACTTGTCAGGCTGTTTCACAGTTCCGATTTATTCTAACCCCTTGTCATTAATTACTAATAAACCCGCAAACGCTTAACGATCAGTTGTGCAAAGAGTGGAGATGGAACGAACAAGACCTAATGACGCGATAGACAATTACTGTCACATTGAGTACTACAATGGGGGGGGGGGTGGGAAGGGGAGGAGGGCGGCATGGTAAACTATCGTAACTTTGTTTTTACACTTGTTTTTTGATTTTTTTTCCAGGAGAATCAAAAAAAAAAAAAAAAGGAATAAATGTTCTTTATCACACTAATATTTACCATCTTTTAAAAAGTTATTTAATGTTTACTTATGTTTTTAAATAAATCGGTGTACTGTTGCAAAGCGCAGAGAAGCAAGGTAACTCAAAATCAGCCTAAAGTCTAACAAATAAAACGTCAGTTCCATAGTAAGATTTAGTATAAATTATGAGCCTACGCAAAAATTTGAAATTAAAATCAAACAAGTCGATGTTGATCTTCCTCTAAGCACGATGGACTACACTGAGTTATGATATAATAATGTCTATGCGTAACATGTCTAACAACACACTGAAGTATAATATCAATCCTGGAACTTGGGAAGAACTAGCAGAGGACCGTTCAGCTTGGAAGACCACATTGAGAGCTGGAGTCCAACACTTCGAGAACAACATCAGCTCAGACCAAATTGACAGGCGCCAAGTAAGAAAGGCGAAACCCCCACAATCTCGCGGCACCTCTCTTACCTGCCAGTACTGTAATAGGAGCTGCGTCTGCAACATCGGTAGGATAAGCCATGAGAGAAGCTGCGGGAGAAAGGAGTAAATTTAGCTGCTGACCGTCTGTCAAGACGAAAAGAGCCAAGTAGTATGTCTATAATTATGATAATACTTAAGATGTGTGTACCACGTATGTGCTTTTAAACGCACCGTGAAAGAGGAATTTCCCCCAATGGATTAATAACGTGATTCCTATCCTATTGTATCTATCTTATCTTATAGCTGGCGTTGAGGTATTCATTCATCACGTTTATTATGGCCAAACTCGAACCCATGACCGTTTGAATGACACGGGTCACGGTTTCTCATGACATTCCAGCTATTTTTGGCTTGCTGTTTGTCTGCTCTGGCATGTGATGCATATTGCATGGTGTATTGCAGATTTCTTTTATCTGGAGTTTGAAAAATAAATTAGCTTGAATGTCAACAAAATCCTTCCATGCTTGCTGTATTCAATAATTGATGTTGTTCTGTGGCATGGATTTGCGGGAAGTAACATTTTAAATTGGCTGAAAGAATAGATATTTCTAAATTAGAAAGAGGTCAGTGCAATCCAAAGGGCACTGAGTTAAGTTATATTTTACGTTTTTTCCACGGTTTTGTAGAGTTAAATCAAAGATAAAATAAGATGAAATACTCCATTGTTTGCTGTTCTCAAAAAACCCTGCAGTCAGTGTGTTCGCTGATCCGGGGCGGGGACCATGGCGCAAAGCATGAAAAGAATGCTCGATATAATGATAAACTAATTATGCGGTTTTATTGCTGTA
This sequence comes from Onchidella celtica, assembly GCA_963931925.1. NCBI lineage: Eukaryota > Metazoa > Mollusca > Gastropoda > Systellommatophora > Onchidiidae > Onchidella > Onchidella celtica. Next base: position 34,205,521 of record OZ007582.1, on the reverse strand, counting down.
CTACTACTGTGCAAGTATAAAAGAAGAAAATCGTTTTCCTTCCGCGACTGAATTCATAATCATAAAATAAGTGACTTCAAACAAGGCCTCCACCGATCGTCGAACAGTGAGCAAAATTCAGTATTTTTCCTTTATTTGTTTTGTAAAATACGGCATTGGTCATGACTTCCGCGCAATCGCCGCTAGGTGGCTAAACGCGCTAGCTGTCTGATCTTAAATTGGACCTCGCCTACTGATGAAACTGAAATAACTTGTCTTCCCACTTTAGTGCAAAGGAAGTTCACGTCTGGGTCAAAACCAACCCAGAAGTAGATCTGAGTGAGTGTCCCACCGTAACTAGCCTAAGGGTAGCCACACAAAGGCCATCGAATTCGGTCACCGAGCCACTAGGCGCTTTAGGTGAGAGTATGGCCTTTAGCGTCTTTACAGACGGTCTTAGCAGCTAGAATATTCACTTTCACTTTGACTGACAGCTTCTCTCGTGGCTTATTCTACCAATGTTTGACCCGAGAGTGCGATGGCAGTGATTGCAGGTCAGTCTTTTGGGTTCACTTTGGCGAGTGTTTTCATTCCGCCTCTGTCGTTTTGTCAGGTATGTTTCTTTTGCCTTGAAGTCTATTGCGAGCGTGCCACTGCGCAATTTTTGTCTCCATCTGCTTCGATCATTTGCAAGGTTCTCCCATTCATTGGGGTCGATGTTGAATGCTTTCATCGTGACCTTGCAAGTGTCTTTGAATCGCAGATGTGGCCTACCTCTGGGTCGGTTGCCAGTAGCAAGTTCCCCGTAGAGAATTTGTCTGGGGATGCGATCATTTTCCATACGGTGGAGATGTCCAAGCCACCGCAGTCTTTTTTTGCCTAGGAGAGCCTGAGTTGATGGAATGTTGGCTCGGCTCAGAACTTCGATATTTGAGATCCTGTCTTGCCACTTGATCTTGAGAATTTTGCGTAGGCAGCGCAGGTGGAAGGAGTTGAGGGATCTTTCATGTTTGGAGTAGGTGGTCCATGTCTCTGAGCCATACAGCAGGGTGCTTAGGACGCAAGTTTGGTACACGAGTACCTTTGTTTTGATGGTCAGCTTGCTATTGTTCCACACCCTTTTTGAGAGTTTGCCAAAAGCTGTGGCCGCCTTTCCTATTCTGGCATTTATTTCAGTTGTTATGTCTGTGCTACCACTGATGGTTGAGCCTAGGTAGCAGAATTTTCCCACTTGCTCCAGAGGAGAGCCATTCAGCATGATTGGGTTGGGGTTTCTCAAGCCTTGTGTCAAAACTACAGTTTTTGAGACACTGATCTTTAGCATGAATTTGTCACAGGCTTTGGCAAGGCTATTGATGAGAGCCTGGAGCGTGGTTTCATCGTGGGCCACGATTGCAGCATCATCTGCGAAGAGGAGCTCTTGTAACATAATATGCTCTGTACGAGATTTTGCTTTTAGTCTGGCAACATTAAAAATGGAGCCGTCCACTCTGGTGTTAATAAGTACTCCACCTGAACATTGACCAAAGGCATTCTTGAGTAGGGCTGCAAAATATATACCAAATAAGGTAGGAGCAAGAACACATCCCTGCTTCACACCGCTGTTTACAGCAAATGAATTGGATGTGCAGCCCTCAAAGTTGACACATGCCCTCATGTCAGTGTGGAAGGATGCAATAAGTTTTAGCAATGTTGGTGGACAGCCTATGGATTTAAGGACTGCATACAGGCCAGATCGGCTTACGGTGTCGAAAGCCTTTGTTAGGTCCACAAAGCATGTTATAAGCGGCCTGTTTTGTTCTTTACATTTTTCTTGGATTTGCCGAAGTGCAAATATCATGTCAATAGTTGATCGTTTGCTTCGAAAGCCACATTGTGTTTCTGGTAAGACTTTTTCCGCCAGTTGTTGAAGGCGGCAGAGGATGACGCGAGCAAAAGCCTTTCCAGTAATGCTGAGGAGGGATATGCCTCGATAGTTGTTGCAGTCGCCTTTGTCTCCTTTGTTCTTGTAAAGTGTGACAATTTTGGCGTCTCTCATATAATGTGGTATCACGCCTTCTTTCCAACACTGCAGTAACAGATTATACAGGTGTGGTAATAGTGGGCCTTTTAGGTCTTTTAATACCTCTGCAGGAATGTTGTCACTTCCTGTGGCTTTTCCAGCAGACAGGTGGTCGATTGCATTGGAAAGCTCGACTAAGGAAGGTTCAGCGTCAAGTTCGGCCATTATTGGCAGTTTTTGGAGGTGTTCCTCAAAATCTGGTGGAATATTTTTCTCAGTTGAATACAACAGAGAGTAATGCTCTACCCACCTATTCAGTTGTTCATTTTTATCTGTGATGGGTTCACCATTTACAGACTTAAGTGGGGCGCTTTTGGTGATGATTGGCCCAAGAGCTACTTTCATCTGACTAAAGGCGGTTTTCATATCTCCCTTTTCATTTGCCTCTTGTATGCTGTTACACAAGTCTGTCCAGTATTTGTTGGCGCAACGTCTTACCTCCAGCTGAAGTTTAGCTTTTGCATTTTTCAAACAAGTTTTTGTACTCTGATTGCAATTTTTGTTATACTCATTGAAAGCAGATTTCTTTTGCTCAATGAGAGGTAGGAGAATTTCGCTGTTCTGGGCTACCCAGTCGTTGTTTGAAACTTTATGCTGTCCAAAAGACTTGATGGCACAGTCATGAATTTTTGAACTGAGAGTGTTCCATGTTTCATCTACCGAGTCACATTTAGGTGAGAAGAATTGCACTATATAAACGGACCGAATCTAGGTGGGCTCTATGTGCAGCTGTTGAAATTATACAATGCAATTCTTCTCACCTAAAGCGCCTAGTGGCTCGGTGACCGAATTTGGTGGGCTTTGTGTGGCTACCCTAAGGCTGGGTTCTCATGTATACGGAAACGGAAACGGAAATGTCAAAAACCCATCAAGTAGTGAAATAGAAAGAATGTTTCCGCACGCCGTTTCAGTACACATGGAAACACTCTTTATTTTACTATATGAGGGATTTTTTTTCCTTTTCCGTTTCCGTACACACGAGAACCCAGCTTAAGGCTGAAAAAGTATCGTTCTTCAAACGAAAGTCAAGGGTAGGAGTTTGAAGCAATGGGGATGCGGCGCTTAATGGGAGGAGTGGCGGATTTTGGGAAGGGGTGGTGTGTGTGTGTATATTGGGAGGAGGGGGGGGGTCAATAATTATGACCTTTGCAGATCTTGGCCTTAGTACTTGTTTGTTCCAACTCAACTTTTTGCACAACCGAGAAATTCGAGACTTTTGCCGCTTTGGTATTATGACAAGAACTTAGAATAAATATTATTGGGACTGTGAAACAACTTGATAAGTGTCCACAACGCATTTTAAACAAGTATCTAAATTTGCATTAATTTGCTATATACCTCTTCTACGAACTAAAAGATGTTCAGCTTTTTAGAAAATGTAGATAGAACAACTGAGAATTAAGGTCCCCCGATTCTGCATCACAAAGGAAAGAAAAGAATAGAACATCAGGAAGGTATTTCAAAACTTAGAACATTAAACCTAACTTCAGATTTCCTGTTCCTGTCTTCACACCAGGCCCGTGATTGGTCAATGGTGATACTTCACGACCTGGGCACAATATTGTCATGTTTCTGTCTTAATGGATGACTCACTCAGACAAACTTGCATAGTTTGGTGTCAATATTGCTTCAGTTGAAGCAGGGACTTTTTGGGGATAATATATACGTGTTTATTTTCTTCTTACCAAAAAAAGTCTGCCATACTGCCTGTCTGTGCATTTGTCAGTTTGTCTGCCTGATTGCATGCCTGCATGTCCCCCGTCTACCTTTCTTTCTCCCAGTCTATCCGTCCGTTTGTCAATCTGTTTGCCCTCCCCCCCCCCCCCCTGTCTGTATGCATGTCCATCCGCCTGTCTGAATTAACAATCTCCCATCGGCTTTTTCCATTCTCAGACATCTCCACAACAACAACAGACATGTTTAAAACAAACAAACAGCAACCGTCTGATAACTGCACAATAGATCTGAGAATATCTGTCTCTCCACAATTTGTTTTGACATAGATCTACGTCATTCCCAATTTTTCACTCTCAGAAAAAGAAAAAAAAAAGCTACACAACAAGGGGAGACACCGCGCTATTTCTGACCCAATGTGAGTTATTGTTCTTTACAGAAGATCCATAACTCTACAGACTAGCAGCTAGCTCACCTTGACAGATTAGCGCGTAACTGTTACAAAGCCTCGGTTAAAAAAGCAACAAATACCAAAAGGGAATTTCAAGCTAATTTTTGCCCTTCACGTTTATCAAGTTAATCTCTGTGTGCGCTGGAGTTTGGGGTAATTAGTGATTAATCACTGCATTCTTGGTTGAAGAAAGAGGTGCTTCATTATACGTTTTTTTTTGTGTTTCTTGTGTGTTCTTCATGTTAAATACAAAGGTTCTCAACTGTAAATACAAAAGGCCTCAGCTGTTAAATACAAAGGTTCTCAGCTGTTAAATACAAAGTTTCTCAGCTGTTAACTACAAAGGTTCTCAGCTGTAAATACAAAAGGCCTCAGCTGTTAAATACAAATGTTCTCAGCTGTTAAATACAAAGGTTCTCAGCTGTTAAATACAAAGGTTCTCAGCTGTTAAATACAAAGGTTCTCAACTGTAAATACAAAAGGCCCCAGCTGTTAAATACAAAGGTTCTCAGCTGTTAAATACAAAGGTTCTCGGCTGTTAAATACAAAGGTTCTCAGCTGTTAAGTACAAAGGTTCTCAGCTGTAAATACAAAAGTCCTCAGCTGTTAAATACAAAGGTTCTCAGCTGTTAAATACAAAGGTTCTCAGCTGTAAATACAAAAGTCCTCAGCTGTTAAATACAAAGGTTCTCAGCAGTTAAATACAAAGGCCCTCAGCTGTTAAATACAAAGGTTCTCAACTCTTAAATACAAAGGTTCTCAGCTGTTAAATACAAAGGTCCTCAGATGTTAAATACAAAGGTTCTCAACTGTTAAATACAAAGGTTCTCAGCTGTTAAATACAAACGTTCTCGACCGTTAAATACAAATGTTCTCAACTGTTACATACAAATGTTCTCAGCTGTTAAAAACAAAGGCCCTCAGCTGTTAAATACAAAGGTTCTCAGCTGTTAAATACAAAGGTTCTCAGCTCTTCACACATGGAACGCCATAGCTGTAAATGTTTTAAAGCCACCGAGACGAAAGTAAAAACAACAAAGAACCAAGAAAAGAACAAACAAGAGCAAGAACAAAAAACAGTGAAGTTTGAATACCTAGAGCAGAGAGCCTCTTAAAACAAAGCCATACAGCCCCCGATGTGAATGTCCAGGTCATGTGATGATTTGATGACAAGAAGCAGAATCCTAGCGTGTTTAGGTCTTTTGTTTTTGGAGCTTCGGTGCCATTGGCATGTACAGGTCACTTTTCTTGTTGTGGTTGTTGTTTTTTTGTCCTTGTTTCTATGTGTTTTGTGTTGTAGGGATTATTGTCTTAGAATTTTGCCCGGGCAGCCGGCCTTGTTCGGCCTGCTTTACTGGACTTTCAACTGCGAGGCAACGTGCACACAGACCCTCCGAGATTTTCATGCTTATCCAAGAAGACCAGGTGCTTGATCCCACCTACCATAGGATCAGGGAAGGATTTTTATTTTCTTTGGCCAAAAAAATTCTAACCTGCCTGCACCGCCCGGGATCGAACCCGGTAACTTCGGCATGAGAGGTGAGCACCTTGCCTTTACACCACCGTGTCACCAGAATCCTAGTACACTGGGCATCCTCTTAAATGCCTCTCTCACCGCTTTATTATCCGTTTGACGGTTTTCCTATATACACACACTGTAACAGCTGAGGTTGTTCTAGCACGTTATAGTAGGGGGGAGTTAGTTGATCTAACTACAACCCTTTAGAAAACGAAACTATTACAGCTGTAAAATAAATAAACACGAGATCCGACGATAGATTAAATAATACTAAAGTTTAATAACTGTATAGTGAACAATAAATTACTAGGAAGACGCCAGCGAAACTAAATATCTACGCCACACAAAAGGAAACTCACTTACTCACCCCCCCAACCACTCACACAGGTCTATATATATAAACATTCCTACAGAAAGTTCCCGAAATAAACGTTACCTTTGCCCTCGCACAAACTAACCAATCACGCATCAATACGTCATCAGGTTACATCACTCAAGGCCAAATCTGGCGTAAACATCCTTCTCCACAGTGTTATCGAATGTTCGGGAACATACTAATATTTACTGAACGAGTCAAAACACCTAACAACAAGCGGGCGAGGAAAAAACTACTCACTAGGAGAAGAAGGTCAGGTCACGGAGTACAGTACACTCTAGCGGTTGTCAAGAAGAAATGAACACATGCTCACCAGTGTAACAAGAAAACGGGGGAGGGCAAGGGATAGCTTGCAGATGCTACACAACTCCCCAATTTAAGTTGAATATTTTCAACTCCGAAACATTATTCAGCGTCTGCAATATCTTGAAATAACAATCTTACAGTACTCCCAATCTCACAAAGGTAGTTGCTAATTCTATTACAATTATTAACAATTTCAGTGCCTTCCCAAATTTCATCGCAAATACAATACAATGCAATATCCTTTGCATCACTAATACCATAACTAATACAATACTGTCATTGCTTCCCAATAGTAAACAGTAGGCCTACTAGTCAAAATAACACAACGCCACCACTGTGGTGAAACAATGGTCAATGATATTATTACAAATCATATATGGTGAAACGATGGCCCATCGTTTACATAATGCTGCGTGCACGAATCATAGCATATAACTTGTTGTACATAACATGGTTATCTCCAAAATGTGTAACTCATACGTACAATGGCAAAAATACCAATACATACCGACCACTGGTTAGGGTCTTTCTTCATCATATTAGGTCAAAACAAGTTACAACATTGCAACATAACACAAACACTGCTTGCTCGCAGTCCCCATTTGGGTTACATTTTCCAAAAATTACACCAAGTTCCATTGGTTACTAATATGACATAGCATAAAATCAAAATGTGACTAACACATCATGACTCTCTATCAGCCATCAATTCAATATTCAGTCACAGATGAACTATGTCCCCAATTACAGTACAATACTGCCGTCCTAGCAATTCATCTAGTAGGCAAAAGTATGGGTTACAATGCATTTCACTGATAGTGTACTACTTTAAAATACCCTGCTCAGGAAATCGGCACAGACATTTTCTCTGCCTTTTACGTAGTGAATCCTGAATCGATAAGACTGTAAAAATAAACTCCATCGTAATAGCTTTGGACTGTCAAACTTGGCAGAGTTCAAAAACTCTAATGACCGATGGTCAGTTTGGAGCACAAACTCCTTTCCATACAAATACAAAGTAAACTTTTTTTACAGCCCAAACAATAGCTAAACATTCGCGCTCTGAGACCGAATATTTTGTCTCACGAGGCAATAGCTTACGACTAGCATATGCCACAGGGTACAACTTTCCCTCGTGTTCCTGCATAAGACTAGCGCCTAATCCGCGATCTGATGCATCAGTTGCTAAGACAAACTCTTCGGAAAAATCTGGCAAACATAACACGGGTTTGGAGATAATGACATTCTTCAAAGAGGTGTACGCTTTCTCCTGCGTTTCATCCCACTGAACTATATTGGGCTGACCCTTTCTAAGTAAATCAGACAATGGTGATGCAATCGCTGAAAAGTTAGGAATAAATTCATGGTAATATCCCACTAATCCTAAGAATGCTCTCACTTCCTTCTTAGTGGTGGGTCTGGGTGCGTCTCGTACCTTACATACATTCTCTTCTAACAGGCCAATCATACCTTCTCCCACTAAGTGTCCAACAAAGTCTACTTCAGACGTTCCAATCAGACACTTCGATGGTCTTGCAGTTAATCCAGCTTGGTCCATCCTCTGCAGTAAGTCCTTGAGAGTCTTCACATGCTCGTCGAATGTCTCTGTATGAATCAGCAGGTCGTCCACATATGCTGTCACATTGTTCATTCCACGGATCAATGGCTTTACGATCCTGTTCAGCGTGGCTCCTGAGTTCATCATCCCAAAAGGCATCCGAATGAATTCATAGTACTCGCCCATGGTGACGAACGCCGTCTTGGGAATGTCTTGCTCTCGAACTTTCACTTGCCAGTATCCCTTGCTCAGGTCAATCCGAGAGAATAATTTTCCTCTCGAGAGACTCTGAAACACTTCTGATGGCGCTGCTGTCGGATGAGGGTCGAATACTGTGATCTTGTTTAACCTCCTGTAGTCGATGCAGACTCGGTTGGATCCGTCCTTCTTGACGACAACAATAGGTGAAGCATAAGCTGATGAGCTCCTTCGAATGATGCCCAGCCGTTCCATGGTGCTAAGCTCCTCCTTCAATGAGTCGCGCATAGCGTAGGGCACCGGGTATGGTCGTTGACGAACTGGTACTTCTGTCGTCAGGTCGATGCGATGTTCACCCAACTGACAGCATCCAGGGAGATTGGTGAAGACGTGTTGGTAATCCTTCACCACATCGCAGAGTTCTTGACGTTGTTCCGACGTCAGTTGCGTTCCATACTGGACATCTCTGTAGCCTTCATTCTGGTCCCAGCTTCCTAGGTCGGCAAGGTCCTCCGTCGTTCCACCGTTGTCGCCTTCCAGGTCGCAGTCCTCGATAATTGTCATGCCAGCTGACTCCACGGGTTGACTCTTGTCCATCATGTCGTCCTCTGCTAGTACAGTCTCAGCACTATCACCGCCGCCGTCCTTTATGGCGTTGACATGTCCAGGCGTGATATCTCTCCTACTGTTGTCCATCCCACACATCTCGGTCACAATAGGTCTCGGTTCCATTGCCACTGCTGCTGCTTTTGACGTCCTTGGAATGTATCTCTTGAGGAGGTTGGCGTGCAAGGTCTTTTCTTTTGCACCCATCTTGACTCTATAGTCGTTAACACCGACAACTGAGACTACCTTATATGGTCCCTTCCATTGGACTAGGAGCTTGTTAGTGTTCGTCGGCAGTAGCACCAACACTTCATCTCCGGGGCGGAACTTCCTCTCTCGCGCTTTCCGGTCGTAGTAGGTCTTCTGTCTACCTTGAGCCTTGGAGAGTTCTTCCGTCGCTAACTTCCATGTGTCCTCCAGCCTCTCACGTAGTTCCATGACGTACTGGTAACTGGTCTTCGTTTCCGGCTCCTCTACGTCCTTGGTCCATAGTTGTCGTAAAATGTGCATTGGTCCTCTCACAGTTCTCCCATACAGCAACTCGAATGGGGCAAACTTGGTCGACTCTTGGGGAACTTCACGATATGCGAAGAGCAGCGGGTTGATGTATCTGTGCCACTGCCTGGGTTGCTCTGCGCACAGTCGTCTCAATGTTTTCTTCAGTGTGCCGTTGAATCGCTCCACCAACCCGTTGCACATAGGGTGGTAGACTGTAGTGGTCGACTGTCGAATTCCCAGTAGTCTATTCGTTTCCTTCATGACATCTGACATAAACTGGGTCCCTTGGTCCGGCAAGATCTCTTCGGGCACACCCAAACGGCTGTAGATGTTCACTAAGGCTTCTGCTACCGTTTCTGCGTCGATCTTCTTCAAGGGTGTGGCTTCAGGGTAGCGAGTAGCGTAGTCTATGTACACCAGGATATACCGATGTCCATCTTCACTTGGGGGGTCGATAGGTCCTACTAAGTCCACGGCCACTCGCCTAAATGGTACGTCCACTACTGGCATACTCTGCAGGTGCACCTTTGGGGTCGCTCCTTTGTTCACCGTCCTCTGGCATATGTCGCATGAGCGGCAGTATCTCGCGACGTCACCTTCAATTCCAGGCCAATAAAAATTGCTCATAACTCTGTCTTTGGTTTTCTTCACGCCGAGGTGTCCTCCGACGATCGAGTCGTGGGCTACACTCATTACATACTCTCTCAGTTTTCCGGGTAGTACCACTTGCCTTATAACAGTCGCCTGTCTCAGGTCCTTGTAGATCCGGTACAGTACTCCTCCATGTTTCTCAAAATGAACAGATTTATTGCCTCTATTAGTTGGGATCTTCTTCTGCTCTAACTTCCTAATGACTTCGTCTTCTTCTTGGAGTCGGATAAGTTCCTCTCTATCCACTCCCGCGTGCCGTTCTGCCCTCGGCACCTTCAGCGACGTAGACCGGTCCTTCCTCTTCTCCTGGGCCCTCGTGGTCACCGCTCCTACCATCACCTCAGTATCAGGGTCATACGGATCCTTCGCTCCGTCCACGTTCCCGACTACCAGGTCGCAGATGGTCTCCGGGAGACACAGCGCCGTCACTTTGCCCGTCAGGTAAGGCGTCTTCACGTCGATAACGGCTTCCTCCGCCGCTAGCAAGGAGTTATCGATCCTCGCGATAAGTTTCTTCCCACCGGTGAGCTGTCCGTCGTCCACCAGTGCTCGCCGCACCACTACACCTTCACAGCCGGTATCTCTTAGGACATCTACCGCTCGATTTCCAATCAAGCCCTTCATCACTGGTAACTTCAGTTTCTCCACGGTCCTTCCGTCACTGCATCCTCCGCAAGTAACAGGCACCGCTAACTGTAGCTTCCCGTCCTTCATTACCGCTTGAACGTTGATGCTGGTGTCAGCCGTCGTCGCATCCTGTCTCGACGACTCGTCCGCCGCTATCACTACGGCCGCCGCCGCCTTGTTCGGCTTGCCTCGTCCCATATCCTTCTGGGCTGGACACATCCTCCGAACGTGGCCTGGCTTTCCACAAAGGTAACATTTCAACTCACCTTTGTCGTTTAACTTTGCACGACACTCCCTCGCCTTGTGCCCCGGCTCCTGACACCTATAACAGACCTGTAGACTTCTGTCTCCGTTGGGTCTCCGTCGCACTGGCCGGCTTTGCAGTCTGGCGCTCCCTCTGAGCGTCCGGTTCCTCGCTACCAGGTACGCCTCCGCTGAATCTGCGATGTCCTGTAGCGTCTTTGGTTTCCTCTCCCTCACATGGGTTGCAAGGTCTGGTGGGCAGGCATCCATGAATTGCTCTCTGACGAACAGATCTCTCACTCCTTCGTAGGTCTCCTCCGTCTTCGACAGCTTTATCCACCTCTCTAGATAGGTCTTGATCCTGGTCAAAAACATTCCAACATCTTCTCCATCTTCAGGCTTACCTTGTCTGAACATGAGTCTGTATCCGTCCTCTGACAGGTTGTACCTCTTCTGCAACGCTTCCTTGACCTTGTCGTAGTCCTTGGCTTCGTCGATCGGTAGTCTGCAGAAGCACTCCAAAGCTCTCCCGGTCAGCAGGGCAGACAGTGATGTCGTCCAGGTGGATCTGGGCCATTCAGCTGTCTCAGCAAACCTCTCAAACCGCAGCAACCAGCTATCCAGATCGTCCTTCTTGTCCTGAAATGCAGGTAGCTTGGGTCTCTTAGAACTGGCTTGGTCGTCGGTCTTCTGCGCTGAGTCGTTGCCTCCACGTTGCTGGCGGATCTTCTCCATCTCCAACTTGTGGTTAATCTCCTTCTCCCGAGCCTGTCGTTCAGCCTCCTTCTCCCGAGCCTGTCGTTCAGCCTCCTTCTCCTGTCGTTGAGCCTCCAGCTGTCTTTCTCTTTCCAGGCCTTCACGGAGGTAGTCCCGTCTCTCCTGCCCAGTGAGCTCCATAGCGTCCGCTTCCTGGCTAAGCCTTCCAATAACCTCCGACATGTTGTAGATAGCTTGTCGATGATATTCTACAATAAACTATGTAAATAAATCTAGTAATTTTGATCTGGTCCGCTCGAATATGGTCGGATCCCGGACGAGCCCCCAATATGTAACAGCTGAGGTTGTTCTAGCACGTTATAGTAGGGGGGAGTTAGTTGATCTAACTACAACCCTCTAGAAAACGAAACTATTACAGCTGTAAAATAAATAAACACGAGATCCGACGATAGATTAAATAATACTAAAGTTTAATAACTGTATAGTGAACAATAAATTACTAGGAAGACGCCAGCGAAACTAAATATCTACGCCACACAAAAGGAAACTCACTTACTCACCCCCCCAACCACTCACACAGGTCTATATATATAAACATTCCTACAGAAAGTTCCCGAAATAAACGTTACCTTTGCCCTCGCACAAACTAACCAATCACGCATCAATACGTCATCAGGTTACATCACTCAAGGCCAAATCTGGCGTAAACATCCTTCTCCACAGTGTTATCGAATGTTCGGGAACATACTAATATTTACTGAACGAGTCAAAACACCTGACAACAAGCGGGCGAGGAAAAAACTACTCACTAGGAGAAGAAGGTCAGGTCACGGAGTACAGTACACTCTAGCGGTTGTCAAGAAGAAATGAACACATGCTCACCAGTGTAACAAGAAATAAGGGGGAGGGCAAGGGATAGCTTGCAGATGCTACACACACAAAAAAAATGGTCCCAATTGTCAGCTGGCTCCATATTTTTCGGGTTGGTCGGGTCTTATCTCACGCAAGAGTGTATTATGTACAATAATTTATTGTCCTCGTTTCACAAGACTTGCGTTTTCACAGTTTCGCTCATTTTTGTATATTATTTCCTGGATGTGACACGAACGTATCTGCCTATAACATCAAAACTATTAAAGACTGGTTTGTTGTTTTTTTTTGTTTTCCTTTACACCCTCGTTCATTACTATAAGCCGAATAATATTCCCTCCTGAAAGTCGAATATTCAGCTTGAGTGGATTTTCCAATACTAATATCTAAGCCAACGTTCCGAAATATGAAATCCTATCCTGATTCGTTGATTTTCCTTTACTTTGATGTATATGTATAACATGTTATCCCTTGTGTTTTGTGTTCTGACGGACTGAAAGAAGAAACACCTTTGAATCACCCTAAAATAGTGTTGAATTCCCGTTCTCACCTGCAAAAGTCACCGTGGGCAAGGCGTTAAGACAGTAGAACATCCGAATAGCGAGCGATTTTACTTCTACTGTTCAACGAATAGCGAGCGATAGGGGGCAGGCTTAGCGAACGTATTTACACAAGCTCGCTATTCTGATGCGTAGCCGTTAAGACTAATCTGTTGTTTATTTTTTTAGTTTCAGTTCTGAGTAATTGTAGTGGGTCTGGTTCACCTTGCTCGATCCTCTAAATTTATTTTGCTTTTGCGGTTGTTTGTAAAATAAATGTATGTTTATTTTTAGTCGTCTTATTGGATCTGGCATCTTTTGGTCTTAGTGCACCCTCTTTGCGCGTTGGAGCCATTAGGCACCATGTTAGCAGTCAGGAAATGACAATGAATTGTGCACTGGGTAGCTTGCGTAACAGACAGCGATCTCTCTGCCAATTTTCATGTTTTTTTTTTCTTTTGGATAAGCACTTTGGGGGCCTTTTCGCTAAACACATTATGGATCCAGCTCAATAATTATAGTACGCTCATTTTCAGAACTTCCAGTGACTACAGTCAGCAGTAACACAAGAAAATCCCTAACGTAATTTTAAAAGCCACAATAATTATTCCTCCTGCTGCATTTGTCTACACCTGTTTGAACACAGTCCCCCTCCCCCCTCGCGCAATTTGAACATGACAGTGTGTAACTCAGAGGCGGTACATTAATTTTGTGTCTTTCATGTAGTGTCCAATCCTTTCAAGAAAACGTTTCTCCTCGGCTGAACGCATGTAGGGGACTTTGCGACGTCATGACATCGATCTTTTTAGAGAAGGGCCATCCATAAAGGTCGTACCCTCGATTATGGCGATTTTTCTCACCCTCACCCCTTCCCCATGTACACCTTTCATACGTTTGAACTCAACACCACCCCACCCCCTCACTTCCTTGTACAAGCGGGCGACCATTAGAATAGTGAAGGTCCAAGATAAGGAGTAGATTTTCAGAAACTAAGTTGCATTGTGTCTGGACTTTATTTGACGGTTTCATTAGATACATCTTTTTATATAATCCACCCCCCCCCCCCCGCCTCTCGAGCATAATTATGTGCTTTTTGGATGACCCCGGGCTCGGAACTTCCGGCACTAATGGGATAATAAAGTGATTTTTATCTTATCTATTTTAGACAATATCTTAAACTCAAAACTCAAGCACAGGCTCATACGGAACACTGTACTGGAACCATTGACACTTAGGGATAGGTGATAAAAATAAAAAATGGAAAAAAATGTCTACCATAACGCAATTCCTAACCTACAATCAAAAATCCTGACAAAATAATTACAGGGAAACAGAAGAAGGCGCGGTAAGAATTTGAAGCTGCAAAAATAAAATTAAAAAAACAAAAAGTGACAACCACAGAGTGCCATACTTGAGATATTTATTTCTGAATTCGTAGGTGCAAACAGTATCAAGTTTTGCATTTATTTACAGTGCCGTGGGGAAAGGAATAATGGCTAAACCATAGATTATTGTTCCAGGAAATCTATGTCTGTTTATTTAAGAGCTACACAAATACAGAAGGCTTGGAACAGAATGAAAATATCAGAAAGCGCGTGTTTACAGTAGGGGTTTTCGAACCTTTTTTTTTTGTGCGTCACGATCTTATCTGAACAGTGGGAAATAAATAGAAGATGGAGAGAGAGAAAGAGAGACGAGGGAGGGAAGAAGAGAGGGAGAGAAAGAAAGGAAGAGAGAGACGGAAAGAAGGAAAGAGAGAAAGACAGAGAGAAGAAAGTTGGGATAGAGAGAAAGAAACAAAGAGAAAGAGAGAGAGAGATGGGGGGGGGGGGAGGGGGAGAACGAGAAGGAGATAGATATAAAAGGAGGGAGAGAAAGAAAGAAATCACAGAGTGTGAGGAAAAATGATAGAGTGAGAAAAAGAGAGGGGACGGAGGAAGGAGAGTGATAGAGAGAAACAGCACTGATGGAGAGAGAAACAGCACTGATGGAGAGAGAAACAGCACTGATGGAGAGAGAAACTAAGGGCTTCTAGCCTGTATGTCAGGATTGAATGTTCATTAGCAAGAGAATGGTCTATAACCAACCCAGATCAAAAACGGTACACAGTTACACTACCATAAAGTAACATAATGCAACACTACAAACTGATGTGCTATGCTACACTTTACGTATGCTGATACATGTTGCAATGAGTAAAACTCGTAAATTTTTACGTAATGTTTGCAGCACACCAGATCGTGGCTTGAAAGAATTCCACCGCCCAAATGAAAAACGACGTAACTGACAGTAGGACCGTTTTTTTTTTCACTATATTGTTTCTATGAACTTGTCACATTTGCCGTGACAAAAAGACCAAAAAAAATAAACAAACAAACAAACGGCGGTGCCAAGTTTAGGTGTGTGTGTGGGGGGGGGGGGGGGTTGAAGGGGAGATTAGGACTCCTTGAAAGCATCCCGCCGATCAACAAACATCACAGTTTTGCTTACGCAAAATGAAACGAACTGATAAACAGAAAATTAATAACATCGACGACGACTCCAAACATCATCAGCGACGTGAGACACTGACAAATGACATTTCACTTTACGTTGCCTTAAAGTTACTATGCATCCTGGTATATTGTTAAAATGCCGCAAAAACAGAAAGAAAAAAAAAAAGACAGAGAGAAAAAGAATGGAAGAAACATTAATTTTGCTTTTCGGAAAAACCTTGCACTACCTACAAAATAACAAGAAAGCTGTGCAAGGAGTTCAAAAGAAAAATAACGCGTGTAATGAGTATTAAAACACACGAAAATGCATACAGGCACATGTACATAAACACGAAGTAAAAGTTTCGATCACTTTCCTTTCGCCATGGCTAGGGTAATTAAAAACATAAATGGAAAAAAGTGTGACAAGTGCAATGAAAGGATGTGAAAATAATAAGAAGAAGGACGGGAATTTTAATAACATTTTCATTTTCTGCCACTCTGTATTGTGAACCTGCAGCTTCACTGTGTGTTCTAATATGTTTGTGTCAAGCTGTATTCCGGCCCTGCAGGTTCAATGTGTTTGCAATATATGTTAACAACTCTTATCTGTGTGACGCATCAATACTGCAGCTGTTGCACACTACTAATTATTGCAGTTACGAGCAACGACTACAGACCACCGCTACTCCCCCACCCCCACCCCCCCCCCCCACCTTCCTCCTTTTCCATCAACACTATCTGTCGTCCACACGTTGGTCTAGAGGCATGGTCCTCGACTCTCATGCCGAAGGTATCGAGTTCTATCCCTGGCTGGGCTTTGAATTTTATTTTTTTTTGGAGGGGGGGCGGTGAGATTTCCTTCCACGGTCCTGTAGTAGGTAAAACCCAGCACCTGGTTTTTCTGAGATAGGGACCAAAAACTGGGAGGGTGCGTGTGCACGTTGGGCACATTAACGATAACTCGTTAATTGAACGACGAGAAAAACAAGCCGAACGTGGCCGGTTGCGCGGGCAAACATTCAAAAAAAAAAAAAAAAACCTACCACCAAAAAAAACACAGAAACAAGAACAAGAAATACCAAAAAACAAGAAACTTGTAGTGTAAATGTCAAGAGCAGCGAAACTCCTAAAATAAAGACCTGAAACATCCACAATCAGCTCTGACTTTCTCTTCCTTCACCACACGCGTCCCGGAGCGGTCATCCAGTGGCTTGAACAAATTGCCCTATATGAGAGACTTCCTGGGTTTGAAACTCTATTTGAGACGTGGACTAAACAAATCACGTTTCTCGCAGTGAATTTGATAAAGGCCGCGGTTGTCGGCGCTCTGTCAGAGGTTCCTGGGGTGTTTCTGATTTCTAGATGCTGAAAGAGAATATAAGGTGAACCTTCCATAACACTGTAGTAACTCAAACATTCAAAACATCGAATTTTATCTATATTCAACTACCAGGCTGCATCGAATAATCTTGATTCTAGACTCATAAGCCGAAGAGTAGTCGAACAACAAACTTTCAACAAGTCGTCGTTGTAATTAGTCAAAACAGATTATTATAATTTCAGTGAATGGTGACGATAAATTCTCGAACTAGTTAGAAATTAATAATAAAAATAATAATGATAATAATAATAATAACGTGAGTGACTGTGTGAAATGGTCGAATAAGAATTTAGGGTTAAGTGCAAGGTTTTCGGGTTATGGTTAAGGCTAGGGATATAAATATGTTTGGCTACCTAAACCCCTTATCTTTGGCCAAAGAACCGCGGTAACCTTTTTGAAAGTGACCACAAACGGATCACAAGAAGCCGACACTGTGTACTTGGACTACATCGCCCAAGCAGCCACTTCCAAAAACAAACAACAACCACAACAACCACAAGAAACATCTGCATTTGTAGTTGTATTTGTAAACTACTTTAATTCCATTTGGGAAATTTACCTTTGTGTCATTGCACGAAGTTACAACTGGAGCAGGCACGTCGTCGCCACAGTGCAGCGCCGGTCGGCGGTTTTTATTGGGGAAGGGGGGTGGGCGGGTGGGGGGAGGGGGGAGGGGGGGAATTGACAGGAATGAATTTGTTGATTTTGCCCAGGCAGAGGTCTGTACGGCCTGCTCTTTTCAATTTCCAACTGCCAAGGTATCTTTAATGTGGGCAACGTGCACACGGACCCTCCGAATCTTTTCGTACTTATCCGAGAAGACTAGGTACTCGATCCTATCCCCCGAAAATATGAGAAATATCCCACACTTCCGACATGCCTGCTCTGGTCGGGTTTTGAACCCGGGACCCTTGGCATGAGAGGGGAGCACCTTGCCTCTAGACCACCTTGTCCCCATGATCATTCAACGACCACTCCATGCACCCCCCCTCCTCCTCAAACGCAATGTGGCCGTTATCGAGCCGGGGCGCCGAAAAACCCGAACTCAAACTTAAACCGTGTACCGTCTCTTGTTCTTTGTAAAGTGGTTAGAGTTTACGCCCCTGACTCACTGACGCCTGCCGTGATGACGGGGATGAGCGTCGGTTTCCAGCAGATCAGTCACAAGATCAAGCGATGGCGGAGATACAAATGAAACAGAGCTCGTTGTGAAAATAAACGAAGTGCACAGCTATGGCTCCCATATGGAATCACTCGACGTTTGATCAGGACCGACATCACCAGCTAATGAAGCGGGGGGGGGGGAGTGGGGGGCTCAGCAAAAAAGAAGGAAACATAAGGCCAAAAACAGGACGAAAACAGGGCAATCAGTTGGGGGGGGGGGGGGAAGGCTTTTGAGGGCCAAGTAAAAAATTGACAAGAACAAAAAGTTGTATCTAGCAAAGCGTCGCGTACTAAATAACACCCAAACGATACAATAATCCGCAAAGAAGTAGGGAATACAAATCTTTTTGAGGCCAAGAATGCCAAGACCAACAAGCAGTTTGAGTTTGGAAACGGCACGCCCACACGATAACGGTCACATTGTGCTAGGAAAAAGCAAAACGATGGACGCAACAGATCAGAACGATAGGACAGACAGAAGGAGACCAAAATATAAACGCCCATCAAGCACTCGTTAAGAACGATGACATAAACAAGAACAACCAAAAAACACAGAACGAGAAAAGCGACTTGCTAATCTCCAGCGCAGCGAATACCCCAAAAACTAAGATCTTTATATGGAACTGAGGGCCTAATAATTACAATTGTTGTTGTTCTTGTAAATCCAACAATGGGGAAAAAAGTGCATTTTCTTTGAGTAGAATTTAAAAAGTGTGACAAGAAATTTTGTTCTGCTCTTCAATTTACACACTGAGAATTGAAAATCAACTTTAAAAATCGCATTTTTATATTTTTCCCCCGAGCCAACGGGCCAACCAGTCCAAAGCCGCAAACATTTAACGTTAAATTTCTCAGTTGTGCAAAAACTGGAATTGGAATAAACAAGAACTAAGGGTGCTTTCATTCTAGGAACAACGCCAGAAAACACAGACAAACAAACAAACAAACAACCTAACATTATGGGCTGTGTCACGGCAGCCAATCATTGGCTGAACAGTGTAAGGGTCCACAACTGATGGTGTGATGACAGTTTTACGTGATGTGCTGTCGTGAATATGCAAAAGCTTAATTGAGACTGAGCACTAAGCAGATTAATTCATGATAGAGGTGAGCCATTTCTTGGAGTGTATGTCTAATAAGTGTTTCGAATGCGGGAGGGAAAGAACGGGGGAAAACAAGCAGAGAAACATGGGAGTAAAGAGACTGTGAAAGGAAGGACAAAAAGAGAAGTATAAAAGTGGGAGTGACAGGGAGACAAGAATAAAAGTGGGAGTGAAAGAAAGGAGAGTGACAGCGAAAAGCATCACTTGTCTTTCTTCGGTCTTTTACATTTTTTTCTTTTTGAGTATTGACTGGATATACATTTCAAAACACGTTAACGTACTGATTTTCTCTCAACTTTAATTTCCCGGCCGTCACCCTGTCCTCCTCCCTCTCAAATCAACCCCCCCCCCCCCCAGCATTATGTACCGATTCCAGTCCATGGTGTACGCCTAACAACACAGAACCGTTGTTTGTTCCTGGGGGGGAACACAAACAAACTGCAAAATGTAATTTTAGTAGATAACCATTTCACACATTGCCTGTGATAAGACGATTTTTCTGACGTGTCGTCCAAACTAAATATTTATGGATGAAAGCCGATTTTTTCCGGCTTAATTACGTCATTTTTTGCAGTTACCATTTTTTTTTTTTTTTTCACCCATAACTGTTTAATGTTAATCTTTAACCAATCCAATATTGTTTGAAATAACTAAAAGAGTTCCCGGTAATAAGAAAAAAATATGATAATAATGACAATAATAATAATATATTATTAATGCATAGCATTTATAATGGCGGTTCATCCCAATAGCAATCAGGCTCTAAGCGCTTTACAACATTTATATCACACAAACCAGACACGCAATACACAAGCATACTCGGGGGGAAAAATAGCTCATTTAGACTGGTATTCAGAGAGTTAAAAAAAAAATAAGAAAAAAGTCAAAAAGTCTCTTCAGCTGATATTTAAAAGTCATAAGATTTTCAGTCTCTCTCAAAGACAGGGGCAGAGAATCTATGCCTTTTAACGATTTTCTCAAAGCAGGCAGTGCCGAAATGTGCCTCCTTTTCTAGGGCGACTACACATATGTATTGACCACAGGTAACCATCAGCCCTTCCTTCCTAGATGTCACCAAAATGGTGTACCGGAAAGTATTTATTTACGCTTGAAACTACGCGTCCACCTTGTGCAGCCCAGGGCAAAGGTCCAGGAAGGAAGATCCTATCTCAGAGTTCGAAGGAAACGAAGGGTTAGGTGGTACGTAATTTCTCTGATCTCCTCGAGGCAAGGACCTACCGGAGCTGATTATGGGACTAGTTTAATGAGTGAATGCCCCTGTTGTTGTTTCTCCTAAGCGCTGTGACAGTCAGAAGCAACACAGCTGCTGTTGATAAGGCCCGACAGAAATGCCGGAAAATCTAGTAATAGGTACGGAAGACTAGTAAAAGAAAAAAAAAAGCAAAACATGCCACGAAGAAATCTCACATCGATAATTTGACGGTATGTATGACCCATTTTGTTAATTGACTAGGAGCATGCCGGAGGTACCGGCTTCGATTCCCGGTCGGTCAAGGGATGTTGGACTTTTTAGGGGGAGGGAGGGGGGGGGTGGTTCCTGTTCCCTGAATCTGTGGCATATATGATCAAAGACCTAGTTTCTCTCGTCGGATAAGCACGAAAAAGTCGGGAGGTCCGTGTGGACGTTGCGCACGTTAAAGATACCGTGACAGCTGAAAGTCGACAAGAGCAGGCCTGACAAGACCGGCTGCCCGTGCAAAAAAAAAACACACGCAAAAAGAACAAATACAAAGCACAAGAAAAAGGCACACTATCTCAAGGAGGTCAGCTTACTTAACATCATTAAATATTAGCATAACAAACTTGACTATTTCCCTTCCTCTTCCCTCAATTTCACTCCCACTCCGAGATAAACTGCTGCCCGAAGATTGCAGGGGAGCTCCCCAGTTCCACGACTTAGAACAGCCAGACTGATGTCTTAAAACATTCAGACTCATGTTACTAGAACACCTAGACTCGTATATTTCCCCGTTCCCATGCAGTGTAAAGAAATCAAGGATCGAAACGCCAGGCTGACGGAGTTTCTCTTCCCTTGAACATCTCTTTGCAGTATCGCTCTCCTACGTCTTTCAATTTCTCTCCTACATCATTGAAAAAATGATCTACGGTCACTGACCAGTGCTAAGAAACTCCTCAGACAGAGCGAGACGGATGACGATCTTCAGAGGAAGAGTGAGTTCTTTCCTGAGATATTTCGGCCTTTAACTTCCTGACATCTTCTAGAACCACGGCCACACCGAGGTCATGGCTCTCGATGTTCGTCATCCACTACGGTAATTGACCACCGGATACTCACGCGTGTATCTGTAACTCTAGCGCATGGCGCAGTTATCACCCAGAGAGTATGTATGTTTAGAAAGAAATCAATTCTGCCAAATCGGAACGGCATGATTGTTTCAGCGGCAGTATGAATTGAAAAAGGCATTTTGCACCATGGAGCGCGTGCGTATCTACTTACTTCATATTCTGGGCTGATAAAAACTGTTTCAACCCGTTTATAAGCTTTTCTCCCGATGAAAAATACACACGGAAAGGCCGTGACATACTTTTCTTCAAATGCTGACAACAGTTTCGTGTCTCGCAGTGCAATCGATCAGTAGTGATGTCTCTTTCTGTGTATATTGTATAATTCACTGCTTTTTTCGTCTAGAATAGTCACTTCCTTGGATGCCAGATGGCGATATGACAACTTAAGCTTCTGGATTTTTACCAGTAGTGAATAACAGAGGAAATCGGCGTCTCAGAAGGAAAGAGGGATAGAAGGTGTCAAAGAAACGTCTGAAAGAATCAACCTGACTATGGCAGATGTCACTCATCAGGCGCTCGTTCGAAAGCTGAATCTCCGCTCGTCGCTTTGCGACACAGCAAAATAGACAAAGGACGAAGGAAAAAGGTGAATAACAAATGACAAGGACCAGCAACATTTAGTATCTCACAAAAAGATTGCCCTTTTATTGTATTGGCTGAGTTAAAAGTATATATCACCTTAGTCTGTACGACAGAGCCACATCCATCTTTATGGGTGTTACATATCAGACCCTTATAATGACAAGTTTCTGCCTCCCTCCACCAACTTTTGAGGTATTGATGATTGAAATTTCATATTGTGCTATTAGCTTTTACAGACACGACTTTTTTTTTTCCTTTTTAGTAATACTTATAAATTGGGCACCGAATATGCTTGTTACTGTCACACATAACTTCGGAGGCTTGTAGAAGTAGTGTGTAGTGTATTTAAAATATTTCCGCCAAAAAAGTGGAGATAGAACCTTTTAATTCTAAGGAGACGACATCAACGGAGACGGAGACTGACTAATGGGCCGCACTTGGGATGGATTCCTACAAGATGTCACCAAGAAAGTCTCAGAAACCAATGGCTCTTACCTTGTTATAACCTTCCTCCAACGTTACGTTCAGTTCAGTGTTCTGGTACACAACCACTCCTAAAGGACTCTGTAAATACCGGTGTGGTTTCTTTTTTGTTTTTGTCTCGTAGCCAGACAAGCCATAGGCCACTATGAAGAGACCTCCTCACACTAGTCAAGAGGAGTAAAATGAAGCAGGGTGGCCATGCCACAGGAGCCCACAGCCTCTTAAAAAACATCTTGCTGGACACAGTCTAGGGCTGCAGAAGAAGAGGCAGACCGAGATAGCATCACTTAATGCACTCCAAAAATGTTACGCTGTAACGAAGGCACTGGCACATGACTGACACGGATGGAGAGAGTTGGCGTGTTCATTAGTACGTCCCCAGGACGGGGCCAGTAACCTGTAACATCTTTTGGATGCTGCACAGAAAACTACTGTGAACCCAAGTTATAAAGGGTTCTTTTTAAAAGCGTTTACAAACTAGCACAGGGGACATGTTGGACTAGAGGCCAGGTGCTCCCCTTTCAGGCCGAATGTACCGGGTTTGGTTCCCCGTCGGTGCAAACACGTCGGAAATCTGGGGGAATTTCCCGTCCCTGATGCTGTGGTATGTAGGATCGAGCGCTTAGTCCTCTCGGAAAAGAACGAAAAACTCGGACGGCTCGTGTGTACATTGCGCATGTTAAAGATACCTTGAAAGGTGGGAAGAGCAAGCCTAACAAGGCCAGCTACCCTGGAAAAAAACAACAAAAAAACTAGTCCCTTCCACCACTCCACCACCTATGGGATCAAAGAAGTAGACAAGAAATACAACAGCAAAAACAAGAACTAAAAAAACAAACAAAGAATCAACAACAACAACAAAAACCAAGGAAATGAGAGATCCAAATGCCAACAGCATTAGCTTCTCCGAAAACAGAGACCACAACACACAGCTAGCAAAACCTTCGCTTAAGTGCTACATCTGAAATCGCAGTGGCGTAATGGCCTGCCTGACCATGGCACCTGTCAAAGTGTGAACAGCACTTTGGTAACACACTTAACCAATCATAATAAGGTTGATGGCCTGGATAATGACCGGCGCCGGCTTACAGAGGTGCGGTGCTAGTTCCTTGAGCTTACAAGTGGCCACTGATATGTGCTATTATAAGACAATGATGCCTTTGTAGCGAATAAGTTAATATCATAATCTGTGTGTATCCTGTCTTATTGTGAAATGTATCCGTTGGGTTTGAGTAGGAGGTGGGGAAGAAGCGGGGCGATGAAAGAACATTTGGAGCTTGAGGGGGCGATTACCTGAAAAAGATTGAGACCCACTGGTCTGTTGCACACTGCTCTTAGAACGAAAAAATACTACTATAGCGGCGGGTTCACAACAACGACACAGAAGTGTATTTCTTCTGAGTTATAGACCAGCGGTTCTCAACGTTTTTCAGGCAATCGCTCCCTAAGGCTCAACATTTTCTTCCATTGCCCCCGCCCCTCCCACACACACACACACCAAAAAAAAAAATCCAAACTCAAACCTAATGGATATATTTCACCAAAAAAGAAACAGACTATACACAAAGTATGATTTTAAGTATCTGAAAGCGTTATTTATAATAATTAAAAGACGTGTTGATAATTCTTTATACAACAGAAGACGTTCTTTGCCAAATACACTAAGAAAATTATGATTTTTCTGACCATAAAACCGCTTGCATACGTCCTGTTGTTCAAAAAGTCAGTGACCACCATGTATTGCACCCAAAATCGCTCTCCATTTTATGTACTCGCCCCCCCCCCCATATCGCCCCCTTCATCACCCCCCTGCCCCTCTTTCCTTCTCCTCCCCCCCCCCCCACCCCCTCCGAGAAATCATATCGCCCCCACGGGAGCAGTATCGCCTACGATGAGAACCAATGTTATACACAAAAGTGGAGAGTCAAATGGCTGTAATCATCCTGACAAATCTGACGTGCAGAAACAAAATGGTTATTAAAGACAAGGACAACTTTTCCCGAGCTCACGGACAGCTAAATAACATTATTTTATATTGTCTTCGCTTTTCGATTTTTCATTTAGGGACAATTATGTCAAAAAGTAACTATTGAGAACACTAGATTGGTGACTCCAGTGTGGCGTAACGTGGGTGTTGCTGCAGGGGCGGCGGCAGAGGATGAAAAATTCTTAGAGGTGCAAAATTCCAAGTCCCCCCCCCCCCCCCCCAAAACAAAACAAAACCTGCCAATGCTTGAATAGTCTACACAGTTTTTAAACATGACGGGGCGACTAAACTTTTTCAGATATCATGATGTAACGTCCGTGGATCAGGGGGGCGCCATACTTGCCTAGGACCTGGCGCTGACAACCCAAGATACGCCTCTGGGCGACTAGTACGAAACAATTATAAACGCCATTTTCGGTGCTGTTATTTGTAACTACAGGAGTGTTACAGACAAAATAAATGTAATTTTCTGTTTAATTCTAGTCCCAGACCCTCAGACATGTTATTAACACTCTAGCGTAAGCACTGCGCTGTTTATTGGATTTGCTGCAAAAACACTCTTAGCAGAATCGATCCGTTACTGGAGGGGATTGACAGGTAAACAACGGATCAAAGCATTGTGTGCGGGAATAATTGTTTTCCACGAGATGTTCTAGACCAATTTGTACTGATTCCCGACATGCACTGAGCTGGAGACACAGATTATTCTTATTATTGCCATTGTACCTGAGTAAGCTTTGATCCTTGATCCTACGCAATAGTTACAATGAAAATCTTTGCAAAATTGCACTGACCTTACAATTCTTTTAAGATTGCAGTCCGAAATAATTATAGTAATAAATGTCAAAATCTTTATCATTATCATTGCTGCCATCATCATCATTATCGTTATCACCATCATCAACAACATTATCATCATCAACATCACCACCACCACCACCACCACCAGCACCACCACCACCACCATCATCATCATCATCATCATCATCACCATCATCACCCCACCACCATCACCACCACCACCACCACCATCATCATCATCAACATCACCATCATCATCACCACATCATCATCAACACCATCATCACCATCATCATCATCAACATCACCACCACCACCACCACCACCATCATCATCATCATCACCACATCATCATCATCACCACCATCATCATCATCATCATCATCATCATCAGCTTATGGCAGGGTCGTGTCTCCTTATGTCCTATCGTTCTGCTATATTCTGTCTAGCAGTAGTACAATGTGACCGTTAAGCCGTTGACGTGCTCACTCAAACTCATAGTCAAAAAGAACAAAAAAATTTCATATTTGCCATGATCCTACGCATCAATTTTGGGGGTATCTCCCGTATCGTTCACTATTAAAATTTTGCTTTCGAAAAATAAAATTTCATTTAGCCGAATATACGAAGTATCGTGTTGATCATGATGATGATGCTGATGATTATGGTGGCAATATCTATATGATGATGATGATGATGGTGATGATGTTGATAATGATGATGATGACGATAATGATGATGATGATGATGATAATGATAATGATAATGATATGATAATGATAATGATGATGCTGATCATGATGATGATAATGATGATGATGATGCTGATCATGATGATGATAATGATGATGGTGATGATGATGATGATGATGATAACGATGATGATAATGATGATGATGATAACGATGATGATAATGATGATGATGATGATGATGATAATGATGATGATGATGGTGATGATAATGATGATGATGATGATGATAATGATGATGATGATGATGATGATGATAATGATGATGATGATGATGATGATGATGATGATGATGATGATAATGATGATGATGATAATGATGATGATGATAACGATGATGATAATGATGATGATGATTGTCATGATTCAGATATTATTAAAACTCACGCAGAGAGTGAGTTGTTTTTTTACCAGGGCCATGAAAAATTGGCTGGTGGCCTTGAACGGTCCTCGCCAAATTATAGTTGGTGAGTAAATAAATGTAAAGTTAAACTGTTAGATTCACGCTTGTCGGTTTTAATGTTCGTGATTAATAAGTAATGGAGTAGGGGTGAAACAAGGTGGGGACAGTTGACATTGTTAAGTATGACTAGACAAGTTTTTGCACGTTAACTGGCTGGTAGAATAGTGCAGACGTATTACTACAATTAAAATGGTGGGAGGTTTCGACCTATGAGATAGCTGAACTAATTGGGCCAGCGGACTAGCACGCTGGGTAGTTAGATAGTATATAACATCGTGTAACGTTCAGATTAGGTGAATACAGGCGAGCAGAAGCATCGTGTCGTGAAGTATCTCCGGTTGACCAGTACCTGAACTGTGTGCTTTGAAGACAAGAAGTCCTTGCTAACGGACTGACTGAGCTCTAGAAAGAAAGGTCTGAGTGGGCTGACCTTTGAAAGCCCACGCTGCGCTATTTTGATGTTCGCGCCTACCAGTAGGCGTGAGCAATGGTAATATATTTTATTTGTTCAAGCATAATAGAGATCGGAGATAGAGAGAGAACTACAGCCTCATAGGAAGACTAAGGAAACCCCAGCTGGCACTCGACCACGAGTGTCCTGTATCATAGATCTATTGCCATAGTATGATTAGAATAATATAGCACATTGTTGATGAATTGAATAGTGATTGTGCATAAAATATAGTCTTTTGGCAACTGTTACGATTTGGGGTATGCCCTCGAGTGTTACGGGGATGGTTATATTATAAAATTATGTGTTCGACTGCATTTTAAACTATCGAGAGGTTTTTAACAATTACTCTGCCATACCATGCCACATACACTAATAACAATTTCGAGTAAGTTACATCAAGGACCTTGTAGGGCCACAAATTTATTACTTTAAATTCCTAACAATTTCGTCTATCTTTTACATATTAACAAGACAACATCAGCAGCATCAAATGAAAATACTATAATACATAACTAGGAGTCTCCTCTAGATTCTTAAGAGATTATATCATACTAGATTCTAACTCATTCACAGTTTACTTATTACTTATTTATCTTCAGAAATATAGTCTGCCTACTATCTCACAAATAATATTCTTATGTCTCAGACGACAATATTAACTCAGTTAATTGCTTATAAAGGATCAAACCGTCACTGACGTAGTTAAGATAGATCTAGATCTGCTCTAGGATGGGCTGGCAATCCCCAGCCTCATCCAGACACATCAATTACAATTTACAAATGTATATACCAGACACTCATTCTAGATCTAGTTGCAAGTAAAAAAAACATTGTAGTCTTGCATTCTTTGGTAGCACTTCTACTGGAAAATTAGGGTCAGATTCACGTTCATCGTCGAATCACTGTGTCGAAACTTACGATTAGTCCCTGATACGAAATCAGGGAATAGAAGGAAATAGCTGTGGATAATTTCCATTGTCTATCAAGGACATAGACATGTCTTTAACAATCTTATGATTCTCTCAGGCTGAATCTAAGCCGACGCCCTCGCAGGTGGAAAATTCTGCATGGAGTGAAGAAACCTAAAGATGGCTCCGCTTATATCTTCTGCAATTCCCCAGGGAACTGCCCAAATTTGATTGGTGCATCCATTTCGAGCTCAGCTCGCAGTCTATTAATAGTAACAGACAAAGTTAATCTAACATGTCAAAACCTTTCCTAAAGTCTCTACACCCTCTACGTTTTATGTACGAATTTATTCACTCCTTATTCGCCCCGTCTTTCCTTGCTAAAGTACACCCAAACCACGGGGTCGAAAACTGCACCGTCACTGTTAATTTATCCATTCGTTCTATCTTGCCCCACTTTCTTTCCATCTCTAAGAAAAAGCGTTACAAAAACAAACTGTCCACGGGAATAGTTCAAGGACATTTGCACTGGCCAAAATCAATGATGCCATGAAACAAACAAACCCGTGACCCAGCACGGCAATTCTAGTCCTAACCCTGACAGCAACTGCTTAAATTACCTACAAGCCGAAGAGTGCTTCTGTAGGCTTTGACGTAGTGGGCTCTCCTAACATTTAAGCCCCTATGATTTATGGAGAGTTTGCCTGGCGACTGGCCAGTGGCGACTCAACTGTCACTTTAAATTGATATCTAGTGTCGTATAATATACCTATTTGCTATTGATTGCAGTACCTCCATAGTTACATGAATATCATTGGTTAAGTTATTAATTAGAGTTTTTTTGGTTTGAATATATACCTCTATTGTCTTTTGCTTTGTTATTAATATTTATGTAAACTATGGCCTGACCGGCCTGACATATATACGCTCTAGTTATTAAATACTTTTCTTGTGTGGTTGTGTCCGAGTGTGAGTTAGCTGCCTCTCGTGCAGTCGTAACATCCCCAAGACCCTAACTCTGCTCGTGACAATGATGATAATGATAATGAGGATGATGATGATGATGATGATGATAATGATGATGATGATAATGATGATGATGATAATGATGATGATGATAATGATGATGATGATGATACTGATGATGATGATGATGATGATGATGGTGATGATGATGATGATAATGATGATGATGATGATAATGATGATGATGATGATGATGATAATGACGATGATGATGATGATGATAATGATGATGATAATGATGATGATGATGATGATGATGATGATGATAATGATGATGATGATAATGATGATGATGATGATGATGATGATGATGATAATGATGATGATGATGATGATGATAACGATGTTGATAATGACGATGATGATGATGATGATGTTGATGATGTTGATGAAGATGATGACGGTGGTAATGGCCGCTAGGTGTCAATGCGAAATCTCCGCAGGTAAAACGCACTAGCTGTTTCATCTTATTGTTTCCAGTATCTTTGTTTTCAAAAACATCTAGCACACAAGCCAACTAACAGACTCTACACAATAATTATCAAGATCTACCTCTAAAGTTGCGTCCGATTACTAAGACTATTTCCGCTGACGCTTGAGCAAAATTCGATGACGACATACGCTGGGGAAATTGTGTTTCGTTGCTCTGGTGTCATTTTTGTCGTACGTAACTAGACCAAAGTTTATTTGACCGTGTTTTTTCTTTCAAGAATTTTGTTTTGTTTAATTCAGCTATTCCAAATGGCAAAAATCGATAGCTTTCATCATGATTGATATATATTTTTGTGTCTTTGCGCCAAATTTAAACTCTACCTGATGAATTTATTGCCGAAAGGTGACGCATGTGTTTACAGTTCTCAAATATAATTATGATAAAGATGAAAATTAAAGTAAAACAAAACAAAAAACGACCAAGCCCCTAAAGCTATCGCCCACAAACGGTTAAAGAACATGATTTGCCGCATTGCAGTAGAATTATCTTGAGCTACGCATGTCTATCACGAATAAAGGTTATGATGCGGTGGGAGTGAGTCTTAGATGTTTTGTCAATACATAACTGTGTGTGTCTCTCAACTAGCGCAGATAGTTCAACCAGTTGCTCAATGCTGCTTGGGGAATGCAAAAAGTGAGTGTGACTCTTTGCGTCATAGAGCAGAATTGTTTTTGTGTGTTTGAGAGATAGAGAGAGACAGAGAGGGACAGAGAGAGAAAGAGAGAGAGAGGGAGAGAGTGAGAGAGAGAAAGAGAGAGAGAGAGAGAGAGAGAGAGAGGGCGAGGAAGAGAAAGAGAGAAGAGAATGAGGAAGAGAGAGAGAGAAGACAGAGTGAGGAAGAGAGAGAGAGACGCAGAGAAAGAGGGAGTGAGGAAGAGAGAGAGAGAGAAAGAGAGAATGAGGAAGAGAGAGAAAGATAGAGTGAGGAAGAGAGAGAATGCGTGTGTATGTGGACGAGTGTGTGAGCACACATATTATATAAATTATTTCAAAGAAATAAAATAAGATCACAAAACCATATAATATCATTATATCATTATGTAAATGACAAAGACCACAGGCACACATGATTATAACAATAAGAAACAGGTATCTAAGTACAAGTGCCAAGAATACAATACGAATACTAATTTCAGACATAGCAAAAACCCTCTGGCGTTGCCAGTAAGGCGAGTATTAACTGTTAAGAAGAGATAAAAAATAACGCGTATTTCAGGAGACCATGAAAACATTGCAGGTAAAAACATTTGTCTTTGTCAGCAGAAAATAGACAAAACAAATTGCACGGAAATGTCAAACGATTGGAAATAGCTCAAGCTGGGTTTTCATGTGTACGGAAACAGAAGCGGCAACGGAAACGTCAAGAAGCCGTCGGGTAGTGAAATGGAGAGAATGTTTCATGTGCAGGGAAAATTCCGTTTCCGTGCACATGGAAACACTCTTTCTTTTTACTACTCGATAGATTTTTGCCGTTTCCGTTGCCGCTACTGTTTCCGTGCACATGAAGATACAAATTTTAATAAAACAGCAACGGAAACGTCAGACACCCTTCAGGTAGTGAAAGAGAAAATGTTTTTCATGCCATTTCCGTACACATGGAAACACTCTTTCCTTTTTAAAGCTGGGTTCTCATGTGTACGGAAACGGAAACGATAAAAAAAATCCGTCATATAATAAAAAGAAAGAGTGTTTCCATGTGTACGGAAACGGCGTGCGGAAACATTATTTCTATTTCTCTACTTGAATGCTCTTTGACGCCTCCGTTGCCGTTTCCGTTTCCGTATACATGAAAACCCAGCTTAACTACTTCGTGAATTTTTGACGTTTCATTAATTTTGCAGTTTCCTTTTCCGTACACATGAAAACAAAGCCTTAGACCTTTGGGGATTGACGTTTTCTATAGGCTAATTTTCACTCTTTCAAAGCCTTCTGTAATCAAGGTTGGCTAAAAAACTGGGCTGACGAGAGAGTGTTGATAACTGAAACTTACCTGTTACGATCACCAATGAAATGATTATTTCCTTCTCCGTGGAGGACGAACATAAACACAGTCATGTTATAGTGTTCCCAGCATCATGTTAGGCTTCAAGTTTACGTACATAGCTTTTGCGTGATCACTGCTAAACTAATCGTCCCTTTAGAATGACACGGTTCTGGCTCCCTTTCATCAAGCTTCGAGAACTGATGGTTGGACTTTCATGATTATTTTGTGCTCAAAGCTTTTAGTGACACATGTTTTTCTTCTTGGTAATACTTACACATTACACACCGAATGTGCTTGATATTTTGACACTCAATGGAGAAGGTCCGTAGAGGTATGTGTGTAGTGTACAACTCAGATCAGCCAAAAAGAACCTTGTCATTTTAAGGGTGTGTAATGATCCTATATCCGTCCAAAACTTATCTTACCTAGCAAGCTATAGCTGAGCACCGAACAGAACTCTCTATTTCCTCTATTTATCAATGTAATTAGATCACCTTTTCCTAAAAAATGTTCTCTTCCCAGATTCAGAGCACGAAACGACCTTTTTGGGTGGTTATTTGAAAGCAAAATGCGAATCGAGCTAGACTCTAGCTAGCTGTTGGTATGGTGTGGGAAAATGTGCTTGGGCATGAATTGTGCACGCTTTTGTTTCCCGTAAGTTGGCTGAAGCGGCCATTCATTTTCATAAGCTGTATACTCCTCGCATGGCTGATTTCATTGGCCATAATTCGATCTCTATCTCTTTCTCCGTCTCTCTGTCAATCTCTCTCTTTCTCTCTCTCTCTCTCTAGGTGTGTGTATGCCCCTCTCTCTCTTTCTCTCTCTGTCTCTCTGTATGTATGTGTGTGTCTGTGTGTGTGTGTCTCTGCCAATTCGTCTCTCTCTCTCAGTGTGTGTCTCTCTCTGTCTCTGTCTCTCTTCCTCTCTGCTTCTCTGTCTGTGTGTGTTTGTCTCTGTCTCTGTGTGCGTGTCTCTCTCTGTCTGAGTGTCTCTGTCTCTCTCTGTGTATGTTTTTCTCTGTGTGTGTGTGTGTGTGTCTGTCTCTGTGTGTGTGTCTCTCTTTCTCTTTTTCACTTTGCGTGTGTGTGTCTTTCTTTCAGTCTCTCTCTCTCTCTCTCTGTGTCTATCTCTGGCGCTCTTTCTCTCTCTCTAACTCTCGTTCTTTCTCTTCCTTCCCCATCTCTCTCTCTCCTTCTCTTTCTCTCTCTTTCAACACTTCGTATTGATTTCTTTTGTTTAGTGAGTGAAAAAAAAATGGACACTTCTAAAAAAGTGCAACATAGTAATATTATATTAATGACATCCACATGCATTGATCTGCATCACGTATTCAGACGAAAGGTTCGTTTATCAAAGGAAATCCACACATTTATTCACTGGGATATCCATATATCTCTTAATATCTTGTATGAAAAGAGTGAATCCCACGTCCAGCCAAGCGGAACATCTGAAGCCATCTGAATTATTGATAGATTATATTTCGGTCTTCCTGATGCACAGGATGCTGAAAGAGATACCCGTACTGAAATCCCCGTAAGTCTATATTTATTTATTTCGACGATTGCATGGTAAACTGTCGTAACTCAACTGTTTTTCTTTTTTAACAAAATTGAGAAACCTAGCGCGCGTGTGTGTTATGGCCTTTGTGTTCGGAAGATCTTTACCTATGGCGTCTGTAGCTCTCGATTCCGTGTCCTTATTTCTCTTGTTTTTTGGTTCTGTGTATTTTTGTGTTAGGGATTAATTGTTGTCTTTTTAATTATGTTCTTCTCGAGTTCAGCTGCTACGGTATTTTTTAACATGCGCAGCGTCAGCACTGGCCCTCCCAGTTTTTCGTCGTTCTCCGAGAAGACTACCTACCATGGGATCAGGGACAGGAATTTCCCCCCCCACTCCAAAATTCCAACATGGCAGGCACGACCGTGGCCCACGGCAGCCGGCAGGTTGTGTTATAAATAAGCTCGGGGTTAAATTCAGAAGACTAAGGGTTAAAAAACATTTTTTTTAAAATATATCTTGACTATGAAGTTCGATAAAGAAAGCCATTCATTTTTTTCCCCCACTGCTCCTCCAAAAAAAATTTTAAAAATGTAAAAGCCGAGATACGACAGTCTACAATGCCGCCCTCCATCTGAAGACATTTCGGATAGTGATAAACATCTTTCGATCTGCTCGATATAAATTGTATTGAAAGATGTCCCAATACAAGGTCTCCACATGTCTATATTTATCTTGTCATTTCGAGTTTCCTTTATTCTTTTTGTTAATCTCAATTCTATTTGTAATTCACGCAAAGCCGTGGCTAAGCCACCACAAGATAATGATACGATCGAAGGTATTTAATAAATCAGTAGGAAGTAATGATAGTGGAGGGAAAAGAAAATAGTACTGTGTACTGATAATATCTTTCTTTCCAATTATGGAATGTATGCTGAATCTCCAGGCTTTGACCTGGATGCTGAATCTCCAGGCTTTGACCTGGATAAACCTTATAATATACACCCCCCCCCCCATCTCCTTTCTCCTTCTCTCTCTCTCCCTCTCCCCCTCTCTCTCCTTTTCTCTCTCTCTCTCTTTCTCTTTTTGTTTTTGTTTTTAAGAGCTCAGATTGAAATGCGGTTTTGAATGTATTCATTCAGTGCATGACTCAGTGATCACTAAATAAAGAAATAATAGGTGCCTAATTAAGCGAACAGAAATGAACAAATTCAATTTTTATAAATATATAGATGACTATAGAGGTGTGTGTACATAGATACTTGAAGGAAGGAAAAGTGACGGACTAGGTAAATAAATGGATGAGTAAGAGAAAACATAAATAACCAAGTAAATAAATATGCATGTCTAAAGGCTCTGTCCTGTTGATCGGAGCCAACTGGAGTCTTTTTCTCCCTCTCTCTCTCTCTTCCTGTTTCTTTCTCTCTCTTCTTCTCTCCATTTCTCTCTTTCTTTCTCTCTCTCTCTCTCTCTCTCGCTCCCTTTTTCTTTCTCTCTTTCTCTCTCCTTTTCTCTCTTTCTTTCTCTCTCAATCTCTCTCCCCCCCCCCTCTCTCTCTCTCTTTCTCTCTCTCTCCTTTCTCTATCTCAAACATAATTATCGTCCTTGAGCAGTGGTGTAGTTACACACGTTGTTCATGTTATGGAAAAGTGCACGGATTTGAACCCTTTTGAAAGAAGTCACATAAAAGCCACAACAACGA
The DNA here is from genome assembly GCA_963931925.1 of Onchidella celtica. Classification (NCBI taxonomy): domain Eukaryota; kingdom Metazoa; phylum Mollusca; class Gastropoda; order Systellommatophora; family Onchidiidae; genus Onchidella; species Onchidella celtica. The sequence goes on along the minus strand of OZ007582.1, from coordinate 34,171,063 downwards.
AAGTTGACAACACACAAAGAGGAAATGAGTCGAAAAAATAGATTTTCTGAAACACAGACTCCTTAATAATAACATTGGTAATTATAAATAGTCACGTTATGATCTGGGCATCTGTTGCAACCTGCATAAACATTTCGATGCTTCTACTTTTCACCGCTTAAAGAGCGATGCCGTGTTTTTATGTGTACGGAAACGGAAATGGAAATTTCAAAAATCCATCAAGCAGTAAAACGAAAGAGTGATTCCATCATGTACGAAAACGGAGTGTCCTTGAAAACATTCCTTTTATTTAACTACCTGAAGGATTTTCGACGTTTCCGTGTCCGTTTCCGTACAAATGAAAATCCGTCTTAAACTGGTGTCATGCATGGACAATTTACCGAAATAGTATATAGTTTTAGCTGGGATACCCGGGTCTGCCCGGGATAAATCTTTTTGTTGGTTTCAATTCTGGTGATATTAATGGATTTACGTCACCTGGCTCTTTCGTGCCGAAAACTCATAGAGGACCGGGAACTCCCCATCCACCTATTTTTTGGCTCTGTCTCGAAAGTGCCGTGGACGACATGTGTACCATTTCCCTAGAGCGCGTCACACATCGTCTTGAGTTTTCTTTGCACGATGACTGTCACCGTTATCGTGTCGACTTACTTTCTGGGACTGAAAAAGTCAAATCCGTATAACCGCCAAAGTGACGAAAACCGGTGAAGAAGTGACGAAATAATGAAAGCTGATAGCGATAAACAGACACTTAACGCCTGTCAGTTTTTACGATATTTCACCCGTGATGGGGAAGAGAGAAGAGCTCTCCCCCTTGATCGCGGATGACGTCCCTTATCACCTGTTGATAAGCGAAGTGAAAACGATACTAAAGCGAGAAGCTCGCCCGAGACTTGATTGTTACATTACACAGGTAGGCAGAGGAGAAATAGCGGGAAGATTAATACAAGGGTAGAAATGCCCCCCACCCAGGCCAAACTCACATACACACATTCACACACACACAAGCCCATAAGACACAAAGACAAACACTCACGCACACACACACACACATTCTTTGATATAACAAATCGTTTTATTGAAACGCTTGAAGACTAGAATTTCCAATTTCATGAGCTTTACCGTAACTCAGGTAGGCAGAAAGGGAAACGGCAAGAAATTAACACAAAGGTAGGCATGCTCTCATCCTCCTACCCCGGCCCAAATACGCTCCTTTGATGTTTTAAAAAAAAAGTGTTAATATGAGAATGCTTAAATTTCGGAGTTTCAATATCAAAGACAGAGGGCATAAAGATATTTAATAAATTTATTTTAAAAAAAACTGTTTGGGGCGACAGAGAAATGTGCCCCCCCCCCCTCCCCCTTCCACCTTAATATTCCTTTGATTTCACAAAAATGCTTTACTGGAATGCCTAGCTTTCAGTTTCAATATCAGAGGCGAGTTTCACTGCAAGACAAGTCGTGAGCAGGGATACCAGTGAGAAATGAGTACCAGGGCAGAAGTCACCAGCCTCCATCCTACATTTCTGACACAATAGGACAAGTCCACAGAGTAGGAATCTATGGTAAGACATTGATTTTAAGCCGGGGTCACCAAACTACGCGGGCCAGCGTCGTGAGTTCATCCGGCCCCGCCGTGGTACTTGATTTTGTTTGATAAAACCAGGGATATCTAGAGCTACGGGGTGGACAGATTGCTTAAGCGGCCCGCGCTTGTAAGGTCTGTCAGTTGTCCGGCCCTCTGTGAAAAAATTTTGGTGACCCCTGATTTAAAGTATAGAACCGCTCATCTTATCCCCTGCTCTCTTTTCGTCTCTCCCCCTCCGCCCCCCCCCCCCCACGCATTCTTATAGGATTCCTTGCATTCCTGGATCTCCAAAGTCAGCAATGAACTTTTACTTCAACCTACGGTGACCCGAGCGCTGAAGGAAAACTATTGTAATTTCACTTTTTCTTTTTTGTTTTTATTGAAATATTTGACAACGTTGTAATCTTTCATAGCCAGCAGGTTGTGTCGTAAGCCGGGGTTTATTTCTGAAAAGTAAGGGTTAAATAGCATTTAAATAAACCCAACACACACACACACACACACACACACATACACACACACACAAAACACAACAACAAAAAAATACAAACTATTAAAAGAGAAAAAGAAAAGTATTCAGAGTTTTGCTTCTCTCGAAAAAAAATTGTACAAATCGGGTTACGATAGTTTACCACGTGGGTATGGTAAGAGATAGAAACAGGTCACACGAGAAATTATCGTAAGTGCAGGAATCTTATCACTCCCGTTATAACCTCCATACATAACTCTTTTGAAACAGTAAAATGTTTCATTGGATTGCTTGACTCAGGGTCTCCAATATCAGAATTGATGTTTTTGTTTTCTTTTCTTTATTTCACGACTGGCCGTTTAAAAAGACTGAGCAGGGCCACATGCCCCCAGAAACGTGCACAAAAGCCCAGCACTGGCCTCTGTTTCAGGTCTAACCAAGCTTGCAGGTCCCACTTCGCAGATTAATTCCGTTTCACTGAGATGTTTTCATGGACGAGCGCAGTCATATCAGATACATATTTTTTTGGGGGGGGGGGGGGGGGGGGCTGTTCTCGAAAAGGATCACCGGGCCATGGCATAGCATGGCTGGTACGATGAGATCTCTGAATCTGATACCTGTAAATGGAATTAAACTATTTGGTGTGTTTCTCCGCCGGTCCTGTCGATCTATACTCTGGCTATGGTCTTGCTTGTTCATAGCACAATGTGATGGTTATCCTATCGATGTCCTTTCTCCTAACTCAAACTCCGAGCCCTCTATCTCATCTTGCTGCAAACTATTAATTTCAGCGGGGGCCATCGACTTGGTCACTGTTTTACCCCACCTTCCTCTCTCTCTCTCTCTCTCTCTCTCTCTCTCTCTCTCTTTCTCTCCCTTTCTCTCTGTCTCTTTCCTTGTCTTTCTCTCTCTCCCTCTCTTTCTCTCTCTTTTCCTTTCTTTCTCTTTCTCTCTCTCCTTTCTCTCTCTCTCTCTCTCAGTTATAGATTTTACAAAGCCAGATGCGATACTTTCCTTACGTTTTCCTTTGTCGCAAGTACATTTAGTTACTGCGCGAACATTTTTGCACGGGGTCTCTTTTGTCTGCCACTTGACTTAGACAGTTTTGTCATGCCAAGACTAGTAAGACAGATTTGTTCTAGTCTCGCTATTGCGCGCGGTCCATTTTTACCAACACATTCGACATCTCACACTGAAACCGAGAAGACGCAGACTTTAAATACGCCACCAATACTAATGGTAATGTTTCAGAGAGACGACTGTTTCTTTCTTTTTTTTAGCAATACTAAGAAACTGCACACCGAATCTGCTTGATGCTTTAACCCAAAATGGACAAGGTCTGTGGATGTAGTGTGTAGTGTTTAATGTGTAGTGTGTTACTCGGTTCAACTAAAAGGTGGAGATAGAACCTTGTTATTCTAAAGCAGGGGTGGCCCAACTTGCTTCATGTAAGAGCCACACACGATAAACCAGATAATCGAGAAGCCACAAGATTTCCTTGTACAAGGACGAATAAAATTTATCTTATCTTATCTTATCTTATCTTATCTTATATCAACAAAATTTAGACATACATTTTTATTGTTACATACACATTTTATTACACAAATATTATAATTTTGTATCTATGCAACAATATGTGTTCACGTAAGCAGTTTTTTAAACTGTAAATTTATATTAATTCCAGTACCCACAAAGTACACCATAGCCTACCCATGAGTACCAAATGTTTTCAAAACCTTGACTGATGATTGTCTTAAACGTATTAAATACCGTGATGAACTAACGGAACTTTTAAGAAAAAACGTGCGAATTTGCTGTCATTAACAAAATGACATTGCCAAAATATAAAGCCACGGGCCGCATACTGAAGGTCAAAGAGCCGCACGTGGCTCGAGGGCCGCGGTTTGGCCACCCCTGTTATAAAGGGACGATTGCCAATGCTTGCTTATCCCCTGCCTGTTCTTGCCTTAGAAACCTACTGAGATTAAACATTACCAAGCGTTCACACCAGGTATTCGCTTTCGTTAACTTTCGTACCACTCACCAGCGGACGAGGTTAATCTTTACAGCTCGGCCTATTGGTGTTCTCGCCTAACTCTCGTAATCGATCTTTTCCGAACGTTAACGTTCATTTCGTGAAATCTAGTGTTACCGACGCCCTAAAATTTGTTCCGTGAACTTCCGAGTGATGTTGTGACGCGACAACGCATGGTGTGCAAAAGGGGGTGAAATCAAACCTCAGGCATTTTCGCGGCATGACACACACGCATGTATTAATGTTCAGTATAACATTCTTAATAAATGATGTTGGCAGAAGGTACTCTCACGAACGGACACGGGTGTGAACACGCACTCGTTCGTTAACATACGTTCAGAAAAGAATATTGTGACAAGTACGGAAGTCCCGCGTTTGGGGGACATAATTATTTTAAAGCCTTTTTGTGACTCCAGAGCTAGAGACCTCCTCCCAAAATGCTCCTAGTAACAGCCTTAATTAATTATTCTTTCAAATGTTCTGCTTGCTTTCCTCCTGTTTTTTGGGTGAAAAGGTAGGGGGGGGGGGGGCAAGGTTGGGGATTCTTTAAGATTTAGGGTTGAGGATAAGGACAAGGTTTGGGACTGGTGCATATATGTGTGTACGCATAGGTAACAACAGCCATCAGATAACGAACGCAAAGAAGCGGATCTCTGGTGTGAATGCACACGCTATGGGTAATCGACCTTCAGAAAACCGTAATCGTGTCAGTTCTCCGTTCCCGTCAGAACACAGCATCATTATAGCCATACCCACAACATACCCCGGGGCTAGTAAGAAAAATAAAACAACCCAAAACATCCACGACCAGCTTGATATTATTTTGGTAGGGCAATGGTTCTCAAAACGAGGGGATCACTGGGCTCCCAGGGGAGGAATTTCAAACAGTTTGTGTTAGGGGACCATAATATGTGGCCTTACTTTTTGTTTCTTTGTTTGTTTTATGTCCATTTTTTGCAAATATGGAGATCTTTTAGTATGTAGAAGAGGTATAACAAATGAGCACGTTGACACTCGTTTATAATGCACTGAGGCACTTGCCAAGCTGTATCATAGTTCCGATTTGTGAGTGTGCATGAGAAAACCCACAATAAGTCGGCAGAGCTGATATTGAGAAAAACGGCTTTGAAGTGAAAATAATTATGGGTCCTACACAAACTTCCAACTTGGCTGTTGTTTTGGGGACCGTGACATGTTACAAGGTAAACTGTAGATGAGCAGTGAACACTACTTACTATGATATCTATAACGGCTTACTTATTAGAGTACGGTCTTCTAACAACAATCACTCCAATATTACTTGGTCAATTAGCTATTGCCACTTATAGGATTAAATGCCGTTTTCTCAAAATCTTGTTTTAGGGGGGGGTCACTGACTTCAATTTATCAGCAATATCTTGTCTTTTATTATATGTACAAAACTCAAAATGTCATATTGCCGACTTATTGTGGGTTTTCTCATGCACACTTACATTATTAGTCTAACTCCTTAACATGATATTAAAGCTGCAAACTTTCAAGGTCGATTTTCTCAGTTGTGCAAAATGTGGAGTTGGAACAAACAAGAGCTGAGGCCATGCGTAGCCTAATTACAAACTCAAATAAAGAAAATAATGAGTCATGTTCACTGTTCACAAACAGCTCATTTTGTAAAATCCGAGACCCAGGATACCGAGATAGATCAATTCGTCATATTCCCTCCGACGACCTGCGCGCGTATCATCCATAATTATCAACAATGCAGCAATCCGTACCACATCCCTTCATAATTGAACAAAGAAGAGCATTCCCATAAAGGTCTGGGAGTAGTACCCACCGTGTTTATACGCGCGCAAGTTGTGAACATTATAGTGCACGTGGAAGAAGTAATGGTCCGTCTCGGTATTCTGTGTGTCGGATGCTGCGGTCTCCTAAAATAGCCAAATCCAATATACCCGGAGGAATTCTAGCCAGGAAAGGAATAGGGAGAAATGTCAGTCAGAGGAGGAACTCCAAATGAAGAAAGGAATGTAATCTGTAAGCAAATAGAAATAACATTGTTTGGTCCTTTGATATAAAGATATCTTTTTCCATTATTTTGATTGCAAATAATAAAGAAATTCAGCTTCATAAAAGGGTTTCAATAATTACCAGTGTAAAAAGTACAACTGCGAACAGAAAATGATTTAATGACAATTCAAACTAAGTGCAGCAGGGCCGTCTTTATGCATGGGTACACTGGGCTGTTCCCTAAGGACCCCAAGGGTTAAGGGGACCCCTTGCATGCACTTTTACATTGGCTTTTTGAAATGGGCAAGAAAATCATATTGTTTTGTCTTGTTTTTATATCTTTATTTTAGGCGGTTCATACCTCACTTTTCTTGTTGTTTTTTTCCCCTTTTCTTGTTTCTGTGTGTTTTTGTGGTAGGGATTGGTTTTTATTCATTGATTTTGTTCGGGAAGCACGCCTTGTTCGGGCTGCTCCTTTCGACTTTCAACTGCCGAGGTATCTTTAACGCGCGCAATGTGCACAAGGACCCTCCGATATTTTCGTCCTTATCCGAGAAGACTAAAAGTCCGATTATCCCACCATAGGATCAGGGACAGGAATTTTTGCCACCCAAAAAACGTCCATCATGCCAGCACCGACCGGGATTCGAACCCAGTACCTTCGGCACGAAAGGCGAGCACCTGGTCTCTAAACCACCGTGTCTCTGCTATTGCAATGGCGTTGCCCAGGGGCACATAATGATGCTAAGATGACCCTGGAGAGAGGAATTTGAGAATCCTGAGATTGCAAGAGGAGGAATTTGGCCCGAAACGTTGAGAACCACATTGGTATCGTTTTGAGGAAAACCAGAAAGTCAGGAGGTATGAACATGTTTATGAAAATGATCTTGAGCTCTGCCAGGCGGACATTTACCAACACACAGCATGTGCTCAGAGATAAACGAGCACCCTATATTTATATATAAAATATATATACACATATACACGCACATAAATAACGAATGAATACAGATCGTCTCTTGTAACCAAGGAATGAATTAGGATGGTTTTACGACCGAGGATTTCGTGTGAAATGTGCCAGGCCGCCTGAATCTTTGAACAGACTTTTAAAGGACTGTAACTCTGGAACCGCTAGAGATAATTGAATGAAATAAAGAGCCCCGTCATCTTTAATTCAAGTTTTTTTTTGTTTTTTTGTTTATTGATCCCATAGATGAACTAGATCTAAATAAGTATTTCAGGCAAGGTGGCAACGGTCAAAACACTTGACCTGACAGGCTAAAAACTAATATGAATACAGTGGGGTTTTGAACCTTGGTGTTTAGAAAAATGAAAGCTGTTTATTTCATGGGAACAATCTTTAGTTATTTCATTTTCTTTATCAAATTTTGAATTAACTTTATTCATTCAAAAATTACAGTTTTTTACGTTTTGTGGCAGGACGTAGCTTACGGGGTTGTTTCTTTCAAGAGATGAGATTGTTCCTTCGGAACGTTTTAAAACAACAAGTAGGCCAATGTTTTAGCTAGGTCAGGCCTTAGCAGCTGTGAAGCCTAATAATAACCATCGTTATTTTGATTTGATTTGAGTTAATGACAGGAACCATAATTCTAGCACACCGGGCATCCCCTTAAGTGGCCCTCTCCATGCTCCAAAAGTCCACTCGTAGATTTTCCTACTTATGGTCCCTGTAGCCAGCTGGTTCCATATTTTTCGTGTTCGTCCGGCCTTTTCCCATGTCCTTCCTTCACCCAGCCTGTAACCCGCCTTAATCATTCTATTTATAGGGGGCACCTGAGTGTCTTCTTCCGCTGGCACTCGGAGGGTGCATTTCTTATCATGCTGCAGGTTTCCACAGACATTAACGTTGCCGGCAAGTAGACGGGCTATCTCATAGCTTCTAAAACCAGCGCGGCCCGGGCAGTATAATATCCATATGAGGGACAAGGTGAGGCCGTGTAGAATATCATCCACTCAAGCTGAAGCATATTGCTGTCTTCTATCAGCAGCGCGCTCAGCGAATCTGTGACAATGACGACGTGGTCTGTGCTCGGCTGCTGCGCCAGGAGCCAAAGAAGTGCCTCAGTAACAGCTTGTACCTCCATCCGCATGCTAGGCACAGTGACACTGTGCGATGTCTGTAAAACCCGCAAGGTGATATCAGGTACATGTTTGCAATACCTTATGTGCAGGCCTGCTTGATTAGATAAACCCTAGCGCGGGGGTCCAGTTGGAAACAGTTTTGGTCCAGCTGGCATAAATGGGGCCCTGAAAAATGTTGATGTGCAAATGATTCACACTGATATTGAGACACGTGTACATCTAAGAGACTTTATTTGCTTAAACGGAATACTGCATAAAAACAGTGGTGTTGACTTTCATTATTATTCGTTGATTGGAAATCCAGTCTCCCATGGTGCGAAAAAGACCAGTGTTTTTAAACATCTGAACTACTTTTTAATTTCTACTTTGCAGCATCATTCCATGTTCATATTCACAGCAAGCAAACTGCCACCAAATTAGGTAGTGAAAATGTGGAACCCTTGAAATTAGAGGTTTCTATTTTAATGAATGTATTTTCTGTTTTAAAAATACCTTGGCATATTATTATACCCGAGGCACAGAATACCGAGACGGACCATTCCTCCTTTCACTATCTGTCCACAACCCACCCGTGTATAAAAACCGTGAGTACTACTCTCAGAGCTCTGGGGTACTAGTCTTTTTAGGTCAATTATGAAGAGATATGGTGCGAATTGTTGTATTTTTTTGGCATGGATGATACGCGCGCAAGTCGACGGACGGTATTTGGCGAATTCAACCGTCTCGAGCTTGGTATCCTGTGTCTTGGATTATACACATGAAGTTCTAGAGGGTTATGCTGTCGGTGACTTTATGTGAAATGTTTTATGACAAAGCTTTATCGAAATTCGACTGGGTTGTTCCAGGACAGTGACTGCGTGTGCAACATTATAATTTTCTCAAAGCTGAGTGGAACCCCTCCCTCATCCCCACCTCCTCTCCCTCTCTCTCTCTCTCTTTCCCCCTCTCTCTCTCTCTCTCTCTCTCTCTCTCTCTTTATCTCTTTCTCTCTCTCTCCCTCTTCCTATCTCTCTCTGTCTCTCTCTATCACTCTGCATATCTCTCTCTCTCTCTCTCTCTTTATCTCTTTCTCTGTCTCCCTCTTTCTATCTCTCTTTGTCTCTCTCTATATTTCTGTATCTCTCTCTGCCTATCTCTATCTATCTATCTCTATCTCTGTCTCTCTCTCTCCATCTCTCTCTTTCTCTTTCTCTCTCTCTCTCTCCTAGAGCCGTCTTAATACATGGGATGGGCAGACTGGGCAGTGCCCAGGAGCTCCAAAGATTTAGGTGGCCCCATGCACGCAAATGTACATTGGTTTTTGAAAAGAGGAAGACAATCCCAACATTACAAAAGAATCTGTCCAGGGTCCACAGCGGTGTTAAGACGACCCCGCCCTCTCCCCGCCCGCCCTGCCCCCGTCTGCCTCTGTCTGTCTGTCTCTCTCTCTCGTTTTCTATCTCTCCCACACCCCCCCCCACCTCCCCTCTACTCTTTCTCACCCGTGTCCCCTTCCCTAGCTCTCATGTATCTCTCTCTCTCTCTATCTCACTCTAGCTCTCTCTCCATTTATCTCTCTCTCTCTCTCTTTCACCATCTGTCCAGGTGATAGGCCATCGCGCGTGAGCAACAATCAGCACAGGTTCCTGCTCACCCTGCGCTGACATGGGGCAATGTTTACCTGGTAATCAAAGAGGCAAAATCTCTGAGTGAGAGAAACACCGGGAAAAGCGACATAACAGTTGCTCTACACGTCATAAAGACAACAGTGTGGACACGCTCCTTGGCCGGTTGTCAATGGCAAGGTGACTGAGGAAGAGCCCGGGTGAGAAAGAGAAGGAGTGAGGGAATGAAAGAGAAAAGAAAGACAGAGAGAGAGAGAGAGAGAGACAGGCAGACAGATGGAGAGACAGTAAGAGAGAGAGGGAGGGAGAGACAGAAAAAGAGAATCAGAAAGATAGAGAACGAGAGAGAGATAAAGAAAGAGGGGAGAGGGGGGGGGGCAGAATGAGAGACAGAGGAAGGTACGGGACAGATGGAGAAACAACTCATGAGACAGAACTGTTTTAGGTGGCCAGTGCGGGAATTTCCGTGTGACTCCATATCTCACAATACAACCGCGACATCACAGATTTTAACTCAGTCTGTCCCCGGCCTAACAGACTGCAAGATGACCACGGTGACTTTTGAAATGGGCAACAGAACGTAATTAATTATAGCATTGCAAGACGAACATGGTTACTTTCAATGTAGGTAACATAACACAATTATAGCATGGTGAAACAGTCGTGGTTACGTTCAATATAGGTAACATAACGAAACGATAGCATTGTGAAACAGTCGTGTTTACTTTCAACATTACACAATTATAGCATGGGGAAACAGTCGTGGTTACGTTCAATACAGGTAACAGAACGAAACGATAGCATTGTGAAACAGTCGTGTTTACTTTCAATGTAGGTAACATAACAGGATTATAGCATTGTGAAACAGTCCTGGTTACTTTCAAAGTCGCAATGCAACACAACTGTGAAACTATCGTGCAATTTCTGGTCACTCGGTCTGAAAGTCAGAGGAGCTTAAATATTCCGCTCGTAGCTCCATCATAATGATTATCCTATTTTAACTGTGGTGATTATAAATTATTATTATTTTCATCTAGTTACGTTTTTATTATTATTTTCATACCTCTTCTACAGCAAAAAGGTACATTTCTTTGCAGGGTCAGGATGATATTTTATTTGACGACAAATGTTAACTTCGTTGAGACAAAAAAGGAAGTTAACAAAACAACACAAGACATTATAATGTTACTTATCTATTATATATTTCAGTAACTCGCAACCTTTGGCATGACTAACTGACCAAACTATACACTCTTCAGGCCTTCAATTTGGCAGGAAGGTGGCAATTGAGACAAGGAAGATGATGGCTATAATTAAAAGTTGTTTACTTCAAGCATGTATTTTTTTAAAAAAAACTATGTTTATTGCTATGTAACATCTGTATTTTTGCATGTTTGTTTCGTAATATTATATAGTACCGTGCATGTCATAAAAAGTAACCGTATCAAGGGTTCAGTTTGGTGCGTAGTGTTCTGGTGCGCATGAGTTCTGAAGCAAGACTGTAGTGCATTACTTTTATTATATGAGAGAGGGGAGAGGGGGGGTGGGGGGAGCACATGATTGTTTATTCCGGGCATTGCCCGGTAGCTCATCTAGTTTAGTTTATATTTCTTAATGACAATAATTATGATCGTGTTTAAAATATGAATCTAGTATATTTGTCTCATATACTGGGAACAGCTAAAACAACAGCAAAACCGAAAAACACGATCAAATTGAAGTACCACCATCATCAACACCGTCATAATTATCTTGATCAACATCATCATCATCATCGTCTTCTTCTTCATCAATATTGTCTTCGTCATCATCTCCATCCCCATCACCATCAATATCGTCGCTATCATTCTAATGAATTATAAAAACTGCCTTTTTGGCGTTTAATTACCCTCGATTACAATTCTAAAACAGATTTACAAAGTGCAGCCGTAACGATAAAAAAATTGCGCAAAGAATTATGGGGAAAAAAAAATCACTAGCACCACCTTTATTTTTTCCAAAAACTAAAGATAAAAGATAAAAGATAATAATAATACAAAAATAAGCATCCTCTCACAGTTCAAGGTATCACTTGAAAGTGAAATGAAAGTTCTCCAAAACCAATGAATCTTTGATTTGTTCAAGATAAACAGCAATTTACGACAACAAAAAAAGTGAGTGTCGGGGTTTCTTGGCAAGCCAGATTACTGGAAAATGGAAGGCGTGACGGAAAGGGTAGATAAGCGAAATGCCTTGAAATTGATCAAAGGAAGGTAAATCTGGTGAGAATTAGTAAAATAGAGTTGTTTAATACGTTGTCTTTGTTGGAGTATTGAAGTGCTGAACTTGCCAGGTGTAAGGAGGATAGATAGATAAATAGATAGATAGAGAGAGAGAGAGAGAGAGAGAGAGAGAGAGAGAGAGAGAGAGAGAGAGAGGGAGAGAGAGAGAGAGAGACTGACAGACAGATAGATAGATAGGTATATAGATAGATTGATAGATATAGGTAGATAGGTAGATAGGGAGATAAGTAGGTAGATAGAGAGATAGATAGATAGGTAGATAGAGATAGACAGATTGATGGATTGACGGACGGATGGATAGATGGATGGACAGATAGGTGTGGATGGGTGGATTGGATGGATGGATGGATAGGCTGACGGACGGAGTAATGGGTGGTAGGTGGATGGATTGGCAGACGGACGGAATGACAGATTTTTGGATACATGGTGAATGTATGGGTTTATAGCTTGATATAAAGACAAACAGGCAGATGGAGGGAGAAGTCAGAGACAGTGCTAGACCAAGACTGTAGAATGATGCTAATCTCTCTTCCTAGACCATATGCACTAACTCATGCATGTTTGAAGGAATCCAAGGAATGACACGTTTACTGTAGACATCTCCCGGCCTTAGTTCTTTTTCTAGCTCCATTTACTGAAAAACAGGAGATCTTTTAGTATGTGGAAGAGATATAACAAATGCACACTTTGACACTTGTTTAAAATGCATTGTGGCACTTATCAAGCGGTTTCACAGTTCCTATTAATTCGAAACTCCGTATAACACGAAAAATGCTATGTTTAACGTTGAATTTCTCGGCTGTGCAAAAAGTGGAGCTGGAACAAAAAAGAGCTAGCGTCGCACAATGTCAAGTCTACTGACGAAATAATATAAACACCACAGAAAGACCGTGGGGTCGGGTTGCAGCAAGGCTTACAGTTTACGTTTCTCTGTATCGTTTGGGTATTATTTCTTACCCGAGGCTTTGCTACATACAACTTTTTCTTTTTGCCAATATTTGACCATTTTCTAGTCCAGCAACGAAAACAGCAACAATAGCAACACTTGTCAGAAATAAAACCGGTGGCATTTTTGCATTTCCCAACACATGGCTACTAGGAAAAAAAATTAAAAGTGATTAAATTTGTAAGCTGCAATTCAATAAAGTGTGACAGATTGTATTTTAAGCCCGGCATTTGTAATGGATTACATTAACGCATTTTAAAAAAAAGGGAAAACAGAATTAGAAACCTATTACTTGCAAAGTGTTTTTGTCCATGTCTAATTTAAACACAGTGTTAAGCTGCGCTTTAATATATGCGGAAACGGCAACGGCCAATGCAAACGTCAAAAACCGGTCAAGTGGTGAAACAGAAAGAATTTGTTCATCTAGGCGGAAACGCCGTTTCCGAACACAATCGCGGAAATACTCGCTCTTTTCAGTATTTCACGGATTTTTGACGCCCCCGTTGCCGCTGCCATTTCCGCACATATTAAAACACAGCTTAAAGCCCTGTTCTCATATAGCGTGATCAAAACATGCACGGTTTCAGAACACGCAACGGTTTCCTAAAGCCGTGCAGAATTTCTGTTCTCATGTTGCGCGTTTTGAGATCGATGTCGGCACAGCGTGTAAAAATAAAGGCGTACTGTTGCATTGCTGTCTAGCAATGGCTGCACATAAGTTGTAAGGCCTTATTATAGAAGAGCTGATGTGAAAAACGTCAATGTATATATTTCATCCCTACCAATCCCCCCCCATCCCCTCATCCCCCCCCCACCCAAAAAAAAAAAAAGTCCTGCCGACCGGCGCTACACTGTGGCGACGACGCGTCGGCTCCAGTTGTAACTGGGTTGCAATGACACAAAGGCAAATTTCCCAACCAGGAATAAAGAAGTGTAAAAAGATACAAATAAATAAATAAATAAGTAATTAATAAATTTTTAAAAAGTATAAAAATACAAACTTTAACAAATTCTTTAATAGAGCAAAAACACAGGTTATCTCGTGCACTTTGCTAATTTTGCTACGCTGATTACAGAAATGAGCTTCTTTCTACCATCCGATAAACATTAATTTGCAGAATTTGTAAGCCCATGTTATCCCCAGTTGTAGCCCAGGTGTTCAGGTCACGTAGACCACTCCTTGAAAGTCTCTGCGTTGAGTGACGAAAAATCGCTTGTGCAGAGGATTCTGGAAACACCACACGGCTTCAGCCCGGCTTCTGGACAGCTTTCTGCTCTCATGAGAACAGCTAGAGGCAAACTTGAAAGCAGCGGTTTCCATAAATAGCCAGCAGACTTTTACCGGACAGAAACCGTCGCCGAAACAAGCTGCATGAGAGCAGGCAAAAGTTGTATGTAGCGAAGCCTCGCGTAAGAAATAATACCCAGACGATACAATGAAAGGCAAACTAAAGAGAAGACAGAAAATGGCCGATATTTCGGCAACAGCCTTTTTCAAGGGGAAAAAACACACGAAACAACAACAACAGAGAGAAAATAGGAAAAATTGAACAGATACAACAATAAAACATTAAAAGACTTGAATAGGAAATGTATAAAATCTAATCAGAATATTTCAATTTTACTGTGAGTTCTTGCTTGGACAGCAGCACAGAAGCACGTCTGCCAATTTTGCCTTTGCCTACAGCCTTGCTGCAACCCCACAGTTTGTTCTGTGGTTTTTATATTTGATACATGAGAACAGGACTTAAGCCTGCTGGCGGGCACACCAGCAGATTTCGATCGGCCAACCAGTTGGATGGTGAAATTATGACATTTGTTGTCAGCCAAGTCCGACTAGTCGACCAAAATCAGCTAGTGGGCGTCTTGGTTAAGTAATGATAATAATAATAATAATAATAACAATAATAATAAAGTTCATTTATATAGCGCATATCCAGAGATGCTCTATGCGCTTTACAATACATGCAGAAACAGAACAAATCTCATTCTTAATAACGGATTACATACACAAAGGCACAAAGTACGCCTTGCAATGATAAATTTGTCTTTTTCTGCCTGTTTGTTTGTTTGTCTTTTATCTGTAGGAAGTAAAGCCGCGGACTTAGAGAGACAACCACGTGGAGATTGCTTTTTAAGAGCCTCCACATGGAAAGCTAGCTTTAACTCATTCTTTATGGCAACTTTTGTGTGTGTGAACGGGAACTCTCAACTCTATCAAGTTTGAAATTTAGACATAGTTCAAAGACGCTTTTTCTTTCACTCATTATAAACACAAGACATAATAAATTAAACATTAAAGTAAAATCAATGAACCAGGACGGGATTCAATATTTCGAGAAGTTGCCTTAGATATCAGTTTTGGAAAATCGGTGTCCACTCGAGCCGAATATTCGGGTTTCCGTAGCGAATGAGTTAATAATTATTACTGTCCGACAAAGAAAATTCGCGTTCAAGCCAAACTTTTAGTTGCAACGATAATATTATACAGTGATGGAAAGGCATACTCTTGTCGTTGTTTCCTTTACATAAAGATTCTAGTGATGTTACACAGTAATGCAGTGTTCTGCCGTTTTTTGTGCAAATAATTTTCAAACCGCGATGTCGCATCAAATTACCTGACACCGTGGGAGAACAAGCCCTTTCTTTGAATTCTTGTTTGTTTTTCACATTCATATTTCATTCATTATAATTAAAAATTAAAGACTTCAGAAACAGATACTGCTGGGTAAACTTTGTGAAATAAATAAACAATATCAAATTGTGGTATTCTCATGTAGGGTAACAGAAAACAATTTTAGCATTGACACGAGTTACTTTGCAGCTGAGAAATTGTCAATACATAATGCTGTAGGAGATGATATGCAGTGGTTGGTCATGTAAACTGTCTTTCATTAATTACTGATAGTTATGCATTTTAATTATCTTTGGGCGGAGAAGAGCCGGTGCTCAAATCTGAATGCGATTTGGTCCGATCAATTTCGTAAGATGACGGACGACTAAGGCCGTTGGAGCGCTCACTGAGTCAAGCCTGATTTCTGTAGGTTTTTGTCGTAAAATGTGATTTATGAGGGTACCAAAGACTTCTCGCACTGGCGTTTCCGAAACAATTCTGCCTCACTAATTCGGGCGAGACAAAAATGTCTTGAGTAAACTATTGGAAAGTGAGGCCTCGTGCACTATGTCAAAATATCCTCAAAACAGCCTTAACACCGCGAGCCATCAGACTGGCGCAGATGACGCATTTTCTTGAAAGCAGGTTCTTACTTGTAAGTGCGTTACCTTACCCCCCCCCCCCCCGTTTTTGCGCTAGGGGTGCGTATTTTAAAGCTTTTCGTGACCCCAGAGCCAGAGAGCTCCTCCCGAAATAATTCTAACAGCAGCCTTAATTAATTGTTCGTTCAGATTTTCTTTTTGTTTTCATCCTATCTTTTGGTTGAAAGGATATTAGATTTATGGTTGTCGATAATGACGGCGTTAAGGATAGGTACCCTTCCGGACGTACCCCTAGCGCAAAATGTTTGGGCTGCCTATGTACCTATAACAACAGCTTTCTTGAAAATCCAGGTGACCAATTTTAAAATGTTCCAGTAAAATTAACAGCAACAAAAACAACAAAAGGCCTTAGGAAAAGCAGAATCGGCAGATGAATACTAAAAGATCGTTCTGGTCACGTAAGCCAAATAGACAAATAGACATTGCGTCAACAATTATTATAAAATCCATGATGAATACGGGTGCAACATTGAAGGAAGAAACAGAAAATAAAGAAGAAAAAAACAAGTAATTAAATGACATTAAGTTAATGCATTTAGACATTAATTGAACATGGGTTAAAATCACAAAGATGGTGATTTGGACTTTTGTGTGTGAGTGTGTGTGTGTGTGTGTGTGTGCGTGCGAGATGTGCGTGTGTGTGTGTGTGGGGTGGGGTGTGTGTGTGTAAGTATGTGTTCTAAAGTTTTTTTGAGACGTTTGTTTTTTGTTACTTTTTTTTTTTTTAATTGCGAGTGTCCGTTGTCTTCAGAAATTATGTGGACTGTCTGAGTGTCTGACCCATTCAGAAATTATGTTTTTGTTTTGTTTTCTCAAAGCGTTTGTTTGTTATCTTCAAAAGTTATGTTTTTTGTTTGAGAATGCTTTTCTGTTGTCTTGAAAAGTTATGTTCTTGAGA
Source organism: Onchidella celtica (assembly GCA_963931925.1). Classification (NCBI taxonomy): domain Eukaryota; kingdom Metazoa; phylum Mollusca; class Gastropoda; order Systellommatophora; family Onchidiidae; genus Onchidella; species Onchidella celtica. The sequence goes on along the minus strand of OZ007582.1, from coordinate 34,153,870 downwards.
CAGTTTTTTTTTTCTTTCTGTTATCTTCAAAAGTTATATGTTTTGTTTAATAGGAGTTGTTTGTTATCTTCAAAAGTTGTGTTTTTGAGACTGTTTTTTTCTGTTATCTTCTAAAGTTATATGCTTTTGTTTCATTGTGCATCTGTTGCCTGCATGACTGAATGTGTTTTTCTTTATTGTTTTATCACCAGACGAATTCAAAATGCTCAGGTAATAAACCAGAAACAGGAAGCAACAACAAAAAACATAATAATAATGTATATGATATAATTACCTTCGAGTTCTGATGCGGCTTTAAAAATCCAGTCGCTGTCAAACTTTCCTGTTTCAATATTGAATTATAATATCTCCAAAAAAAAAGACACTTGACACTAAAACAAACACGCGTCCATATTGTATATTCCGAAGTGAACTCTTCGATTGGTAGCGTCCAAATGCTAACTGACTAGACCACCGCTCACTTTTTACCGATCGAGCTGCGCGCGTGCGCTGCGAGCATCACTGCCGCCACTGTTTCCTACCGCATTTTTGCTGAGATCTCGCCGCTGCGGTGGATAGAAGTGAGCACAAAACCTCAGCCAAGCGTTTTTTCCGATAAATTTCTTTATCCAAAAGGACTGGTATTTGCCATATTGTTATTATGTGCATTCTTGCCTTCTCGAGAAAACGAGGATTGGAGTTTGGTCAACTAAAACGCATTAAACATGATGTCACAAACACATATCTCGAAATGTTTTTAACCGCTTGGAATGACACTGATACATAACTAGCCGACCCGCGCAAGATACGTCTTGCACATTTTCCATGTACTAAGCGCAACTGTATATTATTATCTAGATCTAGGCTACATTAAAACGGCATTTGGATTCCATGCAATGACCAGAAGAACTTACTGTTACACCACAATTTCACACAGAATTATTTTCTTTAATTACTCGTTCTACAAACTTCCGCGTTCAGTCGGCGCGTCAAAATGATATTATTCTTCCGGTTCACTCAAAATGGTAAATTAAAATAGAATGACCGAAACAATCTATTTTGATCAATTCGAGGACAGGAGTTTTCGTATGTTTTATGTAACCAAAACCTGGGTATGTAGCTACTGTGGACACCTGTAAAATTTGAAGCATGTGGGCTAAGTACTAACGGAGGAGTAGGATAACATAGCCTCCAAAGTTCACTTTTATAATAATAGATGAAATTAGGAGTGAGAGAACCACTTTCATGACAAAACCTCAAAATCGGCAAAATGTTGCATACATCAGTAAGGCAAATACCCTTCGAAAACGTGGGTAAGCCAGGCTTAGAAGATAAATAATGAAGAATTGGTTCATTTAACGGCGCACTCTGTCTCCAGGGGCAAACAAACTTCAACATTTTCTATTTTCTGGCCCGATAAATCTCGAAAAGAGCAGAGATTCCGAATCAGATACATGGCACATCATCACAAATCCATTCAGTTCTCCATCGTGGGTCAAGCCGGAGTCACCAAACAACTGTTTTTTTGGGGGGAGAGCAGATCTTTTAAGGCATCAAGGCAAATCTAAAATCTATGGCCATGAGGAGAAAAGAGAAAGCCAGGCATGGGGCAGAGAAAGTCATTAAAATTTGACAGGGTTAATTCCACTGGACAAAATTGAGTCTCCTTATTTCCTCTCTCCCGCAATCCCTCTTGTCTACCCCTGTTTCCTCCTATCCACCTATCCATCCATCCACCCAAACCCATACCCCGTAAAAGATTGGCTTCTTAAAAGCTGCGATACTGCATAGGGTTAACTGAACACAAATAAAACAATATTATTCGTGCGTTTTGACAGCAAGACTGATGGTGGGTGGGGGAAGGTCAGGGGTTGGGGGAAGGAGTGACACTCCTGCATGATTCTGCTTGACCCCCCCCCCCTTCCACCTGTTCCTGCCCACTCTTCCGCTCCTGCTATTGAAGATGAATGACGTAGAGCGCTAGTGAAATTAGAGTCAATTTACGATAAATAACTAAATCATTATTATAAAGTACGGGTAGCCAAACGTGCTTTATGTAAAAGCCACCTACGATAAACTACAGATATTCGAGAGCCACACAATATATGAATGAAATTTATACACACTTTTTATTCCTACATACACATTGTGTATTTTGTGTTGTTTTTTTTTGTTTGTTTGGTTGCATTTTTTATACTTCTTTAATCCCATTTTGGAAATTTGCCTTTGTGTCTTTGCCACCCACTTAAAACTGGAGCAGGCACGTCGTCGCCACAGTGCAGAGCCGGTCGGCGTTTTTTGTTTGTTTTTTTTGGGGGGGGGGCGGAGGGGGGGGTGAGGGGGGAAACAATTTTATTTAATTTTGCCCGGGCAGCGGCCTGTCCGGCCTGCTCTTTTCGATTTCCAACTGCCAAGATATCTTTAACGTGCGCAATGTGCACACGGGCCCTCCGAATGTTTTCGTCCTTATCCGAGAAGACTAGGTACTCGATCCTACCCCCAAATAGGATCAGGGACACGAAAATATGAGAAAAATGCCCAAATTTCAACATGCCTGCACCGGCCGGGTTTTGAACCAGGTACCCTTTCCATGAGAGGCGAGCACCTTGCCTCAAGACCACCTGGTCCCTTTTGTTTCACATGTATCATAAAAATATTTACAAATACATGTAGGCAACACTATTTAACATAATAATGTGTGCAGTTTTTTAAACCATTGACTTGTACCCACAAAGTACACATACAGTTGTGTGCCAAGTGTTTCCAAAATCTTGACTGATGATTGTTTTAACTACACTGAGCGTATTACATACGGTAATAAAATTCGGGAATATCTAAAAGAAAAACGTGCAAATCAGCCTAGAATAAGTATAATAGAAGAATGACATTAATAAATTTAATGTTGAAATGAATTGCAGACTAGAGATTCCAAATGTGAACCATGCATAGCTGTACATTTCGTGATAACAAAATGGCTTTGTTCTGTGTGAGATTTGCAATTAAACGTCACTGGGGAACAATAATTCTCCGTTAAAGGCAGAATCACGTTATGAGTTCGGCTACTGTTATAAGTACGTACGCAACCCAAGTGTTTTGCTTGGGGGCCGTACATATACGTACCTGCCCCTAACCTGGTCCTTATCGAAGACCTAGTCCTGACGCCCTGCCGTTTCAACCCCCCCCCCCCCTCCCCAAACAGGAGGAAAACAAAAAGAAAATCTGAAAGAATAATTAATTAAGGCTGTTGTTAGGAGTTTTTCGGGAGGAGCTCTCCAGACATTAAAATACATACTTGTAGTGCAAAAAAAAAACTTGGGGACATACGTACTTGTAACAACTTTCTATTTGCGCAAGTTCATAGTTTTGAGAAAAAAACACCAAAAAACATGTGCGACAGATTACGTCTATACAATAAATGCTGTTATTTACGGGTTTGCCATAGGAGAAACTACTATTTCAGTAGCAGAAACGCCTTCCTGCTTTTGACGTATAAGAATTATGTATGAGATAAGCTGATAGAGACAATCGAGTAGAAAAAGGCCACGGTGTCAGTTAAGCTTCTCTACCTTTCCAAGGCAGAATTTATCAGTCCGTAAAACATTGCTTTGAAAACCGCCTCTGCATTAAATATAATGATGTCTAATGATCCATTTAAAGTAAACCAAAGAAAAAAAAAAGGCTTTATTAAAGAATGCTAGGAAGTTGCAACATTTTACAGTTTCTATTCTGAGCGCCTTCCTGGTGCTCTGGAACCAGCGTTGGCGTTAATGCTTTATTCTGTAGCATTCTGAAGAGCAAATAAGTAATGCTCGACGATATATTTTTATGGACAAACAAAGAACCTGACGTTTTTTAACAAATGTCAAGATTATCAAATCATTCCAGAAAAGTCAAAGTGTAACGAGGAGAGAAAGTAGTTCTGCATTTGAGGAGTCAAACATCTTCTCTTAAATCTTTCACATTTCTATGCCCTGCAATGTAATCATGAATAGATAGATTGAAAACCAGACAAGCAGACGAAGACATACCTAGATAGATAGATACATAGATAGATATATCGATAGATGGATAGATAGATAGATAGATAGATAGATAGATAGATAGATAGATAGATAGATAGATAGATATATAGACAAATGGATAGGTAGATAGATAGATAGATAGATAGATAGATAGATAGATAGATAGATAGATAGATAGATAGATAGATAGATAGATAGATAAATAGACAGATAGATAGATAGACAGATAGATAGAAGATAGATGGATAGATGGATAGATAGATAGATAGATAGGTAGATAGATGGATAGATAGATAGATAGATAGATAGATAGATAGATAGATAGATAGATAGATAGATAGACAGACAGACAAACAGACCGACAGATAGATAGATAGATAGATATAGATAGATAGATAGATAGATAGATAGATAGATAGATAGATAGATAGATAGATAGATACATAGATAAATAGATACATAGATAGATAGATAGATAGATAGATAGATAGATAGATAGATAGATAGATAGATAGATAGATAGACAGACAGATAGATAGATAGATAGATAGATAGATAGATATATAGATAGATAGATGGATATATAGATAGATAGATAGATAGATAGATAGATAGATAGATAGATAGATAGATAGATAGACAGATAGATAGATAGATAGATAGATAGATAGATAGATAGATAGATAGATAGATGCATAGATGGATAGATAGATAGATAGATAGATAGATAGATAGATAGATAGATAGATAGATAGATAGATAGATAGATAGATAGATAGACAGACAGACAGACAGATAGATAGATATAGATAGATAGATACATACATACATAGATAGATAGATACATAGATAGATAGATAGATAGATACATACATACATAGATAGATAGATACATAGATAGATAGATAGATACATAGATAGATAGATAGACATATAGATAGATAGATAGACAGATAGAAAGATAGATAGATAGATAGATATATAGATAGATGGATAGATAGATATATAGATAGATAGATAGATAGATAGATAGATAGATAGATAGATAGATAGATAGATAGATAGATAGATAGATAAATAGATAGATAGATATATAGATAGATGGATAGATAGATAGATAGATAGATAGATAGATAGATAGATAGATAGATAGATAGATAGATAGATAGATAGTAGATAGATACATAGATAGATAGATAGATAGATAGATAGATAAATAGTTAGATAGATAGATAGATAGATAGATACATAGATAGATAGATAGATAGATAGAAAGATAGATAGATAGATAGATAGATAGATAGATAGATAGATAGATAGATAGATAGATAGATAGATAGATAGATAGATAGATAGATAGATACATAGATAGATAGATAGACTGGTAGTGCCTCCTTCTGTCCTATCATTATGGTATGATCTTATTTTTTCCTCTTTTCCTTCCACAAAAAGACCGGCGTCGTTTCGACGCACTTCCTATCAAAACTAAACTCAGAGCTTTTGGTTAAAAAATAGCTCACATGAGTTCGTTATAGCTTTTTAATGCAGAACCCCCCCCCCCCCCCACACACACACATTAGCAGAACATAAAGATTTTGTGTGTTTATGTGTGTGTGTGTGTGTGTGTGTGTGTGCTCTTGCACTTGGTTTATCAAGACATTTGTCCGATGAACACCAACGTTGACCGGACATGCTCCGTTATCCTGCCGTCCGGACAATCGCTTATGGTTGCAACGTGATTATTCGGCCCTGAAAAGGCGGGAAACTGAAAATTATGCAGTTCTGAAGCAGTCTGGTCAAAACACCTGTAATCCCCAAAAATTGTGTAAAAGTGTGTATAGCCGATCATTGCCGAACCTGTGACTCTCTTTTGAAAGTCTGGATTGCTTCTTTAGACTTCGCATTGACCCTGTGGCCTATTTAGAAATCGGAGCTATTTTTAGCCTCCCTAGGTTTTCCTCACTTTGGTGGAAAAGATTTCTCTGAGCAGTTTTGAGGGGTGGATTGCCAGATAAGCGTTTAGCACAGATAGTGTTTTCCATTGTTTGGGATTCATTACTTATTTCAAGTGATGTCCAACATTGTCTAATTTTAGCAAATTTAAATTTCATAATGTTCCAAGCTTTTTTTTTTCCCACAAGGTCTTCATTTAAAAAGACCAGAACCTCACCAAAGTCCGTTAACGCTCGTAGTAGTTCTTCGTTTAGAAATCTGGCAAATGAAGTCTTGTGAATGAATGGATGCCGCGGAATTTTATTGAGCAGTCGCGCAAAGATTTTCTTGAATGTGGAACACTGGAAGTACGTACAGGACTGTCGGTAAGTTATGTATTCTTTTTATTCATTCTTTGCCAAAGTTCTATGCCAGTAGACAGTGAAAAAGTTATGGGTTGTTAGTAAATCGAGATTTAGATCTAGGCTTTGTGGCCAGTCTCACCAGCAACCAGCTGGGGAGGTCTTCCCCCCGTCCGCGCCACTTTCCAAAAAGTTAACAAACATAGATCTAATATGATTAAGATATAACCTGCATTGGAATGGTCAGATGGACCTGGGGGCGTGAAGGTCTAGTCAGTTTGTATCAATGGGCGGTAGTCAGATTGACTAATCAGGCGAAAAGGGGCTGGGGTAGTTGTGTTTTCTTGACTGGCGCGGACGGGCGGAAGACCTTCCACCAGCTGGTCTTACTCTTAGGGGCTTAGGACGAAAATAACAGTGAACAAACGTCAATAGCAAAGAAATACGGAAAACGCGAGAGTCTGTTACACATGAAAAATTGCTTAAAATTTCCCAAACACTTTCATACCAAGCAACATCACCAAACAGATCTTATGGATCTAGACTAGATCTAGAATCTAGATCTATATCTATCAAGATCTAGATCTAGATCTAGTCTATATCTATCAAGATCTAGATATCTAGACTAGAATCTAGATCTATATCTAGATCTATGTAGATATTCTAGGCTGTAACTTTTTTTTATTAAATTAAATTTAGATCCGGGAAGAAAAAAAAACCAGTGTTAATTTTTCAGCTCTCTACATGTGGCAGAAAATGTTTGGGAAACACGTCCTTCCGCTGTGCCCCAATCTACAAACACAAACAGACAAATACACACAAATACCGATACTTTGCCTTGCAACTAGATCTACAGAGTCTAAATATTAACATATCATGGGGCGTTTGGGGACAATAAAAGCATGAGAAGGGATATACCTAGTCATGTGTGTGACAGCTGAAGATTATAATTACAGACCTGACAGCAGAAGTGATGAAGTCTTTATAGCACTGAAGATAGCCATGAAGATTGTGATATAAACTATTATGCACATCAGTCAAGTCCTTCACTGCCTTTAATATTAGAATTTTAATCTTAAAAGATTCCGAGTGTTAATATTATTATGATATGTGATGCTGGTGAAAATAAGCAATCCTCAGGAATAATGATAATAATTTATGTTCACATTTAAATACCTTTACCAGACTATATGGCAACTGTTAATTAATGATGTTAGTTTGATCCATGAGATGTTTGTGTATTTCAGAAGATGTCTACAGGAGGAAAAGTAGGCCTAACATTCAAAGCATTTTTTGAATCTCTCCAGAAGGAGAAGACTGATTTCAGGTAGGCAAAAATAAATGGTACATTAGTTAAATTAATTTTCTTCAGATACCACCGATATATTATGCCTATTAAACCTTCCGCAAACTTCAGTTACAACCTAGATTGATTGGGATTGGGGACATGTAATATTTCTATGTGAATGTTGCATATCTCATATAACGGTAGGCTATATATATAATATTAAATGTTTAAATTGTTGTTGTTTTTTTTTTCAAAGCAAGAAGCATTTTCTCCTTTTGCTAGAATTGTGTTCGGCAAAAGACAGGTTTACTGTGACTAATTACTTACCATTTATTGAGGACTGAATATTCTGTGTAAGTTTCTTCCATTTACTATCATTAGTATCAATAAGTAATTAAATAGTTGTCCAATTGTCATGGGTAAATGTGCAATTATTAATAATTGAGAAATCTTTACTAATTGTAATTCCCTAGAGACGACCACAATGTAATACATTCCCAATGTCACAAGCAACCGAAAACCATGCCACAAGTATCCTCATCAGTTCTGAGTCAAAGACCCCGAAGTAAATGTGAGTATTTTATTTTTGAACATTATGATCTCTGACTTTCATACAATCTTCTGATATAAATTTTAGGGATGTCTTGTATAGTTATGTGAAATAATGCAACATTTAAGTGAGGTTTGAAGAGCCATAAAAATCACTCATACGGTTTGAACAAGCTGACGCCTTCTCGGTTGAGAGCAGATAGTGACAATACTATTTCCAGATGTTGTAATTTGCTGGAGATTCATCTTATAAGACAGATGTGGCGCTTGGCTGTGAGATGGAAAAGTAAAATAATTATCTGTGGATGGTACAGTATGGCATATTGCAGGTAGTAGGGGTCATACAGAGACCAAACAGTGCCTAACATTTGTAACAATGTGACCTTAAATTAAAGAACCAAGCATAGGGTGCTGCTATTGGAAGTCAATGGGAAAATATACCATTGTGTGTTTCATGTCAGTGTAATGTGATAGTGTTGAGCTGCTTTGTATTTATCTTTAGGGTTATTGCAGAATAATTCATTAACCAAGTTTCTTAACTTGTATGCGTGTTTTCGTGCAGATGCAACCTCTATTGTGGTGATTGACAGTGATATGTCTCCAAAAAACCCTTTCACAGATTCATCATCTGACAAAGATGATAGTGTGAGTTTTATTCAGCTATTTACAGTTTTCCATTTGAAGTGTTAGTACAATGTAGTAGTAATACGAAAATTCATTTAAAGAGTGCCTAAAATCTTCCAAGAAGTGTTCAGTGGCACAATTACATTACAGAGATAGAGTATATAAATATGGAAAAGTTGCTTCAAATAAACATGGAAACAGAAAAAAAAAATCATCCTATTGTAAAAACATGTCACTAAAAATTAGGCAAAGGCTTCTCTAAACAGTTCACTTTTAAAGTTACATGAGTTTATAAAGGGATGATTAAGTTGAAATAATGAAAAAAAAAAGTCCACTTGGTTACATGAGGTGTCCTGTGTATATTTGATGGATTATACTGAATTTATGATCTGTTCTTTTGTTGTTTTTTTCTATTTGATTAGTCCTCTCAAAAATTGGTTTATTTCCACATTTCATATATTCTCAGTGACTTAAGTTTTTACTTTGCAGACTGGATTTGCTGACCTTTAGAACTCGCAATTTGAGTTTGCAAAACAAAAACATCCCCTTAGAAAATGTCAACATAAAGCCAATTCAAGTTTCATCATATTTCAATGTTTTCATAAAAGCTGTCATAATCCACCTGAGATTTATTTTGTAAAACAATTCAGAATGTGCAATTTTAAGAGCATCAATGGATCTACTTTCTGGAAACCTTATATTGATGTAGATATCTTTCTGAACCATCTCTGCAGATGTCTGCCAATGATGACCCGCTGTGGCAACCACAAGTTCATGATTCAGAGAGCGAATCAAGTGTGCAGTACATTCTTCCAGGTTTACGAGATTCATTCAAGGTTTGTTATCTTGCCTTATATTTATCAATCACAAAACTTTTGCGACTTGATTTTGCCATAGACAAGGAAAAGTTTGATAATTATAACTGAATCAACCATTAGGTACATTTTGCACCTGTTGCGCTTTAGAGATCACATGTTCCTTATGTAGCCATAGTGGTATGTTTGTCTTATTCGTCCACCCCATTTTACTTCTTTCATGCACTGACCTAATTATATTGGCAACGTGGTATGTAAATTGCATCAAAATTTCTTTGTTAATGTCAGGTTAGTCTCCACCTGGGCTTAGCACTACCCCTTTGTTAGTCCCCAACAAAGATGCTGCACGTGGACTATGCCCACCGTGGCCGTGGTACCTTCTTTGTTTGGGGCTTATAGTCATGCACTCCTTCCGCGGGTCAGCTGACCACTAGCGCGAATTTTGCTTTAAGTTTGTCCACTTAGTGACCAGTCAGTCATTCCCACATCTGATGGCGAGGGGCACAGACAGTATTGAAAGTTATTAGTTAAAGTTCCATTTCATATATTGGCCTGAGCCGCTGGGTTGGTTCTCTGTTGGTTCTGTGTTGGTTTTCTCTTCCCCTTTTTTTAATCTTATTTCCCTCTTGGTGTAGTTTTATTGTCCCCTGAAATAAACAAACACATTTACGACCCCCCTTGTAAGCAGATTTATTTGTGTTCCACCAACCATCATCGTCTGCTAACACTTAGTTCCTTCCTCCCCTCTTCTCCGTCTTCCTTCTCCTGCCTTCCCTACGTATTATTAGGCAGATACTAGGGTAACTATACCTGCACAAAGCAGTAAATGTGTGGATTCAGTTTGTCTTTTCATATACCACATTTGTTCACTGTTTTTCTTCCCACTCATAGATGTTTATTTGCAAGCTGAGTTGATATGGATTTGTGCTGATATTAACTCTTTGTATACCACAATAAATATGGGGTTGTGACTGCAATAATTGCTTTTAATTGACTCCAAAAAAAAAAAAATAGGCTGTCATCTTTAACAGGTCATAATGATGAAAGCAAAATGATTGAACAAAATCCACGCCAACTGTTTTATTTCATCACTAGAAGTTCCTCTAAAATAAGCAATATAAACTAGGATTTGCAAAGAAACAGATCAAATTAATGAGTGCCGAGGCATCGGCGGATGGTAGTATTGGTGACTTTCGGCCCGCTGATGATTCGGCACATGGTACACAAAGAGTTAAATTTAATTTCAAATCTGTTTCAGTTCTTTGCAACTAAAATCTTTTCTTTGGAAATGAATTTTGATGTTGAATGATGGCAAAACTGCCTGTGAAGTAATCATTGTGGTGTAGTACGAGGATTTGCTATTGGTTCATTACTGACCTGTACATGTTTCTGTGGTGAGGACTGCCTGCTCTCATTGGCACAATATGATTTTGTAAATAAAGTGAATCGTAATATTCTACTCCCACAGCTACCACAGACAGATAAGGAACTTGAACCCGTGCCTGACTCAAGTGGATTATTCATCAATGATCCTGATACTCAAAGACAAGATCCCCAAGTAACTCCAACTTTCAGTGGGTTGTCTAGAGAGAGTGACGCTGAAGCTAAGAAAAAAGATAAAGTACATTACTGTGTATTTTGTGGCGCTCCTCAAAAGAAATTAGCAAGGCATTTAACAAATAAACACAAACATGAGCCTAAGGTGGTCTCTTTTTCAAATGCCTTTGACAAAAAGGCTAAAAAGAATGAATTAGCTAAATTGAGAAATTCAGGCGATTACCTTCATAACATCAGAGTAATTAAAGAGGGTAACGGCACAGTAGTGGTGAAGAGGATGAAAAAACATTCTCATGCAAATCTAGGGAATTTCATTCCCTGTCCTCACTGCTTCGGTTATTTTTCAAAAAAAGATTTATGGCGTCACCAGTGTCCATCCAGTGAGAAAAAAGTCAAAGGCAAAAAACTGTCCCGTCAAGGAGCCTTACTCATGCCCATTCCTGCTACAACATCTGTGGAGGATAGGGATCTGCTCAGGCAAGTGATAAATGGGATGCGTTCAGATGCTATAGCATTTATTGTGGGTAAGGATTGGCTGTTGACCAGGCTTGCACTTAGTGAAGTGAAAAAGAATGGTTTTGATCCAGATAGACATAATTACATTCGTGAAAAATTGAGAGAAATGGGAAGACTGCTGGAGGTCATTAGACAACAAACTGGATTTGATTCACATGGTATGAAAGATTTTATTAATCCTGCAAGTTTTCCACTCATTGTTAAGGCCACTCAAACTCTCTCAGGGTACTCGGGAGCATCCACTTCAAAGTATGGTATCCCATCGCTTGCCCTAAAGTTGGGTCACAGTTTGAAGGCTTGTGCTGCATTGCTGATGGCTAATGCCCTGGAGAATGAGGATGATATTCTTCGCAGGCAGTGTGAAGGCTACCTGAAGTTGCATGAGATGAAGTGGAATGAAGAAGTGTCCTCCCAAGCTCTAAGAACATTGTACACTCGAAAGGCATCAAAGGAAATGAAACTTCCACTTTCAGATGACATAATGAAGCTGTCAACATACGTCTCTGAGGAGCTTAAATCAACCCAGGAGCTTTTGTGTCAATCAAAAGAAAATGACGTAGATCCAACTTGGCACAGGATGGCTAAGTTAATTTTAGTGCGCATCATTCTTTTTAATAGAAGAAGGCAAGGGGAAGTTTCCAAAATGAAAGTAAAAGACTTTCTGGAGAGAGACAAGCATAGGAATGTTGATATTGAAGAGACTTTGGATGAAATAGAAAGAAAAATGCTGCATTTGTATACTCTGGTGCAAATAGTTGGAAAGCGTGGGCGTATTGTACCTGTACTTCTAGACAAGGAAATGAAAGATGCACTTGACCACCTTATCAGATTTCGACAATATGCCTCAATATTACCAGACAATCAGTTTGTGTTTGCGCGTCTCAGTTCCCACGATCATATCAGAGGCAGTGATTGTCTGAGGGAAATCATTTCTGAAGTAGATTTATCTAGTCCTCATTCTCTGACATCAACAAAGTTGAGAAAACAGGTTGCCACAATGTCACAAGTGGTCAACTTGAAAGATCATGAATTAGATCTTGTAGCAAAATTTATGGGTCATGACATTCATGTGCACAGGGAATATTACAGACTTCCATCATCAACATTGCACATAGCTAAAGTGTCTAAGCTTTTAAGGGCTGTAGAAACTGGATCCATTTCAAAGAATGATACCCTTTCCACATTATGTTCCCAATCTCAGTCACATACAAAATATCAACAAGACCAAGATGAATCAGCACATTCAAGTACAGGGCTTGACACAGACAGGAACTTACAGTCTGCAAAGGCAACTGGACTCTGTTGTGATACCTTGAATTCAGAGAAAACTTTGACAGAACAACCGCAGAGTAAAACGAAAGCAAAACGAAATATGGCAGGACGAAAATCCTGGACAATTCAAGAGAGAGAGGCTTGCTTGAGACACTTTGGGAAACATTTGACACTCAGAACCTTACCAGGAAAGCGAGAAATTGAACTCATGCAACAAAAAGATGAAATATTAAGGCAAAGGTCCTGGGTGCAGATCAAAAATTTTGTTAGGAATTATCATGGTCCAATGAAAGAATCCTGACTGATCTGGCTTGGCGGTGGTGATGGGGAGGGGAGTGGGGGCATTGTTAATTAAAAAGTTTGAAGCCTTCCTGATTTCTTGTAAATATTGAAAACAAGTTATATCTTTTTGATTTAAGTAACTTTTTAAATTTTGTTGTTTGAACTTATAAATGTCTTTGAATGATGCGGTCAGGCACACACTAACTTCTGTTTTAAGATTTTTAGAAATGTAGGTTTAGTGATGCTCTAAAGATATGCTTTTAGAACTACTGGAGACAAGTGTATAAGCACTCAGCTAAGGCTTTCTCTTATTATTATAATTATTACATGTGGTTTCTACACACAAACTTGAATAATTTTTTTGTTCTGTGATTTTTATAAAGATATTAATGCGATTATTAATTTTGTCCTTTTTTTTTTTTCTCTGCCTGGTTGTGCAGACATGTTATTTCAATCAATGTATTGCCTGTTTCATACATAGATAAGTTTTGCAGTCTTAATTTGTAGCATCTGCCATCATTTTTTGGCCCTCCCAATAATATTTTCTTTTGTTTAGCTTTGTTCTCACTTTGGTTTTTTCTCAATTATTTCTTCAACCCTCCTCCAGAAACTGTTAAGTCCAGAACAGTTAAACAAAATATGTTAATTGAAATCATATTCTGTTCAATTATCACATTTGTTACTTGCTTTTGATTTCATAATATGTAGAAATAAATTTACGAACTAAATATCAAATATCTTGCAATGTAACAAACACATCTTATTTTCCATAGCAACTTCATTTGGGTATAACTTTAATCAAAACCAGGATAATCCGGTTGATATAACATAACATTGCATGGAAGAGCCCACCGTGTTTGTTTCTGTAATATTCTGCCTGAAAGAATAAGTCGTGACAGAAGACACACAACTTCATGTCATTTTCAGTTAGACAGGTAGATAACACTGTGTTCAAAGAAAAGCAGTAAGTCTATTAAATATAGAGGGACAACACAGACCAACAATTTTTGTTCACACTCATTTGTTTTGACCATGATTTTGTGTCAGAATATAATGCCTCATGTCTAGTGCTGTATTCTTGCTTAAGCATCAAATCAATATCTTTACCTAAGTAATGTGAAATTCACTTAGTTTTCACACCACACAGAGAATGTTTTAGACCTGTCATTTGTTTTTACCTGATATATGTACATTGCTCTGTGGTAAATATAAATCATAGTGTAAGAGTTGAATTTATGTGTTTTTGAAATTTTATGAATTTTCAATAAAATTATAAATGAAAAATGTACATTTGAGCTTCTTGACTGAATTGCTGTAATTTGTTTGAAAGAGGGAAGAAATTTGGAAATGCTATTGGCTATGTGTAGAGCTAACAAACCTCAGGGGTTCGGGGGCGCCATTTTTAGCTGGGCTGTCGTGAGATGTAAAAATAGATAAGCTGGAACTATTCCAACTGTTGTCAGAATTATAGATTCAGTGCGAAGACAACATGCAAAGACCGACATTAATTATGCTATTGTGAATGTCCTTGTGTGTTGGACAGCATTAAAATAGCTAAACATAGAATAGTCATTTGATGGTACCAGGTATGACATATCATAATGTGGTGGGTCCTTAGAAAAAGCCCAGTAGGAAATGGAAAATTTGCTAAATGAGATCTGAGCCTGGTTTCATGACACTCTACTAGAAGTTAGTCAATGACTTGAGTTTACATATTTATAGACTTTGACTTCTTTCTGAAGAGGAGAAAAAGTAACTAAAATCGACTTGTCACTCTGTTTTCACATAGCAAGTTTCAAATTGAGGACATGATTCTGTCACTAGTATCACTCATCCACTAGCATTTTTTCAGCTTCATAAAACTGGGTAGAGGATTAAAAAAAAAAAATAAATGAACAAACTACATCGCCTCATCAATGGTTTGCCACTTGTGTGTTGTTTAGGTGAACACAAATCTATGTGACAATCCCCCTGAACAAAATAGCTCTCATTCACTGATAAAATCAGTTCTTTGGTGCAATTTCTGGCCGGCTCTGATACAATTCATAAAATATAAGCTAATATAGATGTCCAGTTGAAGTTTGTTTTCACAACTACATGTATAA
This sequence comes from Onchidella celtica, assembly GCA_963931925.1. Classification (NCBI taxonomy): domain Eukaryota; kingdom Metazoa; phylum Mollusca; class Gastropoda; order Systellommatophora; family Onchidiidae; genus Onchidella; species Onchidella celtica. The sequence continues at coordinate 34,138,567 of OZ007582.1, read as the reverse complement.
TATATACCAGTGAGGTTGGGAGCATGCATTCAGCGTTTTACAGACGTCCATACAATGCTCCAAATTTCCACTTTTTGTGTATGTACTGATACACTCAGCTTTAAGAGGACGTCCATACAATGCTCCCAATTTCCATTTTTTTGTGTATGTACAGATACACACAGCATTAAGAGGACGTCCATACAATGCTCCCAATTTCCGTTTTTTGTGTATATGCTGGTACACACAGCATTAAGAGGACAGCCAGGCAAAGCTCCAAACGCACGTGCACAGAGTGTATGCTCACACACACAGCATAAAGTGGACATTCCCATTTTACACACCAATTGTCTGGGCAATGATGGTAAAAAAACGAAAATAGCGAATTTGAGTTCTTCTGTATTTTACATATACCACACCCCATATTATCACGCTCTGCACATTTTGTCAAAATTTGAGAAGAATTGGACAGTAAATATATATATATATACGACCCTTTTCGTCTTTGCAGCATTTTCTGACTTCAAGACAGATGCCGAGAGCAGCTCCTCTCATGACTAATCCGTCCGATATTCGATTTACATCTTCGGTCACAGAGTGAGCACATATACTCGCCTTCGTTTGTGACTTCATTTGTCTTTTCCTTCCTTTTCTGTCTTTTTTCTTCCCTAATTTCTCTTTGATTTTTTTCAAATTTGGCAGCACCTTTCCTGACGGCTCCCTTCCAGGTCGTTCGATCTTCTGCCACATTTTCACATGATTTTTCATTGATCCCAAAATCTTTCAGTGTGGTCCTGCAGATATCTTTGAAACGTAGTTTTGGTCTACCTCTTTGACGTTTTCCCTCTTTTAGCTCACCATACAGTATCTGCTTTGGGATTCTACTATCATCCATTCTTTTGACATGTCCTATCCACCTGAGTCGTCTTGTTCTCAGTGTTGCTTGAATTGAGGTGAGCTTTGCTCGTTTGAGAACTTCGTTGTTGGTGATTTTGTCCTGCCATCTGATGTCCATGATTTTCCGCAGGCAGCGAAGATGGAAGCTGTTTAATCTTTTTTCGTGTCTTGTATAGGTGGTTCACGTTTCGCAGCTATACAACAAGGTACTGATGACACAAGCTTGATAAATAAGAATTTTGGTCTTGAGTGTCAGCTTTTTGTTGTTCCAAGCTCTCTGAGATAACCTGCCAAAAGTTGTAGCTGCTTTCCCAATTCTGGCGTTTAGTTCTTCATCCAGGGATAGTGATGCTGTTACTGTGGAGCCAAGATAGGTAAACTTTTCAACTGAGTTGATCTTGTTGCCGTTCAATGAAATGTCGGGAGGAGATAGTGTACCTTGTCCGATTACCTCTGTCTTTTTAACACTAATTATCAAGGAAAAGAGGTCGCATGCATTTGACAATAAGTCCATCATATTTTGCAGTTGTTCGTTGGTTTGGGCTACTACTGCAGCATCGTCTGCAAAGAGGAGTTCACGCAGCATGATTTCTCGAGTCTTTGTTTTTGCTTTTAACATGGCCAAGTTGAACAGAGACCCATCTGATCTTGTTCGGACGAAAATACCATCTGTGGAGTCTTGAAAAGCGAACTGTAGGAGTGCTGCAAAGTAAATTCCAAATAGAGTTGGTGCCAGTACACATCCTTGTTTTACTCCGGTCTTCACTGCAAATTTACCTGAGATGTTTCCGTCAAACTGGACGCATGCACTCATGTCGTCATGAAAGGAGATGATCAGCTTCAATAGCTGTGGTGGACATCCAATGGACTTCAGTACAATGTAAAGCGATGGTCTGCTTACGGTGTCGAAGGCTTTTGTCAGATCTATGAAAGCCATGTACAGTGGTTTTCCTTGTTCTCTGCATTTTTCCTGTAGTTGACGGACTGTAAATATCATATCTGCAGTTGATCGTTCTGCTCTGAATCCGCATTGGGATTCTGGTAAGATTCTTTCAGCGAGCCTGTGTAATCGTTTGAGTATGATTTTGGCGAACGCTTTCCCTGTAATACTCATCAATGATATGCCGCGGTAATTGTTACAATCCCCTTTGTCTCCTTTATTCTTGTAAAGAGTTACAATTTTTGCATTTTTCATATCGGATGGAATTGTTCCAGTTTTCCAGCACACGATTAGTAGGTGGTATAGGTGTGGTAATAGTGTTTCGAGGTTTTCTTTGAGGACTTCAGCTGGAATGTTATCCTCTCCACAAGCTTTTCCATTTTTCATATCCTGGATGGCTTCAGAGAGTTCTTTCATTGTTGGTTCCACATCCAGATCCGTCATTTCAGGTAGCTTTGGGACTGCTTCTTCTAAGCCTTGATTTGCTGGCTTTTCGTTTGCATATAGTTTGGAATAATGTTCGACCCATCTCTCCAGTTGTTCCTTCTTGTCGGTAAGTTCTTGACCGTTTTCTGTCTGGATGGGGGCACTTTTTGAAATGGTTGGTCCTAATGCAACTTTAATCTTTTCATACATGTTTCTGGAGTCTCCTGCATCAGAGGCCGATTGAATTTCAGAGCATAAGTTGGTCCAGTACTCATTGGCGCATTTTCTTGTTTCACTTTGAACCTTTGCCTTGATGTGGTTGAATTTGTCTTTGTTGCTTTGCGAGCGATCTTTCTTGTATTCAAGCATCATTTTCCTCTTTTCTTCTAACAGGGGAAGAAGTGTGGTGGAGTTTTCTTCAACCCAATCATGTCTGAAAGATGGCTTTGTACCATAAGCTGTTGAGGCACTGTTATATATGTTGGTCTTAATTGTGTCCTATGTTTCATCCACGCTTGGTGATTCCATATCATTTACCGTGATGTTACTAAATTCTCTTGTGAAAGCGTTCTTACAGTCTTCTTGTTTTGCTTTTGTAATGTTTAATTTGGGTTGTCGTTTAGTGATGCTCCCAAATAGTCTCATTGGCTTTGTATGCATTTTGCTGATCACAAGGGCGTGGTCTGTATCGCAGTCAGCGCTGTGGAAGCTCCTTGTTGATTTAACCGTGTTCAGATCTTTCCTTCTGGTGATAATCAAGTCCAATTGATGCCAATGTCCTGATCTTGGGTGTTGCCACGTAACTTTCTTTGAGTCATTCAATTTGAAGAAGGTGTTGTTAATGCACAAGTCATTTTGTGAACAGAATTCCAGGAGACGCTGTCCATTTTCGTTAATTTTGCCTACGCCGCGGTGTCCTAGGCAAACAGGCCAAGACTGATGGTCCGCGCCAACTCTTGCGTTGAAGTCTCCTAAGAGAACTACTGATTCGTTTTTCGGAAGGGTGGCATACATTTCGTTTAGCATGTTGTAGAACTGGTCCTTATCGTCTGCTGATGACATAAGCGTTGGTGCGTAAACACAGATTATGTTGGTGTGACCAGTTTTTGTGCGTAATCTTAGGGAAATGAGTCTTTCAGACTTTCCAGTGGGTGTGTTGATGGAACTGAGCAGGCGATTGTTGATGGCAAAGCCAACACCATGACGACGAGGTTGGTTCGAGTCAAGTCCTTTCCAAAAAAATGTGTAGTGTTGCTCTTTGAGTGTACCAGTATCTGCCAGTCTGGTTTCTTGTAAAGCTGCGATGTCCACTTTCAGCCTAAGCAATTCTTTGTCTATTATTGCAGTTTTTCTTAATGAGTCGTTCTTTGTCATATCGATGTTTTGGTCAAGTCCAGGGCACATGGTCCTAACGTTCCAAGTGCTAATTTTTATTTGGTTTTTTCGTTTTGAGCGAGGTACATCATTTACATCAACTTTTCGATTTTTGATCTATCCCCATGTACCCAATGAGGCAGGCAGATGTGGCGGGTCGGCACCCAACTGGCTGAGGGCTGCTCAGCTTAAGGCGGGCGGTAGCTGACCAGTGTAACTAAATAGTCACTCCCACCGATAGAAGAGGCCCCTGGCGCCTTCGCCTTCGCCAATTTGGGAAAACTTAAAACCTGTAACTGCCCCTCCCCTTGTTGTTTTCATGGCATTACCCATGACAGAGTGACATCTCCGTGTTGACATAGAGCTGTGAGAGCATTACCCATGACAGAGTGACATCTCCGTGTTGACATAGAGCTGTGAGAGCATTACCCATGACAGAGTGACATCTCCGTGTTGACATAGAGCTGTGAGAGCATTACCCATGACAGAGTGACATCTCCGTGTTGACATAGAGCTGTGAGAGCATTACCCATGACAGAGTGACATCTCCGTGTTGACATAGAGCTGTGAGAGCATTACCCATGACAGAGTGACATCTCCGTGTTGACATAGAGCTGTGAGAGCATTACCCATGACAGAGTGACATCTCCGTGTTGACATAGAGCTGTGAGAGCATTACCCATGACAGAGTGACATCTCCGTGTTGACATAGAGCTGTGAGAGCATTACCCATGACAGAGTGACATCTCCGTGTTGACATAGAGCTGTGAGAGCATTACCCATGACAGAGTGACATCTCCGTGTTGACATAGAGCTGTGAGAGCATTACCCATGACAGAGTGACATCTCCGTGTTGACATAGAGCTGTGAGAGCATTACCCATGACAGAGTGACATCTCCGTGTTGACATAGAGCTGTGAGAGCTTTACCCATGACAGAGTGACATCTCCGTGTTGACATAGAGCTATGAGAGCATTACCCATGACAGAGTGACATCTCCGTGTTGACATAGAGCTGTGAGAGCTTTACCCATGACAGAGTGACATCTCCGTGTTGACATAGAGCTGTGAGAGCATTACCCATGACAGAGTGACATCTCCATGTTGACATAGAGCTGTGAGAGCATTACCCATGACAGAGTGACATCTCCGTGTTGACATAGAGCTGTGAGAGCATTACCCATGACAGAGTGACATCTCCGTGTTGACATAGAGCTGTGAGAGCATTACCCATGACAGAGTGACATCTCCGTGTTGACATAGAGCTGTGAGAGCATTACCCATGACAGAGTGACATCTCCGTGTTGACATAGAGCTGTGAGAGCATTACCCATGACAGAGTGACATCTCCGTGTTGACATAGAGCTGTGAGAGCATTACCCATGACAGAGTGACATCTCCGTGTTGACATAGAGCTGTGAGAGCATTACCCATGACAGAGTGACATCTTCGTGTTGACATAGAGCTGTGAGAGCATTACCCATGACAGAGTGACATCTCCGTGTTGACATAGAGCTGTGAGAGCATTACCCATGACAGAGTGACATCTCCGTGTTGACATAGAGCTGTGAGAGCTTTACCCATGACAGAGTGACATCTCCGTGTTGACATAGAGCTGTGAGAGTATTACCCATGACAGAGTGACATCTCCGTGTTGACATAGAGCTGTGAGAGCATTACCCATGACAGAGTGACATCTCCGTGTTGACATAGAGCTGTGAGAGCATTACCCATGACAGAGTGACATCTCCGTGTTGACATAGAGCTGTGAGAGCATTACCCATGACAGAGTGACATCTCCGTGTTGACATAGAGCTGTGAGAGCATTACCCATGACAGAGTGACATCTCCGTGTTGACATAGAGCTGTGAGAGCATTACCCATGACAGAGTGACATCTCCGTGTTGACATAGAGCTGTGAGAGCATTACCCATGACAGAGTGACATCTCCGTGTTGACATAGAGCTGTGAGAGCTTGTTGGGCATGGGTTTTGTACACTGTATTTGCCCAGGTTGGCAGTGTTCTCCCTCTGTATGCTGCATTAGCCTGGGCAAAAAGTATGGAACCTGTGCCTAGCCCATTTTGCACAGACCCCCTCTCTTCTCCACAGATTTAATCCAAGGGAAAGGCATAGCCAATACGTTTGGAATCGCATAGAGCTGCAGGGGATGCCAGAGGATGGATTGGAACAGACCTCCCCACCAACTGCCTTGGGGTCCCTCCCACCGGATTTTTTTTGGGTTTACTCCCTAGCCTTTAACTCTCCCAAGTCACACACAAGGCAGTACGGTTTTTTATCAGGGTTTTCTCCCCCAGCCTTTGACACTCCCGAGTCACACACAAGGCAGTGCGGACAGTACCAGGTAGTATTGCACACTGTCATGCAATAGCAGCTATGCCGACCTGACATCACAGTAAATAAGAGAAATAAAAAAGTATGGTTAACGTAGGTTTTGAGTCAGTGTCGGATAAACCACCCAAAACAAGTATGTGTGTGTGTGCGTGTGTATACTCAGAGCATACTCCTAAAGCATTATAGTTTCCGATTTTGATTTTTTTTTTTTTAAGAGAAGGGGAAGAGAGAGAGAGAGAGACAGATAGAGAGAGAAAGAGAGTGTGTGTGTGTGTGTGTGTGGAACTTGACAGAAAGAGTGCAATCTAAAGTAAAAATACGTAAACAACAAAATGGACAATATATACTGTAATGTACACACACAAAATATATATAAATTTTGCACTCGGCATTAATACTTTATTACTAGTTTCTCGTTACTTCAATTACTTCTTTCTTGTTATTTTGCAGTTACTTTAACGGCCGATCGTGCGTTGATTCAATTCTATTTTGTCTCAGTTTTAGTGCAAGGTGTGAGCTGTGGAGTGGAATGGGGACATCGCTCACTGTCGAGACCGAAGCCAAAACAAGACTGTCTCACTAGTTCAGTGGCGTCAAAACTGTCCTAAGTCAGCTGGTTGAAATGGAGACATGGCGGTCTGAGAGAAATCAGAGGCAAAAACAGGCTCGACTCGGTGTGATAACAGACGTAATGTTATGGGTATCCATTAACGGCGCGGTGACGCCCCTGACGTGTTCTGCTCTGTTTTGAATGCAAGTATCTAAATATCGAAATACTGTGAATGTGTCTTTCTGTTGGGCGTATAACTAAGATTGGGGGAGGGGGGGGGGTGTCATACTAAGCCCGGTCAGACACATGGAGGGGGGTCATACTAAGCCCGGTCAGACACATGGGGGGGGGGGTCATACTGAGCCCGGTCAGACACAATCAGATGTTGCCAGCAAAATGTACACCAGAGATAGAAAGGCAGAAGCTGACTGTGTCTGACGGGGCTTAGTATGATAGGGTTTTCCCGGCAATGTCAAAGACTGTGGAAATTATAGAACCATCGCCCTCATCAGTCACACCAGCAAAATCCTGCTCATCATCATACTCAACAGAATGAAATCTAAGGTAGAAGAGGAACTATCAGAATGTCAAGCTGGTTACAGGACCAACAGAGGAACCGCTGACATGCTCTTTATACTACAAATAATGATTGAACAGATAAGAAGCAGTGGAAACGAAGCCTTCATCACGTTCATAGACTACAGCAAAGCGTTCGACAGCGTTAGGCACCATCACCTGTTCGATATAATGATTAAGATGGGATTCCCGAAACACCTTGTGACCCTCATCGCTGCACTATACCACGAACAAAAGGCAACGATTAGATGGAACAATGAGAACTGTCCATATTTCAACATCGAGAAAGGAGTCAGACAGGGTTGCATACTTTCACCTCATCTTTTCAATATTTATACTGAGCAGATCATGAGAAACGCAGACATAGAAGATATGGGAATAAAGATCGGAGGCCGAAACATCACAAAGCTTCGCTACGCTGATGACACAGCTCTTATGTCAGATAACATCACCAGCATGAAAAGAGTGTTGCACAGAGTGGATGAAGCGGGCAAGACAGCAGGCCTACACCTAAATGCTAAGAAAACGAAAGTCATGCATACTGGAACAGGGCACCATGAACACCAGGAGATACTAGTAAACAAAACAGCACTAGAAAAAGTGACTGATTTCAAATACCTAGGATCACATAAATCGCAAGATGGAAGCTGCTCAAAGGACATAAAAACAAGGATAGGAATGGCAAAACACAAAATGGTTCAACTAAACAACATTTGGAAGGATAGAGGCACACCAACGGACCTCAAAGTGAACATACTTAAGTGCTTGATCTGGCCAGTCCTACTATATGGTTGTGAAGCCTGGACACTCAAAAAGGCAGACATAACAAGATTGGAGGCAGCTGAAATGTGGCTTTACAGAAGGCTACTCAGAATAAGTTGGACAGAAAGGAGAACAAATACAAGCATCTTAGAACAGCTTGGCACCACCAGAAGAATAACACCTGAAATAAATAAAAGAAGACTTGCATACATCGGCCACGCGGCCCGAAACAAAAGCACGGCCCTTATGATATCAATCCTTCAAGGAAAGACAGAAACAAAGAGAAAACAGGGAAGACCACCCATTACATATCACGATAACATCAAGAAAGTCAGCCAGCTGGAAATAAGTGAACTAACTAGGAAAGCTAAGGACAGGATTGGGTGGAGGAGATTTTGTCGTGACATCCACTGTAGCAGCTAACATCGATGACGATGAAGCCGACAGGTGAGGTGACTTAGGAAAATATATTGTGCACATTATGTCTGCCAGCATCTGACTGTTTTAACAGGGGTTAGTATGATAGGGTCTTCAAGGGTTTAATCAGGGAATTACAGTGTGCACTCTTTGTCTGCCAGCATGTGGCTGTGTCTGACCAAGCTTAGTATGATAGGGTTTTCCCGGATTCACTAACAAAATATAGGAAATTATGGTGTGCACTTCTTGTCTGCCAGCATCGGATTGTGTGTTACCTGGCTTCGTATGATACCTCCCTTATAGAATGACATTGATATGGGAGAATATGTACAAGAATTACAAAAGCTGTCGCAATAGTGTGGTGCAGAAGTTAGATTAAATAAGATAGGTTTCAATTTGTTATCCCTTAGGGAACTTCACCTTTGCAGAGCGTAACCGTTGTAGAGCACATCACATGGTACATTCATCCAACGCACCGTTACAGTAACGTATCATCCGTCAATAACAGACATATTACACAAAGTAACATGACCTGGAACATCAGAAAAATATGGCACATCTCTAACTATGTATTATATAATTCACCAACTTTGAACGCAGACTTTTTTTATTAGGCCACCTACAGTAATCGAATTTTGCATGGATGTTTCAGAACCACGGAGGGTGCACCAATGCGATGATTTTTATTTTTTTTCTGTGTTTCATTATTTTAAAATTTGCTTTGTGTCGCTTACTGCTCTTCTCCGATCCCCTTTTTTCCGCGAGCACATGACCTGTGACGCGAACACTTCGTGTCTTACTCGTATGTAGGTCACTGCTGTCGTCTGATTTTAACTATTCGATGTGCTTGCCTCTAAAATTAGAGCACAGGAATATCCTGCTGGAAGCGCTGGGAATGTTTTGGGTTTGCCGAGACAGATTTACAGAGGTTAGAAAGTGACGGAACGGGGCAGTGGTTAAGAGGTCGCACGGGGCCCGACCTTTAACCTTGTCTGGCTATAATGTCTTGTTGAGGTGAATTGCAAGAGCGCAAAACAAATCTTCTGTTTCTAAATGGTTGCAAACGCTTTTCCAAAGGGGTGAGATATTAAAACCCAAAATGACATTGCCAGTGTAAAATTCAGTATTGAAATTTTACTCTATATGATAACTAGCCGACTCGCGCAAGATATATCTTGCAACTTTTCCATGTATTAAGCGCAACCGTATATCTAGATCTAGGCTACATTAAAACGGCCTTTGGGTTCCATGCTATGACTAATAGAACTTACTGTTACACTACAATTTCACACAGAATTTTTTTATTTAATTACCCGTTCTACGAACGGTTTCGTTTCTTGGTGCGGAACCAAACTTCCGCGTTCAGTCGGCGCGTCAAAATGGAAACATTCTTCCTGTTCACTCAAAATGGTGAATTAAAATAGAATGACCGAAAAAAAAAATATTTTGATAAAATCGAGGACAGGAGTTTTCGTATGTTTTAGTGGACAAAAACCTGGGTATGTAGATAATGTCGATGTGCGTAAAATTTGAAGCGTATGGGCTAAGTATTAACGGAGGAGTAGACTAACATTGCCTCCAAAGTTCACTTTTATAATAATAGATTTTCTGTTCACTTTCACCTAGGCGTTGTTCATCCAGTACAGGATGCAACCCTCCCACAAAGATTTCCATTCTTCTCTGTTTGATGTTTTCTCCGTCCATGTTATTCCCTCTCTGTTTTATGTCGCCTTGCCATTTTCGTCCTGTCCATGGCTGCCATTCAGTGCAGCGTTTTGTCCACTTGTCATTCATCCTTCCCTCATGTCCAGTGCAATTCCACATTTGATGTAGCACGAATTTTACTACGTCCGTTACTGCTGTCTGTTTGCGTATATCAAGGTGGGGGATAATATCTTGCAGCCTTAATTTGCTTTAACAATGGAAATATCACAGAACGGCTACTAGGCTGTCACTACGTAACTGCCGCTATTCAGCTGCCAAGAATGACGATTTAGCATTGTCCCCAAGCCCTACTGGGACTCGAGATATTCTATTTGTACTCTAAATATATTTGTGTGGTCGCCCGACAAAATGAGGCACTTCATGCCTTTTGGTGGTACGGAGATATTGGTATCACCAAAAAAGGTTATTCAAAGCCCTTTGTCACGAGACGGGGTGTGACTATTCAGAGCAGTCGACTGCAAGAGGCTTGCCTCGTATCACTCAACCAGAACACGTGAATAATGACAACGAAAAGAATTTACTTTTGACAAGCCTGCAGGGGCTTATAATCTACTAATAATTTACATGCACAAATATATTTATATATATATATATGTAAGGTTATAGCACGATTTCTAATGCAATTTATGGTATTCCTCTCGTGGACAGGCTCAATTAATTACTGTTCCACTTTATAATACGTGGCAGGGCGTCCACTGCTTGCTCAGCCACATTATCAATACAGCAATAAATTGCTGCAATAGCCAATAGACCTATTGATGCTGGGTGAGGGACACCTAGTCTTCGCCTATCCAATGTGGCTCACGGCTCGAAGTCAAAATTGGGCAAAAAGAAAAGGTTGTATGTAGAGGAACCCTGCGTGAGAAATAAAACCCAAACAATACAAAGCAAACTAAAGAGAAGACAGAAAATACACAAAATTTTCGGCTTTTGCCTTTTTCAAGTGAAAAAAAAAACGAACAATAAAAGACTTATAAAAATGTACTACTGGTCGCATACCTATTTGTGCTGTATTGTGCTTTTCTGTTTCCTTTTATTTTGATAGTTGTACATTTTAATAAGTCTTTTATTGTTCGTTTTTTTTTCACTTGAAAAAGGCGAAAGCCGAAAATTTTGTGTATTTTCTGTCTTCTCTTTAGTTTGCTTTGTATTGTTTGGGTTTTATTTCTCACGCGAGGTTTTGCAACATACAACCTTTTCTTTTTGCCCAATTTTGACTTGGCTTATAGTCCTGCTGCGACCCCAGTTTTTCTGTGGTTTTTATGATATTTCACGGCTCGAAGACTAGCTTCTTGTTTAGGCTCGACAGATTTACATTGCCGTCCACCCAGAGGGCGGACTGCTGGACAGATAGCGCTTGTGAACTTTCTTTCTTCTACATGGCCTAGGCTGAGGTCTCTCTCTCTCTCTCTCTGTCTGACACCTCTGCCTGACGTCTCTCTCTCTCTCTCTGTGTCTGACTGACTCATCTGCCTGACGTCTCTCTCTCTCTCTCTGCCTGACTCCTCTGCCTGACGTCTCTCTCTCTCTGTCTCTCTGACTGACTCCTCTGCCTGACGTCTCTCTCTGTCTCTCTGACTGACTCCTCTGCCTGACGTCTCTCTCTCTCTCTCTCTGTCTGACTCCTCTGCCTGACGTCTCTCTCTCTCTCTCTGACTGACTCCTCTGCCTGACGTCTCTCTCTCTCTCTCTGTCTGACTCCTCTGCCTGACGTCAGTATTATCGCTTTTGTCCTCACTGTATGGCCACTCCCAGGCGGGGCACGGCCGAGCCTCTCCATGGCGGATATTTTTGCAAGTTCACATGGGTCTGGAGTGTAATGTGGGCTTGCCTTTTTATATGCTAGCAAACCATGCGCGATTTAATGGTTGAGAGACATTTTTATCCATACTGTTTGCGTCCAGGTCACTCTCTTTGTGTGACAAAAAAAGTTCTGGATTTCCTCAGCTCTGCATTGGCAATTATTCATACCGTATCTGTTGTTTTTAAGCGGCTTGTTCATTCATTTGTTTAGTGTTTGGACGTTTTAGTTAGGCCTTTTCTACCCACCAATCAAATTGCCTGTGTTAACTTCGACCGTTTGTCGGAATTAAGAGCAGAAGTCGCTCTGGATTCCATCATGCCTTCACTTTGGCCTGCAGAATAAAAATGAGCTGGTGTCAAATTATGTATGAGGACTTGGGTCAGCAGAGAGTTTTTCTTGTCACAGGGAACATTATGTTTAAGAGGAATTTAAAGTCTTTTTCATTCTAGATGTATAACAAGTGATGTCTGTTTCGTGGGTTGATTTTTGTTCCGGACCACAATCCAGTTGTGTGTTTGTTTTGTTTTTTTCAAATTTGTTGGTGGGCCATTCTTTTGCTCTATCCTGTATCTCAGTTATGAAAACCGAGTCGTTGGCCAGTCGGACATGATGTATTATTGATACGATAACTTCATGCATCGGTGATATTATTATAGTGGCTTCAGTCAATGTCTGTGCAAACGGGCCTGTATTGTTACTGTAATGAGGACAAATGTCCATTGAATGTGATTGCATCGACCTGGGCTTTTGTTGTGATTGTTACGTTCTGTTCTGGATGTTTCAACGTGTTTATTGTTTGGTTGTTATTGTTATTTTTACAAAATGCTGTTCGTTATTATTTTATTGCTCTTGTTGTTACCACAACCACAATTTGTTGTGGTGTCTTTATTACGACTGCTATTTTTTGTCGTTGTACTGTTACTATAACTGCTCTTTTTTTTTTTTTGTTGCCATTTTTTCGTTATTTCCACTGCGATTTGTTGCGACTTGACTGTTACTTTTCGTTTTTGGTATTTTGTAGCTACTTCAGCTGTTCTTTTGTTCTTAGTTTTCTGTCCCTGAGACTGCTCATTTTTTTTTTTTTTTACTACAACAGATGAGAGTTGTTATTTTGTTGTCTTTTGTTGTTACTTCACGTCCTGCTCCTTAGTCTAATTTCTTTGTTCATGTTTTTTTCTTAGTTTATACTACATCTGCCGAGTGTTGTATGTTGGTCTTGTTGTTACTGCAGTTACTATTTGTTGTGATTTTGCTGTGTTTATTGCTGCTTCAGCTGCTGTTTTTTGTTGGTTTGTTGGTTGTTAGTTGTTGTTTTTTTAACCCCTTCCCTGCTTTGTTTGGAACTGTCTAATCTCATTGTACTGCCATGTAGCCTATAACTGTTCCTGGCTTTCTAATCTCACTATATTACCATGTAGCCTAGAACTGTTCCTGGCTGTCTAATCTCACTATACTGCCATGTGCCAGGAAATGTTCCGGGCTGTCTAATCTCACTATACTGGTATGTGCCAGGAACTGTTCCTGGCAGTCTAATCTCACTATACTGCCATGTAGCCTAGAACTGTTCCGGACTGTCTAATCTCACTATACTGCCATGTGCCAGGAAATGTTCGGGGTGTCTAATCTCACTATCTTGCCATGTGCCAGGAAATGTTCCGGGCTATCTAATCTCACTATACTGCCATGTGCCAGGAAATGTTCCGGGCTGTCTAATCTCTCTATACTGCCATGTGTCAGGAAATGTTCCGGGCTGTCTAATCTCACTATATTGCCATGCGCCAGGAAATATTCCGGGATGATTAATCTCACTATACTGCTATATGCCAGGAATTAATGTTCCGGGCTGTCTAATCTCACTATATTGCCATGTGCCAGGAAATGTTCCGGGCTGTCTAATCTCACTATACTGCTATATGCCAGGAATTTATGTTCCGGGCTGTCTAAGCTCACTATATTGCCATGTAGCCTAGAAATGTTCCGGGCTGTCTAATCTCACTATATTGCCATGTGCCAGGAAATATTCCGGGCTGTCTAATCTTGCTATACCGTCATGTGCCCGGAAATGTTCCGGGCTGTCTAATCTCACGATACGGCCATGTGCCAGGAAATGTTCCGGGCTGTCTAATCTCACTATATAGCCATGTGCCCGGAAATGTTCCGGGCTGTCCAATCTCACTATATTGCCATGTAGCCTAGAAATGTTCCGGGTTGTCTAATCTCACTATACTGCCATGTGCCAGGAAATGTTCCGGGCTGTCTAATCTCACTATACTGCTATGTGCCAGGAATTAATGTTCCGGGCTGTCTAATCTCACTATATTGCCATGCAGCCTAGAAATGTTCCGGGCTGTCTAATCTCACCATACTGCCATGTGCCAGGAAATGTACCGGGCTGTCTAATCTCACCATACTGCCATGTGCCAGGAAATAATTATTCTGGGCGGTCTAATCTCACTATTTTGCCATGTGCCAGGAAATGTTCCGGGCTGTCTAATCTCACTATATTGCCATGTGCCAGGAAATGTTCCGGGCTGTCTAATCTCACTATAGTGCCATGTGCCAGGAAATGTTCCGGGCTGTCTAATCTCACTATATTGCCATGTGGCAGGAAATGTTCCGGGCTGTCTAATCTCACTATATTGCCATGTGTCCGGAACTGTTTCGGGGATAGTTCGTGTGCATTTCTTGAGTGATCATAATGGAGATAGTTCCCGAATGGAAGTGGCTATTTTCACGACATGTCGTGGAAATCGCCTCCGTGAAGTTTCCCACGACATGTCGTAAAAATGGCCTTGGTGAAGTTTTTCACGACGTTTCACGACTTAATACAGCTACCCCAGCCCCTTTTCGCCTGATTAGTCAATCTGACTACCGCCCATTGATACAAACTGACTAGACCCTCACGCCCCCCAGGTTCCGACCTCCCGCTCAGTGGGGGCCGCCATTTTGAGTCAGAAAACGGTAAGTTCTGATTGGATGAAAAACGTGTCGTGAAAAAATCTCTCCACGCTTTTTCCACGATATTTCGTGGGCCTAGACACTTCGTTCCCGAATTATGATTGTTTTTGTATTTCCTAGCTACTTCCCCTACTTACTTGCGTGATTGGCTTGTATTTTGAACGCGTGGGATTTATAGTGTGTAATTTTTTGAGATTTGCTGGTTTTGTCCCCTTTTTGCATCCGGTCTATGATTGGACATCTGTATGCCAGGCACGGCTCTATTTACGACTGTTTTGATCTCGGACAAAGAAATGAAAGTCGTGGGCAGAGAAAACTTTGGAATTGGGGCATGTGGAGACAGGAAATTCCAGATGTTGGTTCCCATAAACTTCAGCAGAATCAGATCTTAAATTCTCCGATATTATTTTACAGTCAAAGACGCTGTCTGTATCAATTTAAATAAAAATGACAATGACAATACTATTTATTTACATGAAAGCGACACCAACAAGAACGTTGTCTTAAGCACGTATGTCTCCCAAGTTTGTTTTTTTTGTGCGGGGAGTGCGTATTTTAAAGATTTTTTTGACTTCAGAGCCAGAGAGCCCCTGCGGATACTCCTAACAACAGCCTTAATTATTCTTTCAGATTTTCGTTTTGTTTTCCGTTTTTTTTTTTGTGGTTGAAAGACAAGGGGGCAGGGTTAGGGATTCGATAAGATTTCGGGTTGAGGATAAGGACGGGGTTAGGGATAGGTACGTACATGTAACCTCCCCTAGCACAAAAACTCTTGGTGTCATGATCACATTAGGATCATAAATGCCGTTCTAGGTCACGACGTCAGTGAGTTAATTTTTACGATCTTGTTGATTATAACCAGCGTAATTTGTCCTTGAGCTGTTCTCGTGAACAGTTTGTTTTGAAACACCTTTTTTCTGATAGATGGAGAGAAGGAGGGGCGAGACAGAATAAATGTATAGCTAGGAATGACAGGGCAGTTCTCGACCCCGTGATTTTGATTAACATAGATAAGGGGCGAGTAAAGGTAGTTTATTTAGACGCTTAGTTGGCATTCGGAAATTCGTGCATAAGAGTAGAAAGCACGGGGTTTGAAGATTTTAGTAGTTAATGTTTCGCATTTTAAATTTTGTCTAGACCGTAAAATTGACCTTGATTTTGGCGCAAGGCCATGACAAGCATAAATTAATATTGCAGGCTGAGCTGAAGCGACTGCACCAATCAAATGTATGAATCTGGACGGAAGGTCGAGACATAGCTTTAGTATTTAAACCCGTGCAGAGCTTAGATAGATGCCACATGTAGACAATCCATTTACGAGGTGGACGGCGCTAGTCCTCAGCCAGATGAGAGACATAGAGACGCAGTTGAGCAGTCCATATTGTGAGGAGCGCCATGATTTTAAAGCTCCAGAGCCTAAGCTACTTGGTTTGATATGAACCCGCAGCGTTTACATCCAGCGCTCTCACTCCCAGTGAGGGCATAATGGTGAGAGTTCATACTAATTTGTAATGATGAAAGTGAACCGTTCTACTTACTTTTGAAGACAGTTTCAGAGCTACCGCCAGACCACGCATGGTTGTACAAGCATTCTCCATGGCGTGTCTAGAGGAAATGTCCATATCATAACATGTCTCATTGAATTAATAGAATTTAAACTGTTATATCCGTCGCCACGTGCGCGGATTCTATTTGGCATCTAACTCATATGACCTGCAAGTAGTTAGAGTGAATAAGTTAGTCTTTATAGAAAGCTGTAGTTTCATTAGTTAGATTCCATTGCCTTTGAATTGATATTTATATTTATAATTATATTTGTTACATTAATTCCTGTAATTAAACTGCCCTACTACTACTACTATTTCCTGTTGCACCCACTGGTGCTTAGGGCAGCAACAAAGGATCTCCAGCCCTGTCTGTCCTGGGCCATCTTTGCGAGAGTTCCCCATGAGTGATTGAAGGATTTCATCTCTGCCTCGATTGTTCTCCGCCAGGTTGCCTTGGGTCTGCCTCGCTTGCGCCGTCCCTCCGGTGTCCACTGAAGTGCTGTTTTGGTTATAGAATTTGCTTCCTTTCACAGCACGTGTCCAAGCCATCTCCATCGTCTCTTCGTGATGATGTTGGCTATTTCTTCTTGCTTGCATCGCCTTAGTAGTTCCTGATTAGAAATCTTGTTTGGCCAAAAGATGCGGAGAATCCTACGAAGACATGTGGTGTGGAAGGAAGACAACTTGGCGAGGTCACCTTCTGTCATTCGCCAACACTCTGATCCATACAGGAGTGTGGATAGGACACAGCTTTGGTACAGTCTGATCTTGGTGTTGATGCCGTATTGTGTCGATTTCCAGATGTTGCTCATACTTTGAAAGACAGCCCTTGCATTTCCCAGCCTACTTTGGATGTCCTCCTTTGTGCCACCCTCTGGTCTGATAATGCTACCAAGGTATTTAAATTTGTCCGTCATGGTGAGGTTCTTGTCATCTACTTGCACTGGTGCTGGAGTGTCTACATTTAGGGTCATAATCTCTGTCTTCTTCTGGCTAATCCGAAGGCCTACTTTGCATCCAAAATTATGTAGTCTCTGCGTCTTATCTTGCATGTGTTGGTGACTATGTGACAATAGCGCAAGGTCATCCGCAAAGTCCAAATCCTCTAGGTTGTCGAAGAGTGTCCATCTGATGCCTCTTGGTGCATCCTCTGTAGTTTTCCGCATAATCCAGTCGATTACGAGGTTAAACAAAATTGTTGACATCACACATCCTTGCCGTACACCAGTTTTCACTTCAAAGGATGCATCACTGTTTCCGACACTGCAACTGAAGTTCTTGTAAAAGCTTTTGATGAGTTCAACAAGCTTGCTGGGAATCCCATAGTGCCGAAGAATGCGCCATATACTCTCTCTGTGGATGCTGTCGAAGGCCTTTTCGAAGTCAACGAAGTTCACATAGAGCTGCCTTTGCCATTCTGAACACTGTTCTATGATGTTTCGGAGTGTGAAGATCTGGTCAATGCATCCTTTCCCCTTTCGGAATCCGGCCTGTCCCTTTCTCAGTGTCTTGTCCACAGCATCTGACATACGTTGCACAATGATCTTGGCAAGGATTTTGCTGGGTATAGAAAGGAGAGTGATACCACGCCAGTTGTTGCAATCGCTGAGTGCTCCTTTCTTGGGTATTTTCACTATTCTGCCTTCATTCCAGCTCTTTGGTACTGCTTCTGCTTCCCAGATAGCTGTGAACAGTGGCTGAAGGATGGTGGCTGACTGATCCGGATCTGCTTTGAACAGTTCTGCAGTCAAGTTGTCTTTTCCTGGGGCTTTGCTGTTTTTTAGGCTCTTTATTGCTGCCACTATCTCTTCTTTCTTTGGTGGATCTATGTTGATGTCAAGGTCTTCAGCAGCATCTTGTATTATTATTCTATCTTCAGGTGGTGGCCGGTTTAGTAATTCCTGAAAGTGCTCTGTCCAGCGTGTATCCTGTTCTCGTTCTGTGGTCAGTAGTTTCCCATTCTTGTCTTTGATTGGAACACTTGGTCTTCCACTGTACTTGCCACAAATGCGCTTAGTGATCTTGTGGAGCTTACCCTGTTCTCCTCTTGCTGCTGCCTCCTCCGCATCTGCCGCTAGCTGTTCCATGGCTTCTCGTTTATCTTTCTTTACTAGTCTCTTCACTTTCTTATTTAACTCTGTGTAGCTAGGTTGGTACCTTTCTTTCAGCCTTTCCGATTTCACTTGTAGGAGTTTCTTTTTCATGACTTTCCTCTCCTCGATCACATCCCATGTTCTTTGTTGGATCCACTCCTTGCTTTTCCCTTTCTCATTAAATCCAAGGCAGGCTACACTGCTCTCTGCGTACACTGTAGTTACTCTTTTCCACTCTGAATCGATTCCTCTTTCTTTAGGGTTGTTCTTATCAGACTCTCGTAGAGCCTGGAATCGGTTCTTGACTTGTATGTTGAAGGCATTTCTAACACTTGCATCTCTCAGTTTCTGAATATTAAGGTGTCTTTGCTTTGATGTCTTGATTCCGGTCTTGTTCAGTTTAATTTTGATAAGTGCTGCCACTAGATGGTGGTCGCTGGCTACGTCAGCTCCTCTTTTCACTTTCACATCTAGAAGGGATCGTCTCCACATACCGTTGATCATCAAATGGTCTATTTGGTTCTTGTCTCTTCCATTTAGAGAATTCCATGTGAGTTTGTGAATTTCTCTGTGTGTGAAAAGGGTCCCTCCGATGACTAAGTTGTTCAAGGCACAAAAATCCACAAGCCTTTCTCCATTGTCATTCCTTGTTCCAGTTCCATGTTTTCCCATTACTCTTTCATAATTTATATCATCTTTACCTACCTTAGCATTGAGGTCTCCCATGACAATGATGAGATCATGCCGTGGCGTCATGTCCATTTCCCCCTGGAGTTGTTCATAAAAGTCGTCTTTGTATGTGTTGTCGTTTTCGTTGGTTGGTGCATAACATTGGATGACAGTGATGTTTGTGTGTCGTCCTTTCATCCTCATCCTCATCAGTCTGCTATTGACTGGTTTCCACTCCAACAAGCATTTGTCCAGTCCTTTCTTTAGGATGATGGCTACTCCTTCATGATGTTGGTCATCCTCTCTTCCAGAGTAGAGAACGGTTTCTCCAGTGGATGTTTTGATCCTTCCAGATCCAGTCCATCTGCTCTCACTTACACCCCGGATGTGTAGGTTGTAGCGCCTCATCTCTGATGTTACTTGTGCTAACTTACCCGATTCATACATTGTTCTAACATTCCAGTATCCAATCCTGGTCTTGGTTTTGGCGGTGTTCAGTTCCTCCTTCATTCTGCTAGCAGTTTCCTTTCGGCTTTCACTACTTGCATTCATACGAGTCGCGAGGTACTCAGAAGGTCCATCACATCCAGAACGTTGGTTTTTCCATGTTGCTGTTTCCGTAACGATTTTTGTTTCTCCAAGTAAGGTCACCCCAACAAGGATTTCAGGGTAGGGTTGTTAGCCCTACGCCCAACCCCCGAACCTGGAGGGCCGGTCTGTTCAATCTTGTCTGGTCCTTCCCCCATGACCTGTCCAGCTTGCTTAAAGCTATCAGGGGCACGAGGCCTCCGCTGGCTTAGCTCCTGGGATCACTGGGACACGCAAGCCACTCCTCCACGTCAAGGCATGAACAATTGGAGCAGAAACTGCCCTACAGTTCTGCTAAATATCAAAGCAATTGATTTATTTAGTTTTTAGAGTGCAAGTATTTTTTTTGTGCGTTCGTCGATTGTGGGAGCGGACCTCGAAAGAGTGTCAGTCGAATTCTCCCCATCTAACCCACATCGCGACACTGGAGGGGACTTACCAAATTTCTTAATCCTTAATTTCTTAAATTCGTTAGATTATAATCACCTTTTCTCTTTGTTTGCATTACATTTTTGTTCTTTTCATGATCCGTCGCTCACGGGGTGTCGCACGTTGAGCTAGTTTAAAATTATTTATTATTTAGTTTTGTATACTGCTTTGTTATTTTTACTTCCACATATGTCGCTGCTCTCCCATTGACCCGATGACCGAGGCCAGGGAGACTACAGAACAGAACTTGGAACGGTGAAAGACAAAAAAGACTGACTGTGGTGTACGCAAGGGCTAAAGGAATTACCACCCAGTTCCTTGAAAGTTAAGTGATTCCATCCTAAAATTTTGTCTGCGTCTGGGGAGTTGAGTGTTCCTCCTCGTGTTTTACAGGCTTTTTATACTTTTCTTCTTTGTTAGAACTGCGGGAGGTCGGCGAGGGTTCTTACGTGTGCGTGTCCTCTGTGCCAAAGTGGTGGCTTGGTCGCCGACTTTGCTGTTTCGACGACAACGTCTGCGGTCTCGCAACAACCAGTGGTGATTAAAACAGTGAGGATTCGCATTCGTGAGAATAGTCTTTGTTAGGGACCTGTATATTTGTTTAGATTGTGGCGTTCACATCTTCCTCGTCTTTTTGGGAAGACGTCTCTCTTGTTCTCTTCTCACCTATCTGTAATTATATTCAGAACTTGTAGGGTCTGTTATCGTTCGTCTTTTCTTGTTTGTCTAGCGTCGTGTTTGGTGTATTTTTTTTTTCATTAGACCTTTATCATTATGGTGTTGGTACATTCCTTTGTTTCTTATTTTACCTAAGTAACTCATGTGTCTACATTGACACATTGATGGAGTAATTTGATCTGGTTATTGAGAGTAACGATTTTATCGAATTGTTGGAACCCGTGCAGTTAGCACACTGCCAGTTCTATGGAGCTTATTAAGCGTCAT
The DNA here is from genome assembly GCA_963931925.1 of Onchidella celtica. Taxonomy (NCBI): domain Eukaryota; kingdom Metazoa; phylum Mollusca; class Gastropoda; order Systellommatophora; family Onchidiidae; genus Onchidella; species Onchidella celtica. The sequence goes on along the minus strand of OZ007582.1, from coordinate 34,117,535 downwards.
GTATAACCGATCTCGTCTTTATATTGACGAGCTCCCGAGAGGGCAGTATTAGACTGTTTAGGGAGGTGATTTTTTTGTGTAGTGATGAGTAGTGAGTATTGATTTTATTGTCGGCTGGTGCCGCCGCCCGAAGAGCAATGAATTTGTCTCATGGGAAGAGTCTGTATCAGTATCGAGGTGATGTCGATATAAGAGCTATGTGAATTATATATATTGAGTATACTTTTTTTTAGTCGTCTGCGTATGACGTCGACCCGAGGAGAGCAATAATGAGATTGCCTCATGGGATGGATGATATTGGTATTTTTCGATTATTTGAGAGATGTTTGGCAGTGCTAACGTAGTCCACTGCGTATCCGCGTATTCGCGTGTTATTGTTGAACCTTCTTACAGGCAGTGTAAGACGCCGAGATGCAGTGTAAGGCCTCTGGGCAGTGTAAGGCCGCAGGCAGTGTAAGACCGACGGGCAGTGTAAGACCGGTTATGTAATGAAGGGAGTATTCGCGTTTTGAGATATTTTGCAGTGGTAACAGAGGACACTGCGTGTTCGCGTTTTTGAGATATTTTGCAGTGGTAACAGAGGACACTGCGTGGTCGCGTTTTAAGAAGTTGTGAAGAAGGGTGGAGTTGTTTTTTTATACAACCGATTATGTCTATGGTTTTCCGCGTTTCGTGGACCATCTAACGTAATACTAGATATGACAAGTAAGAATACCGATTATGATTGTGACTCTCCATGCGGTCGGTGGATGAGTTATCTAAGAACATACCCGATATGGATATTGAATTGAACCGATTATGACTATATACCGATATGACTGTGACACTTGACGTGTGCATGGCTTGCGTACGGAAACGGCGCATTAAATTAACTGCTATCGCCTGGTGGCACCTCATCTATCCCGGATTGGATATAATTAGAAATAGATTAAAGTGTAATGTTATTTGCTTGAGATTTAGAATAATGTTGAATGCGAGAAGCGCTATATAATTCTTAAATCAAGACGAGCGCTACGCAGATTTTGAAAGAGTACGTCAGGCTAATTATCTTGTCGACGTTTATTTCAGCTTAACTATGGCGACATTTATAATTGATAAACCAGAATATGTTGCTATTTTATATAGAGACTGTTAAGCATTGAGGTTGAGCATTTTTCACCTTTTTCGGAGACCGTGGATGGTTTCACATTATATTGTCCTCCCAATTATGGACATTCTTTCTCAAAATTTCCATGTGATTCCTTTTTCCACTAGCGTCCATCCTGACCATGACCTGAGTTTCAGACAACCTTGACGCCTTTGTCTGCGGGTCAATGAGATGAGGAAATGGCAAACCGAGCGACCAGACCTACTGCTGCCAGAATACCATTACTTTAATTAACTATTGTTCGTTCATGTTCTATGAATGCATTAATTACGCTCAATGAAGCGATGAGCTAGTTGCTCAATATTTCAGTCTTTACAGTATGTCTGTGTGAGAGAAGTTTATCACTTTAATTCTTAAGTGCTACAATAATTATATATTATCACAGAACGTCGCATATAAATATACATATGCTATTGTCCATCGATAATGCACGTTCTTAGAATTTTTTTTTTGACGTTCAGTAACGCTATATCTTTTTTACTATATAGCCCTTTCAAAAGTACTATTACATAGCAACGTTAGTAGACAGTTATGTCGTTCAAACCCTAAGTTTTCACTGGGGTGGGGGATGTGTCATGATCACATTAGGATCATAAATGCCGTGCTAGGTCACGACGTCAGTGAGTTAATTTTTACGATCTTGTTGATTATAACCAGCGTAATTTGTCCTTGAGCTGTTGTCGTGAACAGTTTGTTTTGAAACACCTTTTTTCTGATAGATGGAGAGAAGGAGGGGCGAGACAGAATAAATGTATAGCTAGGAATGACAGGGCAGTTCTCGACCCCGTGATTTTGATTAACATAGATAAGGGGCGAGTAAAGGTAATTTATTTAGACGCTTAGTTGGCGTTCGGAAATTCGTGCATTAGAGTAGAAAGCACGGGGTTTGAAGATTTTAGTAGTTAATGTTTCGCATTTTAAATTTTGTCTAGACCGTAAAATTGACCTTGATTTTGGCGCAAGGCCATGACAAGCATAAATTAATATTGCAGGCTGAGCTGAAGCGACTGCACCAATCAAATGTATGAATCTGGACGGAAGGTCGAGACATAGCTTTAGTATTTAAACCCGTGCAGAGCTTAGATAGATGCCACATGTAGACAATCCATTTACGAGGTGGACGGCGCTAGTCCTCAGCCAGATGAGAGACATAGAGACGCAGTTGAGCAGTCCATATTGTGAGGAGCGCCATGATTTTAAAGCTCCAGAGCCTAAGCTACTTGGTTTGATATGAACCCACAGCGTTTACATCCAGCGCTCTCACTCCCAGTGAGGGCCTAATGGTGAGAGTTCATACTAATTTGTAATGATGAAAGTGAACCGTTCTACTTACTTTTGAAGACAGTTTCAGAGCTCCCGCAAGACAACGCATGGTTGTACAAGCATTCTCCATGGCGTGTCTAGAGGAAATGTCCATATCATAACATGTCTCATTGAATTAATAGAATTTAAACTGTTATATCCGTCGCCACGTGCGCGGATTCTATTTGGCATCTAACTCATATGACCTGCAAGTAGTTAGAGTGAATAAGTTAGTCTTTATAGAAAGCTGTAGTTTCATTAGTTAGATTCCATTGCCTTTGAATTGATATTTATATTTATAATTATATTTGTTACATTAATTCCTGTAATTAAACTGCCCTACAGTTCTGCTAAAAATCAAAGCAATTGATTTATTTAGTTTTTAGAGTGCAAGTATTTTTTTTGTGTGTTCGTCGATTGTGGGAGCGGACCTCGAAAGAGTGTCAGTCGAGTTCTCCCCATTTAACCCACATCGCGACACTTGGATTGGGTATGTACTTTTAGAAATAGGTCCGCTGACCAAGATAAGCTAGGAAAATGTCCTTTTGTGTTCGGCAATCGTTCGATTACGCACAAAAGATTATGGTACAATTTTTAGTTATTTCTATGGCTGCATTACATAATGTTTTGTTCTTTGTTCATAACTTTTCATATATAGTCTTTCTTTCTCCCTTCGCCCCTGTTTCGTACTCTCTCTCTTCCAGTGTCTTAATATCTCTCTCTCTCTCTCTCTCTCTCTCTCTCTCTCTCTCTCTCTCTCTCTCTCTCTCTTCCTCTCTTTCTCTTTCTCTGTCTCTCTCCATCTCTCCCTTTCTTTCTCTTTTTCATCCCCCTCTCTCTCTCTCTCTCTCTCCTGTTCTCTTTTCCTCTCTATCTCTTCCTGTCTTTCTTTCTTTCTTTTTTTTATTCTTCTTTCTCTCTCCCCCTTTCTCTCTCTCTTTTTTTCTCTACCTATTTCTTCCCCCTCTCTCTTTTTAACTTATATCATTTTTGGTCTTAGCCCTGCTATGACGCTACCTAGCACACATTTTGTCAAAGACGTAATTTCTCTGTCTGAATAATGATTCACACATCGCAACATTTCACGATGCTTCTGTTAAATAAGGTAAGAAATGCCATTGCAGGAATTTGGGTTGACCCTGGTAATAATTATGGTACATCTAATCTTTTTTGTTTTTTCTTTGGCTGTTGTTGTTTGTATTTATTTACCAAAGATGTCAGTCCATGAACCTATTCTTTATCCTTGTATTTAAGGGCATAGGCGGGAGGGGAGGGGCGGGGGGGTGAGTCCTGAAATCGAAATTAGGGTTCAAAATATCGATAACGAGTTGGTTCACACGAAGCAAGAATACCAAGCAGGGATGTTTTGAAGTATACGAGACACGTTTCAATAACATATTTACGGGGGAAAAAAAAAATGAGGCTTTCTCTCAACTGCACTTTTGATCAGTAATTTGTGTGGACTAATTATTGTAAAATTTGGCTAACGGCCTGTTTGAACAAATCAAAAAATTAGTGAGAAGGAAATGTATTTACCTTTTCAATTTTTTTTTAATGGCTTCTTTTAGTGATAGAAAATAGGGGAAATGCAATTCCTCTACATATCATTTTTCAAAATTCATGACACAAGATCTGTAGAAAATATCAAAATTCCCTTCTATAGAAAGCTTTTAATTGTATTGAATAAAATAAAAGAGAAGTTTCTGATAAGTCCAGTAACATTTGGGGAAGACTTTCTGTAGGAGTTGACACTTTTCTTGATGACTCAAATTCCTAGATGTTTCCATGGTAACCACAAAATGTTTTTGTTTTTTTTAACCTTTTTTAATAATATTTTATATAGTAAGATATAGAAGAAAAGTGAATGCAACTCAGTATTTTCTCTCTTTGGCTTTGTAGACTTGCTGTCCTCGAACAAAAGGCCGAAATAATTAATTGAAATGTGGCAAAATAATATTAATAATTAATAAATGGTTGTTACTTGCACGTACGGTCTCCAAGTTTTTTTGTTTGTTTTTTTGCTCTTGGGATAAGCATTTTAGAACCTTTCGTGACTCCAGACTCAGAGAGCTACTAACATAATACTCCTAGCAACAGCCTTAATTATTCTTTCATATTTTCTTTTTTGTTTTTCTCCTGTTTGTGCTTGAAAAGGTATGGGGGGGGGGGGGGCAGGGTTAGGGATTTGATAAAATTTAGGGATGGGGATAAGGACGGTGGGTTAGCGATAGTTACGTGCACACACGGGCGCCTAACGCAAACCGCGTGGGTACCGTATCTATAAGTAACCAGAGCCTTACAGTAATAAAAATAAGTTCAGAGTATTTTGACAAAAGAATAAGTGGCTGTTGTTATAGGACCGTAGAATTTTACATTATAAGCTCTAGCTGACCAGTGAACACAAATGAGTATTTCTCTCTATTTTGCTCGGTTATTGGTCTACGGTCTCCCAGCAACATCCACGAAAAAGAAACAGATAACTGTAACAATCAATTCTACATGAAAAAAAAAATAATAATAATAATAAAATAAAATGGAATAACCAGGCAAATGTTCCTGTCCTGAAACCTTCGCCGGGCTTCAAAAAAAAAATAAAATAAAAGAATTACGGAACAAAAATGAATGTAGATCTAGGTTGTTTTTTTGGTTTTTTTTTTATATTTTCACTTTTCCTCCATTTTGTAATTATTATTTGTACACATCCCGACTGATGTTGCATTTTCACTGTCGTCAATAACTGCATGTATTGCCACGGGACTGAAACGTGTCAATGCCTTAGGCACCCCTAAGGGAAAACCCTGGTTTTTAACATGAACGCTCAAAAACAGAATATAATCACATAAAACGAATGTTGTCATTTTAATCGTTGCCTCATCTTTGAGGAAATTGTGTCTTAGTTTGGTAAGAAAATGAAAGGAAATTGCGCGAAGGACTGGATAATTTGATTCGTTCACACATCGAAAGGGACGGATTTTGTATGCAAAAACCATAAAACCCCCCAAAAAACAAGGATTGCAATTCTTAGGAGAATGAAACATGGGAGTGCCGCATGCAAGAAAATATCCTACAAAAAAAAATAATATATATATATATATGTGTGTATATTTTACAAGGAATGTGATGATTTTCGAAATTCAACATTTTATTTTCTCACATCAAAATTACATTTTGGCTTGTCCCCTCAGGGTGCATGACCAAACCTCACTTATAGATGATCTAGGATTTTTGTTCCATTGCCTGTTATACATGCTGTGCAAGGTGACAACTTTAGAAACAAAGCCGAATGTAATGTTGCATTCAGGAGAGATAAGGACAGAGAGTACGTATTGTGAGGAGAGAAATCAGTTCTGCGAAATCGCGAAAGTGGGTCGCGGCGGTGACACGAATTGAAAAAAAGAAATATTTAGAGCGATTTTTTAAGCTCATTATCCCCGTGGAAATGCACCAACAGGTATTGTTTACCGACGCGACCTACTCTCCGCTCCATGCTAACAGTGGTTTCGCGGCGCCTCCCTTGACTCAGTGCATATCCACCAATATTGAAAACTGCCTTTACATACATACTTTACTACTCTGTGGTAAAAGTCAACAAATCTTATTTTCCTTCAAATTTGCCGATGTGATCAATGATTTAATTAGCCTTGGTGCTGACAGGGCACACCATTGCGTTGCAATCCCATCGCTGTCGCATGACATTTTTTTTTTTTTTTTTTTTTTAATCCAGGCAAATGCACAGTGATACGTGCACATTTTTGCACATTGCAGAGTCAACGTGAACATCGTATTATAAAAAAAAAAAAAGTAGTCTCCATTGTAATCATGAAAGGCTTAAACGGCTGAACCTCAAATTCTAGGAAATATTTTTGCGCATAAAAACACGCACAGGTGTACCAGGGCATATCAATTAAGGCTGTTGTTAGGATTATTTCGGGACTAGCTCTCTAGCTCTGGAGTAACAAAAGGCTTTAAAATACGTACTCCTAGCACAAAAAGCTTGGATGACGTAGGCCGCCATTTTGAAAAAAAAAATGTTTTTGTTGTTGTTGTTCGAAAGAGGAAGGTTTTTGTCACCACACGTGAAACTAAACTATTTTTTAGCTTAGAGTCCCTGATAAGTCCGACAAGTTGAACAAGAAAACTTCAAAAATTTCAACTCAAAAATTTTTAAGGAAATTGAAAAATTCAATAAATGTTGAAACAATAAAAAACCAGTCTTCACTCTGCAGTATCATTCCACATAGGATCAATTTTGTTTTTTTCGGGCTCAGACTGAAAAGCGATTTGATCTGCAACCATTGTGTTAATGTCTTTGTGAATCTTATGTAGAATATATATTATATCGATGAATGAATTAATGAATCAATAAATAAATAAATAGACAAACAAAGGAATAAATCAGTAAATATTTAAATACATAAATAGATCAACAAAGAAATAAATAGTTGACAAATTAGTGAAATAGCTAATAGGTAAAATAAGTAAATGATTAAGCACACAGATAAATACATAAATAAATAACCCCTTCTATCTCTGGACCGGCTTTCTGTTACGACTAGCCTGAGTATCGGATCCACATGAAGTCTTTTGTATCCCAAAACTGTCAACTGAACTATACTTGGTCGGCCATTCCTGAACTCAAACTTGGATCTTTTCTTGATCAGTTGACCTAGGGTGAATGTTGCTTGTGTTCAGGATCGTTTGCCCTATTCTACATTTTGTTGGGGGATGTGAAAAGAGTGGGTCTCTGAAGTCTGTCAGTCCCCGAGAGTAAAATAGGGTTAACGAACATTCTCCAACAACTTTATTGCCGAGTCCTTTTAGTTTGTTTTGATTCTTAAATCATTTCTTTTAAATTTATTGCACTTTTCATGTACTTCTGGCTAAACTAGGAGTTAGAAGAAAAAAAATATTCCTTAGGATTTTGCAAAATATAGCAATTACTGTTTTCTCCACATTCCAGGAAACTATCTTCAGTAAATAAGCAGTGTCGCCATCAGAGGCTGGGACTTGCCAGCTTCCGGCCAGACACACTTGGGAATTTGGTTGAGACCAGCTTTTTCATGTCTTCTCGCAGATTAGTGGAAAAAATGTTTTGTACAACTTTTACTTTTTTTCTTTTTGTGTGTGAACTCTTGAGATTTAGCACCAATACATCAACCCAGACCTTGATTTTGCCGTCGTATGTACTTGTGGGATTTATTGAAGTCGTTGTCTTTCTTAGGCGTGATGTGGAAGGTGTTGGTGGGAATAGTTCACTTCCGATACATTGCTGTATCATGGCGTTTATGTCTGGCATGGTAATATCTCTTCTACATCTCCATCAGCGTACTCCAGGTTCGCTTACGTCATTATAGTATACAATCAACTCAAAAGCATGTGACTTAAAACTATTTGATACGGACCTCTAACCGTTGGATTGCTGTTTGTGAAGTTTTTCTTGGTATAATAATAATCATAATGCCCCCTCTCTCTCCCTCTATTTCTCTCGCAATGTCCT
>OZ007582.1:34037089-34104589 GCA_963931925.1 Onchidella celtica | reverse complement strand
CAGGTTTATTTTTTTCAGTACATTTCGGTGGGCGTTGACGACCACTCCACAAACAGTTGGATTGTGTTTTTACTTATATTCAATTTCTTAATTTTTGTTATTGTTGTTTTTCTTGTATCTATCTCGGAATTGCGACTTTTTGTTGTTTATGGCAAGCATGATCGTAACTTTAGGTATTTTGGTCCAGAAGTTAAAATGGAGAATTGGCATAAAAGTTATATTGTGATATTTTGGAACAATAATGTCGTGGCTCTGGCTGAATTTGGAGAATGGATAAGACACTTGCACCAAAAGCTAGCGATACTGGTTCAAACCTGATCCTGGGGCAGAAAAACAAGACTATGAGCTTGTGCTCTGAGTATCTGCATGTCTCCGACTGGCGCAGCACTGTGTATAGCTGGCCAAGCCTATGTGACAGCCTCTTCCAAAGACGACGTAGCCAAAGCATGACGCTTCTTTGTTTGTTCAATTGCAAGCATTTCCCCTTTTCCGATTTGCCTCGGAGTGCTGCATACGCATCTCTTCATACAGTGAAGGGCCTTGCTTCACTAATTGCCTCGACCGTTTTCTGCATGTCCCTCTTGCACACATCCACCCTTATAGCACAGATGGGGTCTGCCTGTTGGGCATTATCTTTCCGCCAAGTCTCAGAAAAGTAGGTCCTTGAGGACTGCGTACTTGGTATTTGCTGTGTAAATACGTCTTGCCCCTTTCTTAAACTTTAGTGGTAAGGTGCTGAACTTCCTTGGCAATGCATGCGATTGCATTAGGGCTCAGTGCAAAGTTGAACTGTGACGACAAAAATGACAAAATCAATACTAATTCCTCCTTGTGCAACAAAATAATGGAGGGAAAATAATTATTTTAACCTGTTTTATTTTTTGTTGTTGTCGTTGTTGATGTTGTTGTTGGCGGTGGTGGTCATAGTGGTATTGTTGCTGTTGCTATTGTTGTTGTTGAGGGTAGTAGTGGTGTCGCTGTTGTTATGGCACGGTGGTAATTATTATTGTTGTTGTTATTGGTGGTGGTGATGACATTATTGTGTTGTTTTGTCTTTTGTGATGGTGGTGGTGATAATGATGCTGTTTTTGTTGTGGTTGTGGTTAATGTTGTTGTTCTTGGTAGTGGTGTGGTGTTCATGGTTGTGGTGGTTGTGGTGCTGGTGGTGATGGTGTTGCTGTTGTTGTATTTTGTTGTTGTTATAGTTGTTCATTGATCCTAGTATAGGACTTAACAAATCCAGTTTTTTTGTTGGTGTTTTGGGGGCATATCTCACCTTTTTTGGGCAAATATCTCTGCAGTTTAAGAATACTGATGTCTGTCTGAATTCTGTATCCGTTTTGTATGTTTATCATTGAGTCTTTCCCAGCAAAGCTGACAGTTAGAAAACACTCCTTCATTGCTCGAGAATCCAAACATCACCTTTCGGTTTTATAGATTTCACCCAAATGCTTCACTGACTAGAGAGCTGCCCTATGGCAATCCCGCAGCGCTAAAAGTGGACAGCCGTCGCCAGTAATGAAAGTAAACGAATTTAATTTGGCTGAAGGATCGCCGTAAATCTGGGACGCTGTGAATGAAAAGGGGAGATTATTCGACAAATGAGATCGCCATAACAGCAGGGGAGGCAAGTGGAGGAGGTAGAGGGTACTGATTGGGAGTAGAGGGTACTGATTGGGAGGCGAGGGAGGGGGAAGAATGGGAGGCTGGATGAATTTGGTGGATCGGGTTTGGGAGAGAAAGAGAGACACGAGAACAGAGGAAGGACAAAGGGGCAGATAGGATGAAAAAGAGTGAAATATTGACCAACTGTGTATAGATACAAATCTACAAAGAGAAAGGGTATGAAGGAAGAGAGAGAAGGAGTGGGTCAAGAGAGAGAGAGAGAGAGAGAGAGAGAGAGTGAGAGAGGTAGAAAGAGAGGGAGGGAGGCAGAACGAGAGGGGGCCAAGAGAGACTGGGAGAGAGGAGGAGAAAGAGGGAGAAAAGGAGCGGGAGAAAGAGAGAGAGAGAGGGAGAGAGAGAGAGAGAGAGGGGGGGGGAGAAAAAAAGGATGATAGCGAGGAGTAGGGTGTAACAGAACATGGCCAAAATGAAAGAGACAATCCGTAGTTTACAGATGAAATGACAAACAGAGGAAAATAGATAGAAGGGGAGGAAATGAAAATACAAATTCCATTTAGTATATGAATAGACATTATGTATAAACGTCAAAATATACAATACAGAAATAGGCAATCTTCTGGCAATATAATACAAGAAGAAATATCTAACCCTAATACAGTCCTACTTTGCCAATAGGAAAGCATTGATACTGTCCTACTCTGGATTATGGATACATAAACAGTGGCTGGCAAAATGGAATGTTATCATCGTGAATGGATGACGTGACAGGCAAACTTACAGACCAACGGGAGAGAATGGACACTCAGAGAAACATGGTGATGTGGAGATGGTGTAGGCGTGAAGGGGAAGGGGGTGGGTGGGTTGTGAGTGTGTAAGCGTGTGGGTGGCCAAAATGGTGAGACACAAGTGGCTCAAAAAATTCAGAATGGATGGATGGATGGATAATTGAAAATGATGAAGGGATAAATGGGTGGATGGACGAATGGATGTGTGGATGGATGGATGGATGGATGAATGGTTCATGAGATAGATGGAAGGATGGTTCAATACATGGATGGTTGGATGGATGAATGAATGGATCGATGGACGGGTATACGGGTAGGTGGATGGATGGTTGAATAGAGAGGGGATAAATGGATGGATGATGAATAGATGCATGGATAGTGGATGGATGGATGGGTGGGGGGATGGATGGATGGATGGATGGATGGATGGATGGATGGATGGATGGATGGATGTGTGGTTCATGAGATAGATGGAAGGATGGTTAGAGTAATTGATGGATGAGTGGATGGAAGGAATGATGGGTTGACACATGGATTGACGGATGGGCCCGTGAGTCGATGGATATACTGATCGACAAAATGTGTCCAACACTGATTGATCGCATAAAGAACTGATGAGGGACAGAAAAACCAATACTCAATCAACTCACTGGACTGACGGATGGACAAAAGTAAATGAATAGATGTATCATTGCAGCAATCAGTGGAAGGATAGACGCGGAAAAAGAGAAGGGCCCACGAATTGACAGTTCAGATCGATGGACAATAGGACAAAATCTCATCAAATAAGAATACTCTCTGAATAGCAAACAAGGACCAAATAACGCTCATCTGTAACCAGGATTTGCGGACTGTTAAGGTGTTATAGAGTTATATTTTGCGGGGAAAAATCAATCCTTTCCCATTTAAGTTAGTTGCCAAGAGGTGACCAATTTGAGCTTTGAAAGCACAAAGGGTTTAATTGGTACTATTACCTTTGACGGTTCCAGACCTCAGTTCTTGTTTGTTCTAGCTCCATCTTCTGAAGTGGAGATCTTTTAGTATGTAAAAGAGGTATAACAAAAAATAATGCACAGTTTGACACTAGTTTAAATTGCGTTGTGGAACTGCCATTAAAATTTGTATTTTGTATTTTTTTATACTTCTTTAATCCCATTTTGGGAATTTTGCTTTAGTGTCATTGGCAGTCCAGTTACAACCAAGATAATGGAACTGACAAGATAAGACAGCTAGTGCTTTTAGCGTGTACAGATTTCGCACCCCCACCTAGCGGCTAACGCGTGGGAGTCATGAAAAGTGCCGTAGTTTACAATGCCAAATAGGGAAAAATGTTAATTTTGTTCACTGTTCAGCTATTGCTATCGGCCTTGATTGACGTCACTTATTGTGGAATTATAACCTCAATGGCTGTGGGAAAACTGGCAATTTTTTTCTATTTTTATTTTTAGCTGCAGGAGAACTGTCACAATTTTGCATCATAAATTGACCATCATATCAAGCATTCTTTTCATGCTATGCGCCATGGGCCCCGCCCCTGATCAGCGGCAAATTGTGTGCACGGTTTTTTGTTTTTTTTAGTGGTGCGAAGAAGACAGTGTCTCATCTTATCCGTTCTAGTATCTTTGTTACAACTGGGGGAGTAACGTAGTCGACGCAGTGCAGCCATGATAATTTTTCTTTTGTTGTTGTTTGTTTCACTGTTAACATAATATATTCCAACTCCCTGTCATTATAACTTATAACCGCAAACGCCTAAATGTCGAATTTCTTAGTTGAGCAAGAAGTGGAATTGGAAAAAAAAAACAACTAAAATCCTGGGTTTTTAGGGGACAGCAGCCAAATTACCAAACCGAAGAGAGAAAATACTGAACCGTGTTCAAATAATTTCTTCTACAGCTTACTGTGTTAAATACCACGTCCGCCTAACACCAGCCACTTTACGTTTTTCGGAACGTGTTAGGTTTAAGGTTAGAATCAGAGTTAGGATTAGATTAAACTAAACAGATATGCCTAGAGAAACTTATTGGTGGCCACTTGGCCAGAATAACTTCCAAGGAAACTGACCACATGCGGAGAGCAAATTCTTGTCGACTTCTTGAAAAGAGGTCTCTTTTGGAGAATCCTCCAATGGATGCAAGGCCAGAGGTAGGCCAGGGAAGACTAGGACAAGTGGCGTCAAAGAAATCTGACGACCCATGTCATTACGCCAGGACAGGCCTCCCAGCTGGCTGCAGACCGAAAACCAACTCTCTCTCTCTCTCTCTCCCTCTCTCTCTCCCATGCCTACACACACTCAATTGCTATCTTTTTCTAGCTGGCTGCAGATCGAAAACCCTTTCCTCCTCCGTCTCCCTGGAGGGTACACGCTGAATGAAAACAACAACAACAACACACTAACTTGTAGGCCTAGAACATTCCAGTGACAGAACACAGTCTATAATAACAGTGCAGTTTCTTTGTAGAATTCTTTAGATTTTGCGTTATCTTTTCAGGACAATGGGGCTACAACAGAGGTCAGACTTGGGCCCATCAGGTCGCCTACTTTAACATTGACAATCGGAGGTTTATATTACTATTCAGAGAACTGCAGAATTTCGTCTTTATAGGTATCGAGCTAGTGACTTCTATGATGGAGTATGTCTGACTAGGTTTAATCTAATGTCGTGAATGTTAAGTAAAAACATAGAGAAACGGGTGGAATGGTAGCTGAGCAAGGCTTCGAGGCGCCCACCTCCTATTCATAACAATGTGGGAAAGAACTCTGTCTGTCTGTGTGTTTCTGTCTGTCTGTCTGCCTCTCTCTCTCTCTCTCTCTCTCTCTCTCTCTCTCTCTCTCTCCTCCCTCTCTCTCTCTCTCTCTCATGCCCACACACACTCAATTGCTCTCTCTCTCTCTCTCTCTCATGCCTACACACTCAATTGCTATCTCTCTCTTTCTCTGTCTCTCGCTCTCTCTGGCTTTCTCTCTCTCTCCAATTTTTATCCCCTGCTCTTCAACTCTCTCTCTCACACACACACACATATAAAATACTCACGTCTACATCCCTCTCTCTTCTCCCTCTGTTTAATCTCTATCCCCCTCCCCTCAATCCACCCCCCCGCACCCCACCCCCAATCTCTCTTCTTTTCTTTGTCACTTTCTTAAGTTTCCTTTTTCTTTTAACACAATATTATGCTGCACTTTTTGTTATTACATTTCACTGGAATGCATGAAAATTCCAATAGACTGGAACCAATAGGTGTATGATAATGAGGTGTTTAAGCAGTTAAAATCTTAATAACCCGGCGGGTGTCCTTGGGCTTAGAGATGGATAATGTATCCAACATATGATCTTAAACCGACAGTGATTGGTGCCTAATAGTGCCTAATAGGATTCTCGTGACTTTTGAGAATGGGAGGGAGCGGGGGTATCATATTGGACCCGGTTAGACACAGATGCTGCCAGGAAAATGCACATCAAAGAAATAATGCCAGAAGCATTCTGACTAAGAAAATAGGAAATTATGGTGTGTAGTTCTTGTCTGCCAGCAGCTGACTGTGCAGTTCTGGGCTTAGTCTGATATCCCTCTTAATTTGGCAGAAATCATTGCCTATCATCAGATTCACTACATTTAATTAAAGAATGTGATTGAAATGAACTTTTTCTGAAGACAAAAGAAGTTAGTGATTCTGGCAACATTGGGCTAAGGGTGAAATTCTCACATGTCTTTAAAAAATTAAATTAAAATATTTCTAAGACTATTTCAAGCAAACCATTTTAACTGAATTCTGAAATATGGCTAATCTTTCATTTTATAAGCAAATCTCTCTCCGTAGACAAATGTTCCACCGCTATCCCCCTTCCTCCTGTTTGTAAAGGCTTCTCTTTTTTTTTTTTTAACAGAAAGTGATCTTTAAACTTACGCCTGACCACTGCAGATCCACTCATAAAGCGCCCTTACTAAATTATATTCACTAAGTTATTTTCCCACTATAATTATTTTTCTAATATAGTTTGAAAGACTGAATTCCTGTGCTGTTTCACGTTTTAGCATGGGAGACACCTTATCCAATATAATATTCTTGATCTCTCCAGCAACGACTTACTACCATTGTCTCCTATAAATGGGAAAAAAAGAAAGTTTAAAAAAACAACAACAACAACAGAATTTGAGATGCCACGCAAACAGAACAGAAACTGCAAACAAAGGACCTTTCAAACTGATGCCCTTTCTGAAGCAGGTTTTATTAATAAATATTATGGTATCAGCAAGGAAAGCCATTAACTGGAAGCCGGAGATTGAATTTTTTTGTTAATCTGAAGAAAAATGAATATTTTATAGCTACAAAATACTTCACGGCCTAGAGTGTCTATAGTTATGTCAGTTTAAATTAAGTGTAATAACTTCCGAGTTGAGACAAAAAGTGAGAATTTATCTGACGGCTGCCATTTCTGGGTCAACTGATCCATTCACTTTATTACACGATATGAGATATCTGAAGAAAATCAGAATGCATACGACACTTGTACGAAAAAACCAGTGGTACTGATTCACAAAGAAAATAAAAAGAAGTGGCTGACGAACATCGAGAGTAATGATCTCCGTGTGACCGGGGTTGTGGAAGATGTCAGGACATTAAAGGCCAAAACATCTAATGAAAGAATCCACACTTTCTCTGAAGATCGTCATCTGTCTCGCTCCACCTGAAGAGTTCCTCACCACTATCACTTATTACAGGACTCACCGACGCATTGCACCAGTTACTGACTATGCTGTAAACAGTTTATTAGGATTCAAAACGCTCACACAGGCAGAGAGTATGTATTTATAGAGAGGTTTCACTATTTGTCGATTTGCAGTGCTAGTCACGGGAGGCCCCAGGAAACCACTGTTAGCATGGAGCGGAAAGTAGGTCGCTTCGGTGAACAATACCCGTTTGGGCATTTCCACGGGGCTTACGAACTTGCAGAGGACTCTAAATAGTTTCAGTCAGCCCAAAAATATGAACAACCCACAATAACAGATATGCGCACATATCTTTGGTGAAGATGGTCTCTTTCAGTTCTTGTTACTGCTGTGACCTAGTTTCGCCATTTGGCGGAAGTGAAATATCTCTATACATACACGCTCTCTGATAAAGGTTACAATTGTGAACGTTATTACAGGTACGTATGTCGCCGAAATTTTTTTTCCGCTAGGGTTACGTATTTTAAAGCCTTTCGTGACTCCAGAGTTAGAGAGCTCTTCCCGAAATACTGCTAACAACAGCCTTAATTATTTATTCCTGCAGATTTAATTTTTGTTTTCCTTCAGTTTTGGAGATGAAAAAAAGGGGAGGGGGGGGGGCAGGGTTAGGGACTCGAGTCCACTGGGGTTGAGGATAAGGACGTGGTTAGGGATCGGTATGTATTCTTACATCCCCCTAGCGCAAAATACTTCGAGTTGCGCACGTACTGACGACGACAGCCTACAATTATTGAGACCCAGATCATAAAGGCCGCTGAGTTTGAATTTGACCTTGTGTTTAACGGCGTGTCGGCACGATAGCGACCACTTTGAGCATTTCATTGACGGTTCATGTTGGTACTCCATTGATGTTTGCTATTCAGAGCTTCTAGATTTTTCTAACAGAATTAACTCATTCGCTACGGAAAGCCGAATACTCGGCTCATGTGGACACCAATTTTCCAACACGAATATTTAATCCAACTTCTCGAAATACAGAATCCCATCTTAATTCACTGATTTTCCTTTAGCTTAATGTCTAATGTATTATGTCTTATGTTTATACTGAGTGAAAGATTAGGAATCTTTGAACTAAGTCTAAATTTCAAATTGGATAGTGTTGAGAGTTCATGTCCCCACCCAAAAAATGCTCCCGGAGGGAATGAGTTAAACCTTTCAGTTTTGTGGGGTTTTTTTTTTTTTTTTTGGTAAAATTGTCAAAAGCTGTACTTAGCCTCTCTCAGACACGACACTACGCACTGTGGGTCCACGTTAGAAACTAATTCTTTCATAGATCCATAGGCATAGTGTCTTCTTCAGACATGAATGAAATCTACACAGTCAGTTTAAGTTGTCTTTGGGGGGCTGAAAATTCTATAATTGCCGTCTATTTTTTAAATTTTTTTTTGAAATGTTGTTGTTTTTTTCGATTAATATCCCCCATGCACGTGTTGTTCGCTTTCGTCCTTAATCGTTTGCATTTAACTCTTTCAAGCGCGTTCAGATCGGTGCACGTTTTTTGTCCAGACAGAAAGCGCGTAAGTAACGGACCAATGCTCATGAGAAACAGAAGCGAGACACAGAGAGAGAGAGGAAGAGGGGGCCGGGAATTTTAAGGGCGGGGGGGGGGGTGGATTTTAAGTTCTGAGTTTGAGTTTGGGGTAAGCATGTCGAGCTGAAAATGGTCACATTGTGAAGGAAAAAACAAGACGATAGGACAGAAGGAGAGTCTAGCTAAGGCGTCTACCAGTCACCGCACGTTTCTCAAGAGTTCGACTTTGGAAAAGGCACGTCAACCGGGCGGTAACGTTCACGCGTTCATATTGTGTTGAGAAAAAGCAAAAGACAGTATATAATACAACATTAGGACAGACGCAGACTCTATCAGAACGCCTACCAACCAGCCAGACTTTCTACAAGGGATTTAGTTAGGAGACAGCAAATCGACCCGATTACTGTCACTTTGTGTTAGGAAGAAGCAAGGCGACAAACAGAATAGAGCAGATTGATGGGACAAGTCAGAGGTCTGGAGACCCTACGAGAAACATCCAATAACCACCTGTGACAAAGGGGAGGGGAATGGGAGGGCATGGGAAGAGAAAGACAAAGAGGAATACACAGAGAGAGTGAAATTAATACTATTAAAAAAAAAAAAACACAGAGAAAGACTGTGGGGTCCCAGCAAGGTTTACAGGCAAATTCAAAATTTGGCAAAAAGAAAAAAGTTGTATGTACCAAAGCTTCTCGTACGAAATAATTTCAAACAATTTAGATCATTATTTCTTACGCGAGAACTTGCTACATACAAGTTTTTCTTTTTGCCAAATTTTAACGGAGAGAGTGAGGGCGGGGGCCTATACATCCCGAGCAACACCTGGAGCCTCGGCAAGTCTTGGCGGGGCGTTCTAGAGAAATGGTCCATATTGACCTTGTTTTTTTTTTATTTGTCAACATTGAGTTAAGAGCATACCGTGAAAGTACAAACTGTCCTGAGTAGAATGCACTTTATTTTATATACAGATGTTGAAATTTGACCATGTTATGGTTATTTCAAGGTGGCAAGGTAGAAACTGTCACTTTTGAGAAAAACGCAATTAAAATGTAAGTAAATATAAAATATTAAATTGGATCAGAAAAAAAACACACACACAAAAAAAAAAAAATACAATATTATAGGCGGTATTAATTCAAATCCTTCTGTCCAGGCATAAAGCAATGATTGAGGAATTTATTTATGCCAAAAACAGATAGTGATAGAGGACCGGGAAGTCCCAATCCACCTACTTTTGGGTCTGTCTCGAAATTGCCGAGCGCGATATGTGAACCAGTTCCCTAAAGCGCCTCACATTTGATACAGATTCCTTATTATGTATTGAAAAGAATAGAAGTTTCGGAGATTTTCTCAAATAGACGTGAAGACCGCTCGATCAACACCTTTCCAATTCTAATTTATTGAAAGGTCAGGAATCCCAGCCGGCTGTGTTTGACGCCAAAATTGAAATGTCAACTCTTCTTTTCCAAGACTTTGGTGAAAATAGAAAACGCAATTTTATCAGAAAGTATGTTTTATTTTGTAGACATAAATCAGTTTTTTCCCCCAATCGCGAGACTAGGTCGTGGCTGTAAGAGAAATTAGAGGGATGTCTGCAACAAAGACAGTGTGCGTATCTGTTTACTGTGGTTTGTTCATATTTTTGGGTTGATTGAAACTATTTAGAGCCGTTTGTAAGTTCTTACTTCCCGAGAAAATGTACAAAGGGGTATTATTTACCGCCACGACCTACTTTGGGCTCAATGCTAACAGTTGTTTCGCGACACCTCCTGTTCCTCAACGGTTTGATCAAAAGTCATGGAATAAAAGAGGCACCATACTACGCCAGCGAAACGTACACCACAGAAACAGCGGCAGGAGCTGACTGTGTCTGGCCGGGCTTAGTATGATGGCGTCTTCCCGAATTTACTAAGAAAATATAGGAAATAATGATGTGCACTTCTTGTCTGCAGCATCTGACTGTGTCTGACCAGGCTTTGTATGATAGGGTCTTCCCGAATTTACTAAGAAAATATGGAAAACAAGCCGACCCACGCAAGATATATCTTGCAAATTTTCCATGTACTAAGCGCAACCGTATTTCTAGATCTAGGCTACATTAAAACAGCATTTGGATTCCATGCTATGACTAATAGAACTAACTGTTACACCACAATTTCACACAGTATCATTTTATTTAATTACCCATTTCTACGAACGCTTTCGTTCCTTGCTGCGGAATCAAACTTCCGCGTTCAGTCGGCGCGTCAAAATTGTATCATTCTTCAGGTTCACTCAAAATGGTGAATTAAAATAGGATGACCGAAAAAATCTATTTTGATCAATTCGGGGACAGGAGTTTTCGTATGTTTTATGTGACGAAAACCTGGGTATGTAGATACTGTCGACGTGTGTAAAATTTGAAGCGTGTGGGCTAAGTATTAACGGAGGAGTAGGCTAACATAACCTCCAAAGTTCACTTTTATAATAATAGATAAAAGATAATGATGTGCACTTCTTGTCTACCAGCATCTGACTGTGTCCCACAGGGCCGCAGACTAATAAATTAACCAGGCTGGAAACACGAGCTTCGGGCTGTGTCGCTTTTACGGAATTTCCCGAGCGGCGGTCGTATAACCAACATGGCTGCCGCTCGGGAAATTCCGATTCTAGTTCTATCTGCAATAGAAATTTCTTTTTATTTGTCAAGATTGGTGGTACATGTATTAATTTCTTGGTGCGGAACCAAACTTCCGCGTTCAGTAGGCGCGTCAAAATGGTGTCATTCAACATTGTAGCTATGCTGTAGCGTCGGTCGTAAACGTAAACCTAATGTGGCGGATGGTTCATGACCTTTCGCTGTTTTGTGACGTCACACAATGGGATCATCCAGTCTGGGTATTTCATTAGTCTGTGCACGGGGCTTAGTATGATATGGACTTCCTAAGAAAATACAAGAAATAGTAGTGTGCACTTCTTGTCTACCAGCAGTGCCCCACCCCTTCCCCCCCCCCCTTATTTTGAGTCAGGTGAATGTCCTGTAACCAGAGGGTACAACAGCCTTGAGTCAACGCGCTCCCAGCCTAAATAACCCTTCATGCAATAGATCAGTTGGAAGTAAGAGACTCGCTGTATAAGTATATGAGAGACATATAGCCCCTGCGTCTGACCAGGCTTAGTATGATAAATCCTTAAAAGTTGCTTAAAAAGAATAGACGTGATATATAAATACTACTTATCTTTAATGTGTAAAATAATGTTTATTCAATTTTATAGGCCTGCCAGAAATATCCGGCAGGGCCGCATCGGGCCGAGGGTTTGCCCATGTCTGATTGATGGAGTTCATTATACAACGCACTTTTAACTTTTTATCGATCTCTCGAGCCCAAAACTCAGACAAACCGTCTGCCTCTGAACTGATAAAAGCGGTGTAGCTGATGGAACGAACAGGAGTTATGAGTCACGGTGAAAAAATGCAATATTGTGAAAACCAACGAAAAACTGTCAAGTCAGGAGTGTTAGATAAGTCGGCGTATTGATTTTATATTCCGCACATATTTCATATTCTACATTAATTTTCTGTATTGTTCGATTTTCTTTATCTGTTCAATTTTCCTTTTTTTTTTTTCTGTTTTCTTTGTTGTTTCTTTCCTTGACAACGGTATTCAACCCAAATATCAGTTGTTTTTTTTGTTGTTTTTTTTGTCTTCTCTCTTTCTTTGCGTTTTGTTTTATCGTTTTGGTATTAATTCTTAGGCAATGCTTTGCCACATACTACTTTTTCTTTTTGCCAGTTTTTCAATGTGAAAAATGCAGATGAGTTTTGTTTTAAAATTTCGAGGGGGGGGGGGGTGCATCGATCGGTACATTAATAATGATTCTAAATAATGAATAATAAATATCATTAGACGCAAGCTCTAAGTGTTTTTCAGCTACTCCTCAGCTCACACTCACATCCAATAATATTCATCAATACAAAAAACATACTAAAACACCGCACAACGGTCACAAACAGCTGTGACTGTATTCCATTCAATTAAGTAGATGGATTTTTAGCCGTTTTTTGAACACTTATCCAAGATATTATTATATTCTTGTTCCAATATATTAGAGAAAAGTATGGCAACTGGAATGGGACATATTTAAAGAAAAAGAAAAAAGGCAAACACTTTCTCTAAAATGTGCCATGTTGTACGCCGGATTACAATTTAAACCTAATGCTTTTGCCTCCAATTGTAGGGCCGAAAACATCTGTGATGACGCAGATATTTCCCATGTTTCATTTCATGCCATCAACATAACCATGTGAACCTGCATGCAATGCTCAGCCACCATTTTGAGTAAAAGTTTTGATTTTTTTTTTTTAATCTGTGAAGAGCATTTTCTGTGAGGTCAAGTAAAACCAGCTATTGATGTGTTTTATTTTCTCCCAATTATTTTCAAGGACCTAATAATTAAATGTAATATTTTTCACTATGATTATTATAGAACATTAATTTTAGTGACTGTCATTTTTTTACGAACGGCAACAGACAAAAGGCTCGACTTCAAGCTGAAATGAATCCTCACAGATAGTTACGTTTTGCCCTTTTCCCTCATCCTCCCTTGTCCGAACCATCCACCCAAAACTCCAACTGCCAGCATCCATCGGGAATTGAACCCGGTACCTCCTTCGTCATGAGAGAGAGCACCGTCCTTGCCTCTAGACCAAGGTGTCTCCCAATTGGTTCTTGTCCTTTTGTCTTTTCATTCTTTCATTTTTCCATGTACGTAATAATAGTTTAAAAAAAAAAAAGCTTTTAAAAAAGAAAGAAAGGAAGCAAACCTCGAGGAGCACACTTTTTTCTGACCGAGTGAACAACCAACTCAAACTGGAGCATCAAATTACACCAAAATTGGCACCGTCTTGCAAGAAATAGGAGGAGACAAATTTCGCAATGTCGTCTAAAAAAACAACAACCCAAAACCAACAAAATAAAACGGGATAGGGAAGCTTTGAATGTGGATAGAAGTGGGTGTTTTGGTTGAATATCAGTTTTATGGACATTTCAGAGAGCACAGGAAAGTGGCAGGAAGTGGCATTTTGCTCAGAGCTAGTGCTATTTCACAAATGTCAACGCATTACAAGACGCGGCTTTTAAAAATGGCTGGAGAGATCAACCCAGACAGTCATTAGTCGTTGAAAAAACATACAGTCGCGACTAAAGATGTTCAAAACATCATCCCGCCAGTACCAGACTCCAAGGAGGGAACAGAACGAGAACTGGAAGAGAGAAGATTAACAATGTCCTTAACTAGAGATGTTTTCAAAACTTGTAATTTATTGCCTTTGGAAAGGTTTACAGCGAAACAACTGTGGTAGATTGAATATCTCAGACTGGCTTCGTGCAAAAAATGGCCTGCGCTCTTCAATCATCCATAATTGCTCTCGGTGAGCGGACGAATCCTGTACCTTTCAGAAATGTTGAAAATAAGGCTGATACCGCACTGAATCAACTAGAACCGTATTCATAGGAGGCAAAGCCCCCCCCACCTCCGCCCTACTCCCACACCTCGCTCCTGGTTGTTCTAGAGGCAAGGTGCTGTTCTCTCAGGCCGAAAGTCCCGGATTCGACCCCCGATCGGTGCAGACATGTTGGAATTTTTAAGGGTGGAAAAAAACATCATTCTGGCCCTGATCCTATCGAAGTAGGATCGAGCACCTAGTCTTCTCGGGCAATGTGTAAAAACTGGGAGGGTCCGAGTGCAGGTTGTACACGTTAAAGATACTTTGCCAGTTGGAAATCGAGAAGTGAAAGCCACAGCAAAATTCTAAAAAAACTAATACATACCACAACAAGAAAAACCAAAAACAAGAGAAGTGAGAAGTAAATGCCAATGGCAACGAATCTCCCAGAATATGCACCAATTTTACACTTTGCTGTAACACCTGCTGCGACCCCAGAATTTTTGAATGGCTTTTATAATATTTCATTTTTCTGTGTATGTGTAACTCCCGGCCTTAATTCTTGTTTGTTCCATCTCTATTTTCTGGGAAACTGGAGAATCTTTTAGTATTGTAGAAGAGGTATAAGAAATGCACACTTTGGCTCTTATTTACCCAGCGTTGTGGCATGTAGAAGCTGTACCACATTTCCGATTTATTCCAAGTCCTAATCATAAAACTAAAGCCGGAAACATTTAACTCAGGAGTTGTCAAAAATAAATAAATATAATATAAATAAAATAAATAATTTGATTTTTTTTTTTTTTATGTATTTGGAACCCACAACTAGTCTCGCGAAATGGTCAGTTCCAAGTACATCCACGAAACGGGCTATGATGTGTAAACTTTGGTGATTTGTCGCGTATTGCACCTGCTGTGGATGAGGTCCCCTCCGAATCTGAAGGGGCCCTTGGCTCCCCGGGGTCTAAAAGGGGCTCTGGGAGCAAGCCTGTTTTTGCGTCGGTTTTTCCTCAGACTTGACATTCATTTGAAGCAAAAAGCAGGACAAGGCTCGCTTCAATCTCACCAATGCATAATGTCCTATTGAACTCTGTACATCATATCTCTCGCTAAAACCGACTCCTCATAATGGTCTTGGCTGGTTTCAGGTCTTTATTCTAGAGGGTTCGCTGCTCTTGACATTTACATCTAACTTTTATTGTTGTTGTTTTGTGTCATCTGTTTTTCTTCGTTTCTTGTCCTTCTTCTGCCAGATATTCCGCTTCTTCCTCCTCTTCTTCTTCTCCTGCTTCTTTTCCTTCCTGTTCTTCAATATTGTTCTTTTCTTTCCACTTTTCTTCTTTTTTTCTTCTTCTTCCTAGTCCACTAAAGAGTTGCTTGGTCTGGTTCATATAGAGGCAGAGTTGGACAGAGGAAAGACCTCCGACTGGTTTTGGTTTGGGAGAAAGCAGTGTGTGGGTATGGATTGATTGTGTCCATGCTTGAATTTCCAGTTATGTTTACAGTGTTTAGGTCTTTGTTATAGAAGGTTCCTGCTCTTGGCATGTATACCTCTTTTTCCTTCTATTTGCTTCCGTGTCTTTTCGTGATAGGGATTGGTGGCTTTTTTTTTTTTTTTAATTTTTCTCAGACAGGGGCCATTTTCAGCCTGCTCTTCTCGACTTTCATCTACACAGGTATCTTTAACATGCGCAACGTGCACAAGGGCCCTGCGACCTTTTTCGTCAGTATCCATACTACCTACCAAATAGTTAGGAACAAGAATTAATCCCCCCCACCCCCCCCCCCCCGAAAACAAATCTAACATGCCTGCACCGACCGGGGATGGAACCCGATAACTTCGGCATGAGAGGCGAGCACCTTGACTCTAGACCAGCGTGCCCCAACCCCTTATTTTGAGTCAGGTAAGTGTCCTGTGACCAGAGAGTACAACAGCCTTTGGTCAATGCGCCCCCAGCCTAAATAACCCTTCATGCAATAGATCAGTTGGAAGTAAGAGACTCGCTGTATAAGTATAGGCGTTTTCTATAGCCTAAAATTATATCACTGGCAGTTTTGGCAAAAGGGATGAGGCACCTGCACAGAAAAATAGAAATCATCGATACAGGTTCAAATCCAAAGGAGAACCTGGCGACGAAAAAGAAAAGTGGACTAACGAACAACGAGAGTCATGACTTTGGTGTGGCCGGGGTTCTAGAAGATGTCAGGAAGTTAAAGGCCGAAACATCTAATGAAAGAATCCACTCTTCCTCTGAAGATCGTCATCTGTCTCGCTCCATCTGAGGAGTTTCTTAGCACCAACAAACATTCACATTTTCATAAATATCTCGAGCATTTCATTATGTACACCCAGCAGTGGAACATATTAAATTGATAATATAGACATTCGTGTTAACACATGTAAAAACGTGCACTGTGCTGTGCAAGACAGTGTGTAGCAAGGTGGCCTTGTGAGCCAGAGAAGGTATTAAAATTTGCGCTATACAATCTTGTGGCATAGGCTGAAGGATATCGGGTATACACACGTGATATACATATAGAATTATATTCAGGCGAGGGCTTGCAACACGACACACTTCCAATCCTTTCTATATAATGTCTTCCTCATCCATGTTGTTTCACCTGTCTTTTTAATATCATCCTGCCATCTTCTTCCTGGTCGTCCTCGTGTTCTTTTTCCTGTC
The DNA here is from genome assembly GCA_963931925.1 of Onchidella celtica. NCBI lineage: Eukaryota > Metazoa > Mollusca > Gastropoda > Systellommatophora > Onchidiidae > Onchidella > Onchidella celtica. The sequence goes on along the minus strand of OZ007582.1, from coordinate 34,087,810 downwards.
CGTGGTTGCCATTCAGTGCAGCGTTTTGTCCATTTATTGTTAACCACCCCTGCACCACAAAAAAATTTCCCTCAGAATAATTAATATGTCATTTAAATTATTTTTTACTGGCAAATAGTTTTATTATCATTATTTCGTGCTTTATTTATTACATAGATAATGCAGAAGTGATCAAGTACCTTTTGTTCTCTGACAGACAGTCTGCAAATGTGCATGCTAATACTTTGAATATTATGTACAACAGCTGCGAGGGCGCGGTTAAACCTCACATGACAGAGCAACCTAGTGTCTTGTCTGCCTCACGGACAAAGATACTCACTGAAGTTCTATTTCTTTTATTGGGAAATAAAATGTATGTTAATCCCGGCTTTGCCCAGGAAGGCTTCTTTATGTTTCTCCCCCCCTCCCTCCCTTCCCCCCATCTCTCTCCATATAATATATGATAATAATTATCTATATAATTATGCTACCCATGGTCCTGTATATTACTTTCAATTCCGGGTGATTACAACCCATCTACTTCAGTTTGCACGTTCCTTTACGTTTGTTTCGTCAGTTTGTTTGTTTACTTTTAGATAAGTCTTCTTGCGTTCCCCATACGCGTTAATGCTCTACACACCCTGTCCAGCATTTGAGGCGAAGCTCGACATAAAATGACCGTAATATGCACTCTGGGTAGTTTCTATTTTGTTTAAGTATCTCCTTAACAAAACAGACAGCGTTTAAGGAGGCGAGGGAGACAGTCTAGTAGTGTGTTCTGTTCAGTAGAGCTAGCGAATGAAGGGAAATAAACTTCGTGTGTGTTCACCAAAGCGTGTCGATTCAGCGCGGATGGTCTGGCAGCAGGAAGTGACGACATCACTGGTTTTTGTGTGCATGAAAGGGAGAACGGTGGGAGAAATTAACGACATGAAGCAAGCTCAGAAAAATACTTCAAAATTATTTTAAGTCTCCAAAAGTGAAAATGAACCTTCTGCTGGTCGAAAAACAGGCACCTGTAAAATTTCACGCAGTTCCGAGCAGTGTGAGGGGCACTAAGTCTTGTTACAAATGGCGTGAGTTGTTTTTTTTTAATTATTATTATTATTATATAAGAATGATTTCAAAAGCTTCAGTTGTCAAAAAAGTAAAAGGCAATACTCATTTGACGGCAAAATCGATTAGTCCAAATTGTTTTTTATTTTGATGCAAAATTTCAACAATATACGGTGCCAAAAAAAGAAGAAAATCTGCAGACTTGACTTAAGTTTGTATAGGATGGCGCGTTTTTTTTTTTGTTTTTTTTTGTTATACTAGATATGTAGATCTCTCTCTCTCTCTCTCTCTCTCTCTCTCTCTCTCTCTCTCTCTCTCTCTCTCTCTCTCTCTCTCTCTCTCTCTCTCTCTCTCTCTCTCTCTCTCTATCTCTCTCTCTCTCTCTCTGTCTCTCTCTCTCTCTCTCTCGCAAAATTGTGGCAGTGCTACTGCAACTTAAAAAACAAAAAAGTAGCCATAGTTTTCTCACAGCGATTGAGGTTAAAATTCCACAATAAGTGACGTCAATCAAGGCCCGTAACGAAATCTGAACAGTGAATAACATTCAATATTTTCCTTTTTTGGCTTTGTAAAATACGGCACTTTTCATGACTTCTGCTCGTTTGCCGCTAGGTGGCGGTGGGAAATCTGTGCACTCTAAAAGCACTAGCTCTCTTATCTTGTCAATTCTATTATCTTCCATACAATCGTACCAAATTGAACATTGTGTCAGATACAGGTCTCCCATGGGCATTAGAGTGGTGGGGAGGCTATTCCGATTCGGGAAAATTGCTTCGAATTGAACTTTCTCGAAAAGTCGTTAGATGCAACTTGCCTTGGGTAAAAATTGAAAGGATAAGAATGAGAACGGGGTCCCCGTGCCATTTGCACGTAGATCCCTCGTAATTTTAACTCCCTTAAATATAGTGAGGATGCCACTGGCACTTAAATCTAGTCTAATAACTAGCCCACTCAATTATTTTTTAAAGCATTTTCTTTAAAAGCAAACAATTAAACAAAGAAACAGATAACATGCGGGCTGTTCGCAAATCAAAATCTTTCTAAACACGAACCAGCTAAACCGATTTTTGCTGGGCCAGTTTGGATGCGTTTTGATTAGGGTGCCTAGGGAGATTGGGAGATCCTGTTCAATTTGAACTCACAGGAGGGAGAACAGACGTTCATAACAGAAATAGATAGCCCAGAGCGGGAAGTAGTTCAAACCACTGTGCACCCGATGGTGCCTCCAGGAGAGACAAACGGAGGGCAGGGGTTCTACAAAAAAAAATAATGCGCACTTGTTGCGTACCATTAGTATGGGCTATAAATATTAGTCGCCAGCCGTCCCTTGTCTGCAATGGCTCAGCGCCGGGTGGCAACACGAATTGCCGCCGTCTTTTAGTGGAAGGAGGATGTGCGGCGCAGTGGAATGCCATCTCTTAACTACTGTATAGCTCTGTGACCTGCACTAAGAACAGTGAACCGATTTACAACTCGCTGGTCATGACATAAAACCACATAAGTATTATTATTCTCATAACTTGGCGGAAGAATACAAACTGTAGTCCAGGAAATCAATGAGTGCAGGAGGTCAAAACGGCAACTGACAGACTGTCTTGTTTTAATGGGATCTGACCGTATCAAATTCACAGAGAAATTAGGTGTGTATTAAGTTCTGTCATTTTTCCCTGTGTTTTGTGCGTTAAGTACGTTTTATCCGGGATAAATTATTTGGGTTAACGAATTAACCCGTTCACTACACGGTGATGTCTAACAGGCAGGCTGATAGCGATTTTGGCAATGCAACAAAGTGAAAGAAAACAAAACGGTTTGTCTGCCTCAGAAGTTCTGGAGCAGTTCTGTTTCGCCGGGTCATTTCGCCGAGTTGATCATCATGTGGGATTCCCTCCTCCCCCCCCTCCCTTTCCTCCCCCCCCCCCCCCCCACACAAAATAATAAATCATTAAACGGAGACACGCTGGTCTAGAGACAAGGTGCTCGCCTCCCATGCCGAAGGTACCGGGTTCGATCCCCGGTCAGAGCAGGGACATTGCACTTTTTTGAGGGGAGGGGGGGGGGGTTAGATAGGATCGAGCACCCAGTCTTCTCGGATAAGGATGAAAAACTTGGAGTGCCCGTGTGGAAATCGAAAAGAGCAGGCCAAGCAAGGCCGCTGCCTGGGTAAAAATTCTATAAAAAAAAAAAATAATAATCCCTTCCACAATAAGCACACAAGAAAATGATAATCAAACAACAGAAAAGTTCTGCGAAAATGCCAACGCCAGCGAATCTAATAAAACGAAAGACCTACGCACAAGGCAGTCTATGCTTGTATTTTGCTGCTCTGTTTCAGAATGCTACATTTGTAATTGTAAACAGAACATTTTAATATATCACCAGAAATGTTCGTTGCTCAGTCAAGAAAGAACCTGCCATTAATTTTGTAAAGTTTGATAAGTCATCGCACTGATTTAATATAGCACCAAGCACCTAAGTCTTCTCAGATAAGGACGAAACACTCAGAGTGCCCGTGTGCACGTTGCGCAACTCACATAACGGTCAAAATAATTATTGATGATCTTATCTTGGCGTGGGAGGGAGGATTGCAGAGCCAGTGACTCCCATCTTCAATCCTATTACATTTAATCCGATTAGGCGTGCAATTGTAATCACCGACCACGGGCAATTGTGATCACCGACCACGGTAACCCGATTCGCCCGGACGCATGTCTAACATGAAAATCTCGTCAGACTAACACATCTGCGAGTAATCTAATCAAGTTCTCGATACCCCGGGTGAGCGACAACCTCCCCCTCCCCCCCCTCCACTCCACCCCGCCCCCCTCCCTTAATCTGGTAGTACAACAATCTACGAGCAGTTCAGGCGTTTTTGGCCTGCGGGTTGTGAAGACGTGGGGTGAGGGGGGGGGGGCATAGTCGAGGTAGGTAAATAATTAATTGATTTACTGATAAATAAATGAACAAATGAAAGCAAAAAAGAAATTAGAGAGAGAGAGAGCGCGCAAAAAAAAAGTGAGAGAAAGAAAGAAAGACAGAAATTAAGAAAAAAAAAGAACGAAAGAAAGAAACTAAAGGAAGGAAGAAGGAAAGACAGAAAGAAAGCAACTGAAGGAGGGAAGGTAGAAAGAAATTGAAGAACGAACGAAAGAAAGAAATTCAAGGAATGAACAATGGAAGAAAAGAGAAATTAAAGAAAGACACGAAGGAAGAAATTAAAGGACGGAAAGAAGAAAGTAAAATCAAGAAAGAAAGAAAGATAGAAATTAAACAAAGGAAAGACGAAAGAAAGAAATTAAGGAAGGAAGGAAGGAATAAAGAAAAGAAAAAACATGTGAGGAAAGAAAATCACAGATAATATTAAAGAAGGAAAGAAAGAAATCTAGGAAAGAAAGTAACGAGCGAGTAAATAAACATAGAAAAACAGAGAGAAAGAAAGGCGGAAAAATCCTTGAGGCCGGGAGGGATTTCACGAGAGGATGAATTTTGAGAACGGCAGTTTGTTGTTGTGCTCGTTTCTGTTGGGTTTGCTGTTCTTGTTATCGTTGCTGTAGTTGTTGTTGTGGTTTTTATTTGTTCTTCTTGTTGTTTGGTTATTATTTCTCTTTTTCATTCAGTTATGAAGTGGTGCGGTGCGAATTGACATCTATGATACGCGCTCAAGTCCACTGACGGAATATTAATATGATGAACTAATTCGCCTCGGTATCATGTGTCTTCGATAAGACCTACAGCCGCAAAAAAAAGTTCATGGTCGATTGTGCAAAAAGTGGAGTTGGAACAAACAAGAACTTAGGTCGCGTCATTGAGATCCAAATAGTTGGCTGGTGCGCTAGGCCTCAACTAAAACTAACTTTCGAGATGTGATCATCCAATAACTCGACCTTTGCAAGACATCTCGTGAGCGCTAGAATAGTCACTGTTGATAAATGGGGTTGTGATTTGTCAAGGATTTCTTCTAAATGTCAGGACACAATTTTTAATTTTCTAAAGACGTCTCGAATGTCTTTGTGCGTCAAGGTTTTGTGCACCCTCCACCTAGTACCCACCCCGGCATTCTTATCTCTACTGGCACATTACAGAGATGCCCTGCGTGGTTTCACAACATTGGTTCTCAAAATGTTCAAGGCAATCACTCCCTCAGGCTCCAAATTTTCTTTCATCACCTCCTAGCCTTTTCTCTGCCCCAACCCCTATTCCCCCCCCCCCCCCACGAAAAAAAAAATCCAAACTCAATCAAATACATTTCATCAGACAAGGTACATGCAAGGTATGGTGTCAAATTTTTCGAAGCCTCGTTCATAGCAATATGCGTGTTGATTAAATTTATTCAATGCATTATAAAACAGAACGCATTCTATATCAGATGCACACAAAAAATAATCCGTTTCTGTCCATAAAACCCATCTAAGAGTGCTGTTGAACATGTCAGTGATGGCCCTCTGTATTAAGACTCAAATTGTTCTCCATTTATGACTTTTTCCGCCACCCCCCCCCCCCAATCGCCCACTACCGCTCCCTTTCGTCGTTTTCGACCTCTCTTCGCAACTTTCTTTGTTTTCGACCCCCTCTACCCCTGGAAATAAAAATCACTCCCTTTTGAGAACCGCTGTTTTGCAAGGAAAACATTGCATTAACATCAAAGCGAAATCGGCAGACAAAACACATCGAAATCCATCAACAGAATGTATTGTTGTATTATACATTTCTCTGTTGTTTTACTTGCAGCCATTATCAGTCTTTTGTCTTTAAACCTGTTATTAGTCGCACCAAGATTTCCTGCCTTTCATCATCAGCGTAAATTACTTCCATCGTCTTTGCCATCATCACCTCGCTGACTGGGGACAAGTTAGTTGTTCTAGAGGCAAGGTGTTCGCCTCTCACGCCGAAGGTAATGGGGTGGATCCGCGGTCGGTGCAGGCATGTAGTAACTCTTGTGGGAACATTCCTGTCCCTGATCCTACGATAGGTAGGATCGAGCACCTAGTCTTCTCGGATAAGCACGAAAAACTCGGAGGGTCCCTGTGCACGTTACGCACGTTAGACATACGCTGGTCAAAATTAAAAAAACAAAAAAAAACTAATCCCAACCAAAAAAAAACACACACAAAGACATTAACAAGAAAGTTGAAAACCAGAAAAGTTAGGTGTTACTGCCAATCGCAGAGAACTTACTAAAATAAAGACTAAAACCAATTGCGTGTCTGGATTGTCCCTGAGACGAAGTCAAGGGGCAGACATTATTATAGTAAGGTCATGAAATAGTATCGAATTGTTTTAAAGTTTGTCTTGCATAATTAATGTTTTAGGGAATGCTGAATATACAATACTTATGCTGTTTGACGTGGGCGTAGATGTTTACTAGTGGTGCGTATGTGTGGGTTCTGCGAGGGGGAATTACAATAGAGGCTGACACTGATGCAATTTTCTCTCTCTTTCTCTCTCCCCTCTCTCCCCGCTCTCTCTCTCCCTCCCTTTCTGTCTCCTTCCTTCTCTCTCTCTCTCCCTCTTTCTCTCTCTCTTGCTCTCTCTCTCCTGCCTCTCTGTTTCTCTCTCCCTCTCCCTCCGTCTCTCTCTTTCTTTCTCCCTCTCCCTTTTCCTCTCTCTTTCTTTCTCTGTGTCTCTCTTCTCTGTGAGCATTTGTACCTTTTCCTCCCTGTGTTGTGTGTGTGTTGAAGAAAGAGAGAAAGAAAGAAGCAGAGCTAAAGAAAGACGGACAGGGGAGACGAACAATATTAATTAAGCTTGGGAGTAGGAGGTAAGATTTAGCTTGTTGTAATGGCTGTGGTTGCAGCTGTATTGGGGAGGGGGGGGGGGCGGGGGTCACGGAGCCAAGAAACATCGGAAACCCCTGCATTAGACCCCCTTTTCTTAATCTGATTCAGTCCTATTCCATTGCCAGAGGTCTCGAACCCACATTACGTTACTTTGATTGTCTTCCCCAAAAAACGTCACTGTAATTGCAATAGATGGGAAGTTACCATTGCCTTGTTGTACATGTCTGTGGCCGTTTGTATCGATATTCGGGAAGATAAGATTGGACTAGTGATTCTCAACCTTTTCCAATAAATCGCCCCCTTAAGCCGTGTTTGCTTGCGTACGGAAACAGAAACATAAACGTCAAGAACGCATCAAGTAGTAAAAAGACAAGAGTCTTCCCATTATTATGTACGGAAACGGCATTCGGAAACGTCCTTTCTATTGCACTACTTGAAAGGTTTTTGACGTTTCCGTTTCCGTATACATGAGAATCCGGCCTCGGTTTTCATATGTAGGGAAACGGCAACGGACCCGTCAAAAATCAATCAAGTAGTAAAAAGAAAAGACTTTCTATGTGCACGGAATCGGCGTTTCCGTACACTGAAAACATTCCCTCCATTTCACAATTTGAAGAATTTTGAGGTGTTCGTTGCCGTTTCAGTTTCCGTACAGAATCATGAAAACTCAGCTGTAGGCTCCAGAATTTCCTCTTTCTTCCCCACACCCAAATCGCTACTCAAGCACAGCCAATGCATTGCACAATGAATGTTGTTACAAGTACTCCCCCCTCCCCCCCCCCACCCCCCCCCCCCCCCAATGTTTGATTTCGTTATGGTACGTATTTTAAAGCCTTTTTTGACTCCAGAGCAAGAGAGCTATCCCGGAATACTCCTAACAGCAGCAATAATTAATTATTCTTTCAGAATGATTTTCTTTTGTTTTTTTTATTGAAAGGGCCGTGGGCCGGGTTAGTTTTGCGCTAAGGGCACGTACTTATAAGTACTATCGATAACCCCGTCCTTATTATCAATCCTAAATCTTTTTGATCTTAAACTCCGGACGCTTTCCTTTCAACCAGAAAAACAGGAGGAAGACAACAAGAAAATCTACAATTAATCATAATTAATTAATTCTGTTATCTAGAAGCATTTCGGGAGGTGTTCTCTAGTTATGGGGTCACAAAAGACAACAACTTTAAAATACGTACCCCTAGCACAAAAAAAAATTGGGGGGGGGGGGGGGTACGTATTTGTAACATCCAAAATAGAAAAGTGTCATTTCTTTACGACTTGGCTTGTCTTGGTCTTTTCATTGGTGTGATATAAGGTGTCACACTTCAGTGTTATTGTTAGTGTTCATTTTGTGGCAACACGTTTAATGTAACAGTCCATTTTATGGACAGTTAATAATCATCTTATGATGGAATTAAATATCCCATTATTCGCTTTTGTCCTTATATCAGCTTGAACATAAAACAAACATAAAACAAAATGTATGGGGGTTTTCCAGCGTAATCTATTTTAATGCCATTATTGATTTCCAGTTTGGCGGTAAAATGAACAAAAGCCCTGGCAAATTCTAGTGAATGAACAATAGTGATTCGTCAGCCACTGTGGCGCTTGGCGGTTTTGGTGTAGTTTTTTTTATTTTTTTAGCAAGTGGGGGTACATTGAACTTAAAATGTGTGCAATTACGTGGGAGTATACTTAGTGGGTGTGAGGAGGGAGATCGGCTATGATAAAACTTATAAAATCAATAATGGTATGCTTATAGTATATCAGTGCTTTATAAAGCGGGTGTATACTGTGTTAATCAATAAGTATGTGTGAGTACTTGAGTATTATGTGTGAATTGAAAATATAAGTCTTTATGTCTATGAACAGTTTACATAATTTTATGATAAATAAATGAAGATCTTCACTCATTCATTTACTTTTGTTTTTATCAAGTTTTCTTTGCATATCCGAAGAAAACACTATGCCTGCGGATCTATGAAAGAATTATTCTCTGACGTGGATCCGGTACTCTAAGAGAGGCTAAGATCTTCCCCTTCATTTGATAACTATTATACTCGTTCACAAAACTTTGTACAGATCTATAATAAAAGATTTTTTTTTTTTTTTTATCAATGTGTTAAAATTATATCAATGAATTGGCTCTGTGTTGGACTTAACGGTTCTGAATACAAAACATAAATAAAGACACTGTACCCAGACAGACCGTGGAGGGCGTAAAGTGGCTGTTACAGTGCCGATTCGCCGTAAAAATCCAAACTCAGACTCAAAGTTTTCCTTGCAGACAAAAAAAGAAGCAAACAGTGATCAAAGCAAAAGAAAAGTATTCAGAATGGAAGAGACTTAAGTTGAGTTGAAAGCAGGTCGACACGACAACGGCCATGATAGTGCTGGGAAGATATTCCTTTTATCTTGTTTCCACTGATATCTGCAGTTCAGGTTTTGTAGCAAGTTGTGGCTTAAGCTCTTTCTTGAACTAACTTGTTCAATTCTGAAATGTTTTGTACTGTCCACAGTGTTTGACTACACATTACGGGTACACGTCCATTTTGGACACAATTCAGTCTACTACGGGAAAGTGGAACTAAGTCACGAGTGCAATACACAGTAAGTTGCATGTGCGCGCCAGGCTCTAGATTGGTGGAACCCTTTTGATGAATGAAAACAATGCAAGAACTACCCAGCCAGCAGCATCTCCACGTCAGTCCGACTTACTTTTGCATAGAATCTCCTTAATAGTGCTAGGATTAACGTAGGGGGATTCCCTACATCCAGCCGATGTCAGTACGATGTCAGAACTAGAGGATCTACGTAGGCACGAAGTCAGTCCTACTGGCAAACTTGACGTCAATCCTACGAATCGGATTCCCTCTGGCTTGCAGGCCGGACAATGTTTCGGATACATTTCTAACATTGTGAATTCTTATTAATAATTATGTAAATTTCCACTAGGTAACCCTATCATAGTATCTATATTAATAAAAGTGAAACCTTACGACAACTGCAGCGCGCCTTTCGCTACCCCTCTGATAATGCTGATTCGGTGGCCCTCAGATTTTATACAACGCTTAGTATAGACTGTCGCCGTGTCCCCGGCACAGAAAATAAAAAAATAATTAATAACTCGCAGAACGTTTGTATTAGTTTCTAGGTTGCGACAAATTGGCGTTCGGTCTATTTTTTCGGCAAATTAATGTAACTAAGATTGGTTCCGGTATAGACTGTATCACACTCACAAAACAACTTCCGGTTAGGACTGGTTTGAATGATGAGACTGAGTTCTAAGACTATCAAGTATAAAACTTTGTGTGTTCCCAATGTGCCTAGACTGGGAAAAAGAAAGGGTCTGGAATTGGGAGATGGACGCTGCAGGGCCAAAAGTACAGGTTTGTGTATTCAATATTATTCCAAGGAAAATATCATAATATTTCTTTTCCATTAACACATGACGTTATCACTTCCTGCGATGTGCCAACAAACTAACCCGTGCGCAAATCATAGCCATAATTTGACGGCTGCTGGCGGGACGCGCAGGACGTCAAAGCGCAAAGGGAGAGCAGTAAAACGTATCTATAAACAAACAAACAAAAATAAAATAAAGCTAAAGGAACAGGCCAAATGAAGCAGGTCCGTAATAATCACCCAGAACTGAAACTAATAAATCGATTTCTCCCGGGCTGGGCCGGGAACTCATTGTATTGCAATTTTGGCCCTTTTTTTGTGTTTTTGTTGCTGGACACTGCAGCCCAAATGGCAGTTTCAAAAATTTTTAAATTAATTTTCTTAAATGTTAACTAATCCAGTCCGATCGCTTTGGTATCGATCGATTATGGTGATCAAGTGCCAAGTACTTTTAAATAAAAAGTTGTAAAAATGTAAAATACAATGATCTTTATTTTGCTCCCTGTATTAAGCCCACAGGATCAGAAACGATAATTAATATGCTTTCAATTCGGTGATAGCCATTTCGTCCAACGGAAAAGAATGCGTAGTGGTGCGCATGTAATCTGTAGTAAGATTGTATAATACGGGAAGCTGTCTAGACCAAAGAGTGAGAGAGCTAGAATGGTGGGTTCACAGGTTTGTCCCGGATAATGTATGGTTTCTCATCTAGTTGATTAAAAAAAAAAATACTAAGCTCTTATTTTAGGTGCCTGTAACTATTTTTTTTGAAGTTCAAGTACTTGGTTTTGTGACTGTAAATAACTTAAGCTTTCTGCATCGCATGGCTCACGGCTCTCGTACGCCCACTGTGCGTTCCTTCTTAATACTGGCTGTAACCTGTGTACGCACTATTTTTGGGGGTTAAACTTGAAAATCTGCTGATAAAGCCTCCGGACAAAATCAGGCACTTCGTACACCTTGGTGGTTTGGATGAGTTTGTATCGCCAAATAAGTTATTCAAAGTCCTTTCATTTCGTAAAAAAAAAAAAAATAGAAGAATATTGCTGTAACTTAATTAGCAGAGAAGATATGGCATCTCAAAGGCAGGAAGTGACACAACCAGTTTTGAGTAAAACCCTTTTAAAGTTTCAGTCAGTTTTGAGGCATTTACCCTTCGCATACAGGATTATCATTTGGAAAAAGAATAGTAAAGAGGTTAAACTTTTCAAAAATACTGAAAAAGCAAAATCGATAAAATTGATCCTATGCTGCCTTTTTAACGATTTTCTCGAATCAGGTAGTGACGAAATGTGCCTCATTAAAATTTTGTCGGGTGGCTACACATATTAATTTGGTAGAACTGGTAAGATTATGCAGAAAAGAATAATGACAATCGTATGTTAATAAACAGGAACACAATAACTAACAGTATAATGCTACGAAAGCGCGTGTTATACCAGGTCTCGCGGGTGACACGAGCGGTTGTGAGAGTGGCCGCACTTCTCGGGTGACCGGTATATCGATGGGTTGTGAAACTGTCTGCTGTTAAAAGGTCAAGAACCATCGATAAGTGGAAAATTCCGTTCTATCAAACAAAGAATAATTGTCTCGTTATTTAAATTCCTGGAGCAACAATTTACATTTTTCTTGATGGAATTGGATGTAAAGACATAACGGAAGAAAATTAGAGAAATAAAATTATTGCTCGGCATTAAAACTGAACATCAAAGAATAGCACTCACTCAACTGTTCAGTACCCTTTGATGTTCTTAAATAATTTCTTGTATTTTTCTGGTCTGACCACCATTTTTTTATTTTTTATTTATTTTAATTTCTCTTTTTTGGACTGGTGGATTGCGCATGCGCTAACAGGTCCTTTGGGGTTTTGTTTGTGGTTTTTGTTAGGGGACCGTATATAGGAATATAGGAAACTAGATGACCTATCGGGCCTTGCTCGGAATAAACAATCATGTGCCCTCTCTCTTTCTCTCTTTCATTTCATAAAAGTAATAAACTACAGTCTTGCTTCACTGATCATCTATGTACAACTTATCGTGTAGAATGTGACGGTCCCCTAACCACAGGGTTTTATTTTCAGGTTTTGTGAGCGCGCTTGTGTGTGTGTCTGTGTGTGTGTGTTTGTATGTGTGTGTGTATGTGTGTGGTGTTATTGCTGTTGATTTATTTTCAGACTACCTCTTCTGTCTTCGAGTCAGAATAATGTCCAATCTGGGTTTTCTGTGCATATTATTTTTTTTTTCTTTGGGGGCGTAGAGCAGAGTCATCTTCAACGCATGGGCACATTAGACAGTAAAGTTGTCCACAGGCCCCATGCATGGGCATTTACGTGGGTTTATTGAAACGGGGAAGAACATTCCATACATTACAAAAGAAGCTGGACAGAGGGCTAATAATGATGTTAGGACGGCCCAAGTTCACAGAGAGGGAAATTGAGAGGGATAGGGGGGGTTAGGGTTAAGAGTTAGGGCTTTGGTTAGGAAGGAATCATACTAAGCCCAGTCAGATGCTGGCAGACAAGAAGTGCGCACCATAATTCCGTACAATCATGTTCTTAGTAAATCCGGGAAGACCCTGTCGTACCAATTCCGGTCAGACACTGTCAGATGCTGCCACTATTTCTTTGGTGTACATTTGGCTGGCAGCATCTGACTAAGGCAGGCGGCATCCAACTGAGGTTTGAGTGCTCACTTTTGCATCATTCGAAATCTCAGGGTCAGTCTCGGAGTCGGAGGTCTGGGAGTCAACACCGGTGTTGGGGGTCTTGACGTCACTCCTGGGGTTAATGTCGGGGTCAGATTCGACACTAGTGTTGGGGGTCTTACGTCACTCTGGGGTAAATGTCGAGCTCAGAGTCGACACGTGTCGGAACCCTTCATCAAAGAAGCTGTGACTTCATTGGAGTCGGTGTCGGTGTCGACTCCAACGAGAAGTTACGGTATCGAAGTTTGGAGTCGCGACACTGCGAAAGTGCTGGTGCTTCCCAGCCCTTTTGGAAAGAGGGTTATCAGAGAAAAAACAACAACAACAACAACAAAAGAGATAAAAATGAAAAGTAGTGAAAAGTAACCAGACGTCCAAAAGATACAATAGAAATATAGTAGTAAAAAGTCCAACCCAGCAAAGATGTACTTAGACTCTGTCAAGAGGATTGTATGGCGCAGTGATTCTCAAACTTTTTTAATCCCACTACCCACTTCAATTTAGAGAAAAAAACAATAGCAACAAAAAAAGCTACACTCTATTATTGTCTGGCAAACTTAGTTTGCAGTATAGATAATTATACAAAACGTTTTTAACAAAATATAATTTATGTATTCAGTATACACATACATTCAAAGCAAAGCTGTAGTTAACTCTTTGAGTGCTATGAATTTGTCCACATTCGCCCATGCAGGAAGAAAATAGTGGGGGGGGGGGGGGGGGGGAGATGCATGAGGACTAACTACAGCAACATCTATTTGTAGAAATTCGACTTTCTTTCTTCCCGAAATCAAATAGCCTAGCTTTCTTTTGAACCGATACGTCGGTGATTGGCATAAACGTGACCAGCGGAAGAACCGAAACATCGATGATTGGCACACCAAGAGTGAAAGCTTTTATTTCAAGTTTTATTCACCTGTTCCGTACACCAATAGGAGCTTTGTCTTTGGAGCTGGTTGCATAATTATTTACCAGCAATACGACATGAACAAAACAACAGTTTACTTGTCCAGTTCAAGCCGAGACACAGGATACCGAGACAAATTAATTCGTCATTGTCACGAGCAGAGTTAGGGTCTTGGGGATGTTACGACTGCACGAGAGGCAGCTAACTCACACTCGGACACAACCACACAAGAAAAGTACTAAATAACTAGAGCGTATATATGTCAGGCCGGTCAGGCCATAGTTTACATAAATATTAATAACAAAACAAAAGACAATAGAGGTATATATTCAAACCAAAAACTCTAATTAATAACTTAACCAATGATATTCATGTAACTATGGAGGTACTGCAATCAATAGTAAATAGGTATATTATACGAAACTGGATATCAATTTAAAGTGACAGTTGAGTCGCCACTGGCCAGTCGCCAGGCAAACTCTCCATAAATCATATGGGCTTAAATGTTAGGAGAGCCCAGTACGTTCAAAGCCTACAGAAGCACTCTTCGGCTTGTAGGTAATTTAAGCAGTTGCCAAAAGACTATATTTTATGCACAATCACTATTCAATTCATCAACAATGTGCTATATTATTCCAATCATACTATGGCAATAGATCTATCATACAGGACACTCGTGGTCGAGTGCCAGTTGGGGTTTCCTTAGTCTTCCTATGAGGCTGTAGTTCTCTCTCTATCTCCGATCTCTATTATACTTGAATAAATAAAATATATTACCATTGCTCACGCCTACTGGTAGGCGCGAACATCAAAATAGCGCAGCGTGGGCTTTCAAAGGTCAGCCCACTCAGACCTTTCTTTCTAGAGCTCAGTCAGTCCGTTAGCAAGGACTTCTTGTCTTCAAAGCACACAGTTCAGGTACTGGTCGACCGGAGATACTTCACGAAACGATGCTTCTCTCGTCTGTATTCCCCAAATCTGAACGTTACACGATGTTATATACTATCTAACTACCCAGCGTGCTAGTCCGCTGGCCCAATTAGTTCAGCTATCTCATAGGTCGAAACCTCCCACCATTTTAATTGTAGTAATACGTCTGCACTATTCTACCAGCCAGTTAACGTGCAAAAACTTGTCTAGTCATACTTAACAATGTCAACTGTCCCCACCTTGTTTCACCCCTACTCCATTACTTATTAATCACGAACATTAAAGCCGACAAGCGTGACTCTAGCAGTTTAACTCTACATTTATTTACTCACCAACTATAATTTGGCGAGGACCGTTCAAGGCCACCAGCCAATTTCTCATGGCCCTGGTAAAACAACAACAACTCACTCTCTGCGTGAGTTTTAACAATATCCGAATCATGACATATCCCCCACCCCAGTTAAAATTTGCAATTTTAACGATATAACTGATTATCGTAAGGGGAAGGCATGAGTCGAGAAATTGCTCGAAAGGTTAACTTAACTAAGAATTCTAGGTAATAACTAAGACTAGTACTAAAGTTGAAAAAACCTACAGGACGGGTATCATTGATGGACAAAACTTCATGAAAATCTTAAGGCTCCGTCCAAAAGTATATATCTCTCTGAGGATTAAATCTTACCTCTAAATACGTAGACATTAACAATCATAACTCGAAAATTTTAGAGTACAACACTGGTCCTGTGCGAATGTCATCAGGAATGCATACATACAATGAATAATACTCAAGAAAAGATAACTATAGTAGCATCGATGGCATTAGTGGATCTGGACTCCTGGTCTGCCATGACTTCTCGTCCTCGACCCTGGGCAACAACGTCTGGTGTGGCCAAAATACGGGTCGACGTCAGTAAAATAGCTGTTGGAACAAAGGAAAGCACAGGGGTAGGTGAAAAGTGTTCACAATGGGTGAACAATATGTGATACCATCCCTCGGTCTCTGAATGAGGTGCTAATCAGTATCCAACGCCAGTACATATGACAGACCTAAATAGGAGAACAAAATTTCCGGGTTTATCACAACTACAAATTTCGGCATAGTTAAGCTTAATTAACACTAACAGAAGCGTCCTTAAGATAAATTAATCTGATGTTCTCGTTCAAATTTCATGTAGCGCTTGTCTTGAGTTAATTACATAGCGCTTCTCGCATTCAACACTAATCTAGATCTCAAATAACATTACAATTAAATCTTTCCAACATCCAATCCGGTATAGATGAGATGACACGAAGCGATAGCAGTTAATTTAATGCGCCGTTTCCGTACGCAAGCCATGCACACGTCAAGTGTCACAGTCATCTCGGTAATATAGTCATAATCGGTTCAATTCAATATTCATATCGGGTATGTTCTTAGGTAACTCATCCACTGGCCACATGGATAGTCACAATCATAATCGGTTATTCATACTTGTCATATATAGTATTCCGTTAGATGGTCCACGAAACGCGGAAAACCATAGTCATAATCGGTTGTATAAAAAACAACTCCACACTTCTCCAAAACTTCTTAAAACGCGACCACGCAGTGTCCTCTGTTACCACTGCAAAATATCTCAAAACGCGACCACGCAGTGTCCTCTGTTACCACTGCAAAATATCTCAAAACGCGAACACGCAGTGTCCTCTGTTACCACTGCAAAATATCTCTCAAAACACGAATACGCAGTGTACTACGTTACCACTGCCAAACATCTCTCAAATAATCGAAAAATACCAATATCATCCATCCCACGAGGCAATCTCATTATTGCTCTACTCGGGTCGACGTCATACGCAGACGACTAAAAAAAGTATCCTCAATATATATAATTCACATAGCTCTTATATTGATATCACCTCGACACTGATACAGACTCTTCCCCTGAGACAATTTATTGCTCCTTCGGGCGGCGGCACCAGCCGACAATAAAACCAATACTCACTATTCATCACTCCACAAAAAAAAAAGGTCACCTCCCTAAACAGTCTAATACTGTCCTCTCGGGAGCCCGTCAATTTAAAGACGAGATCGGTATAAATTAATAATTAGCAAGAACTGGCAGTGTACTCACTGCACGGATTCCAACAATTCAATAATAGTTGTCACTTAAACAGTGTTGTCACTCTACAGCACAGGAGGGTTAATTCTTAATAGCTTTTCCCTCTCATCAAGCGGAGTTACCTCTAAAAACCGCTCAACGTGTCAAAACACGTGAATCAATGGAAGTATGTAATCAAAAAAAAAATAAGTGTAACCAAGAAAGAGAAATACGATATAATGAATGTATAAAAAGGTAATACATTACAAACAAGACGCAAGAGGAACAGAACGAACGATAAATTACAATAAGACGCTAGACTAACAGAAATCACGAACGACAACAGACCCGACTAACCTGAAACTATCTACAAAAAGGTAAGAAAAAGAACAGGAGAGACGTCTTCCTAAAATACGAGGAAGATAGAACGCTAACAATCTATACGAATAACAGGTCCCTACAGAACTATTCAAGGCAAAGCGTATCTCCTATCCGTTTTAAACGCCATCTAGATCTGCTAGTCTGGCAAAAAGAGGTATGCTAAGTCTCGATCCCTTCCAACCTCCCGCCTATCTAATCTAACACAAAAGAAAAAAATAATGCCTGTCAAAAGTAGGGGAGCTGGAACGACGAACCCCTCAAACGAAGACAAATACAGATGGTTCACTTAACTGGGCAAAATGGACTGGCTCTTTCCTTTGGTCCACAGCGCTGGTCTTGTCTTTTCCTGATGCTAGCTGTCAGTCCCTCGTAGTGGTCCCAGGATCAATGACGAGAGGACATGCCAGACATGTGGGGGAGAAACAAAAAAAAAAAATCAGCAGTATACAAAACTATAAACTACAAAAATTACATAAATAACAGTGGAGTCTTAGAGTGGTAGACCTGCAGCTGTTGACGGGGTCCTCTTCCGATGATAGTAGTGTTCTCTAGATGTCAGAAGGTGACGGGTCCTCTTCAGATGTCAGTGGGGTCCCCTCCAGATGTCACGAGCAGAGTTAGGGTCTTGGGGATGTTACGACTGCACGAGAGGCAGCTAACTCACACTCGGACACAACCACACAAGAAAAGTACTAAATAACTAGAGCGTATATATGTCAGGCCGGTCAGGCCATAGTTTACATAAATATTAATAACAAAACAAAAGACAATAGAGGTATATATTCAAACCAAAAACTCTAATTAATAACTTAACCAATGATATTCATGTAACTATGGAGGTACTGCAATCAATAGTAAATAGGTATATTATACGAAACTGGATATCAATTTAAAGTGACAGTTGAGTCGCCACTGGCCAGTCGCCAGGCAAACTCTCCATAAATCATATGGGCTTAAATGTTAGGAGAGCCCAGTACGTTCAAAGCCTACAGAAGCACTCTTCGGCTTGTAGGTAATTTAAGCAGTTGCCAAAAGACTATATTTTATGCACAATCACTATTCAATTCATCAACAATGTGCTATATTATTCCAATCATACTATGGCAATAGATCTATCATACAGGACACTCGTGGTCGAGTGCCAGTTGGGGTTTCCTTAGTCTTCCTATGAGGCTGTAGTTCTCTCTCTATCTCCGATCTCTATTATACTTGAATAAATAAAATATATTACCATTGCTCACGCCTACTGGTAGGCGCGAACATCAAAATAGCGCAGCGTGGGCTTTCAAAGGTCAGCCCACTCAGACCTTTCTTTCTAGAGCTCAGTCAGTCCGTTAGCAAGGACTTCTTGTCTTCAAAGCACACAGTTCAGGTACTGGTCGACCGGAGATACTTCACGAAACGATGCTTCTCTCGTCTGTATTCCCCAAATCTGAACGTTACACGATATTATATACTATCTAACTACCCAGCGTGCTAGTCCGCTGGCCCAATTAGTTCAGCTATCTCATAGGTCGAAACCTCCCACCATTTTAATTGTAGTAATACGTCTGCACTATTCTACCAGCCAGTTAACGTGCAAAAACTTGTCTAGTCATACTTAACAATGTCAACTGTCCCCACCTTGTTTCACCCCTACTCCATTACTTATTAATCACGAACATTAAAGCCGACAAGCGTGACTCTAGCAGTTTAACTCTACATTTATTTACTCACCAACTATAATTTGGCGAGGACCGTTCAAGGCCACCAGCCAATTTCTCATGGCCCTGGTAAAACAACAACAACTCACTCTCTGCGTGAGTTTTAACAATATCCGAATCATGACAGTCATGTACCGTCGGTAGACTTGCGCGCGTATCATCGATGTCGACAACGCAACGGTTCGCACAAACCGCTTCATAACTGAACGTAAAATAGTAGTACTCATCGTATTTATACGCGAGCAATTTGTGGACATAATATAATGGGAAAAGAAATGGTTCGGCACGGTATTCTGTGTCTGGGGTTAAAGTACACTGTGATGTTAGGCTTTTTTTCATGAAAAATCCCAAAGCCTCATTCTGTAGCCGTGCGCCCCACCTTGAGAAACATTGGTACAGTTGGTCAGTGATAGTAGAAGTAAGCAGAGTGCCTAGTTAGAGCTCAGAAGAGCGAGGCGGGAGTGAAAGAAAGAAGCAAGACAAGTGATAAAACTGGGGATCGAACCAGCGACATCTGCTATGACACCAACCGCCTTGCCAGAAAGAAGAAAACAAGTGGCTAACCGCTCGGCCACTCCATCTCTCTCTAAAAAAAAACCCAAAAAAAACACCCATCGCAGCTGAAATATCAAGCGGTGTCTCTTACAGACTTGATAATTCGTTCACTGCGACCCAGCCCACTCGTGTCTCACCTCTCGTCCGTATTCCTTCATTTCACCCGCCTGCCATTGGACAATACAAACGTGGGACAACGAATACAAGATGTTATGTCCCCAGGTTTTTAAGAGAAGTTTATAGAAGAAATCAGAAGCTTAAGGGGAGACGGAGTACTAAGATGATTCAGAGAAAACACGCGGCGAATCAAAGTTGCCGTGTCTAGTTAATGTTCAGAAAAGCGACGCTGGAGCGTCTCGACGATCACAGTAAAGAGACCCTTAGATGAGTCCATCAATGCTTTCAGACTGCCGGTACTATAAAAGTCCTACACAGAACAAATTATTATCTCTCCACAGATCAAATTTCGTCTCCTGGTGAGACTCTGATTCTCTGATCATTACGCTCAAATCTCATCTTGAAAGACGACACTCTTGACCAAAAGACGTCATCTGTTTTTTTTTTCATTCTGGAACTAAGTGACATAAGAGTAATAATACTGAGCTTTGTTGTTGAATTACATAATTGAAGGGTTGGAATTAGAACATGTCCCAAGTGCCAATGATACTTGGATCCCTTGTAAATGTAACTCCCTTAAATAAATCGAGGGGTTTAAAATTACAATGGGAGGGGGACACGGTGGTCTAGAAGCAAGGTGCTCGCCTCTTATGCAAAAGGTAATGGGTTCAGATCCCGGACGGTGCAGAAATGTTGGAATTTTGGGGAATTTTCTAATATTTTCCTGTCCCTGATCCTATGGTAGGTAGGATCGAACACCTAGTCTTCTCGGACGACGAAAAATTCGGAGGGCCCGCATGCACGTTGCGCAGGTTAAAGATACTTTAGCAGTTGGAAATCGTGAAGAACAGGCCTTGCAAAGCCGATGCCCGGATGAAATTCTAAAAAAACGAATCCCTACCATACGAAGAAAGATAAAAACAAGAAAGAGTAAGGTGTAAATGCCAAAGGCAGCGAACGTCCTGAAATAAAGCCCTAAACACAATTATAAAGGGACTATGTCCAATGACCCGTAGACCTCTTCTAATTTCTAGCCTCCTCAACTGTGTAATTGAATCAGATCGTTTTACTTTAGGAAGAGTACGGCCTTACAGAGGGAGAAAACGCTGCACTGAATGGCAACCACGGAGACGAAAAAGAACACGAGGAGGACCAGGAAGAAGATGGCGGGATGGCACTACAAAGAGAAGGAGGAACAACATTGGATGAGGAAGACATCAGACAGAAAGGAATGGAAGTCATCGTCGGAGAGCTATACCCTGCAGTGGATGGACAAGGCCTAGGGGAAAGGTGAAAGGTATTATACTGAAGCTCTCATTTCTATTTCAAAGTTGTTTCCCTTAATAAACTAAAGTTTTTGCTTCAATTGTTTCATTTTTCCTTTCTTTTTCCTGGGATTTTTTCCCCAATGTAAAGAGCATTCTTAAGGTTAAACTGCAGTATGTCTCTCCCCCCCCCCACCCCGCGCCCTCCAGCTCGCTCGCTCTCTCTCTCTCTCTCTCTCTCTCTCTCTCTCTCTTTATCTTTCTCCCCCTCTCTCTCTTTTTATCTTTCTGCCCTTACTCTCTTTCTCATTTTTTTCCTCTCTCTCTCTCTCTTTTATCTTTCTTTCTCATTGTTTCTATCTCTCACTTTTAATAATAATGTAATAATAATACATATCATTTATATAATAAATCGCTTTATCCCGTTAAGAACCATTCTCTAAGCCCTTCCTCTCTTGCTTTCTCTCATTTTCTCTCTCTCCTTCTGGCTTCTCCCATTTTCTCTCTCTCTCTCTCTCTCTCTCTCTCTCTTCCCTCTCCCCCTTCTCTCTCACCCTCCCCCCCCCCCTCTCTCTCTCTCTCCTTTTACTCTCTTTCTCTCTTTTTCCTTTCGTTCTCTTGTGTCTCTCAGCTCTATTTTTCCCCCATCCCCATTCTCTTTCCCTCTCTGTTATCAAAAGTATTAGATGTAACTTCATCATATCATAACATTGATGGTATCAGGGCTGCCATCTAAGACAGAACTTTACTTTTATAACAGTCTCTTTAAGACTTAAAACAGATAATTACTCATCTGATAACATACCAATCGAAACCCCGGCTGTTTTATCAAAGATGTTTTGGGGAAAGGGAAAGGTAAGTAAACATGAGAGATCTGTAGGGTGGAAGGAAATGTAAGACTAATGGGCAAAGCCGATCATGAAGTTTTCTGTAATGAGTGTGGCATAGCCAAGTCTAAACCTGCCTGTCTAGAATGTAGGCAGATGTGGTTGTTGCTGTTGTAGTTGTTGTTGTTGTTGTTGTTGTTGTTGTTGTTGTTTTCATTCTGTTAGTACCCTCGCGGGCGTCCCAGGAAGAAACCGTTTTCGGTCTGCAGGTAGCTGGGAAGTCTGTCTTGGCGTAACACCGTGGGTCATCAGAACTTCTTTGACGCCACTTGTCCAAGTCTTCCTTGGTCTACCTCTGGCCTTGTATGTAGAGAATCTCATGTTGTATGTACGATGGGTCGGCTGGTAGATGGGCATTTGCACGGGGTGTCCACATCATTTCATCATCTGCTGCTCTATTTGCCGGTGGACTGATGTTCTTCCCACCATTAGTCCGATCTTTCTATCTCTGATCCTGTCGCGTCTGGTCTGGTTGTCGATTCTTCGTCAACATTGCATCTCGACGGACAGACAGACAAAAATTAATCTAGATGGAATGAGAGATCAATAAACAACCATTTACGAGGTTGAAAAACATAACATTGTATTATCTTAATTAGAACATAGACAAGGGGAAAGAGAGGGGTTAGGGGCGTGTCTGTGGATTGGGGGGGGGGGTGTAGAGGGGATGTTAACATCGATGCCATGACAGACCATGTTAATGGACAGCGAATAGTGTTTTAGCATGCATGATTGTGATAGATAATTATTAGGCGGCGAGCCACCAGCTTAGCGCCCACCCACACGGGCCTCTCGGTCTGGTTCACGCCTTATGTTTGATGAAACTGAATGAAATAACAATGTCTGTGTGTGGGTGCATGCGTGTGTATGTGTAAAAGTAAGGGTAAGTGTGTGTGGGGGGGGGGGGAGGTAGGAAGAACAGAGGTAAAGTTCTTATGCCAGGCCTTTGTATACAATCTATCTGTCTACCAGATGTCATTTTCAAAGTTGAATTTCGAACACCAATGTGTAACCTGAGGCGCAGAACGAAATTTCCTGTCATACTTTTTAATTCTACTGGAAGAAAATGCTTTTTTTTTTCTTCTTTTTTCCGCTCAGAATGTCGAAACGCTTTCTTCTGTGCAACTCAGCTGTGGCTCAAAATCAACAAAGGTATTAAGTATAGCGAACTTCAGGATCTTTTAAAATGTGCCCATGTACACTTTTAAATCTTTCTATGCGTCATAAGATCTTTTGTAGAATTTAGGGTTCAGCGGTCAAAAAGTGTTTCCTGATTGGAAGTGTATATCCGTACAACATGTTATATGGATATGGACCGTGCATATCCGTACAACATGTTTACCAAAAGGCGCGACTGGTGAAGGTTTGATGAAACAAAACTTGGTATGGTGTTCACGAATTTAAAGTGACAACACATGGAATAGTCCGATGGACCTGGGGGCGTGAGGGTCTAGTCAGTTGGTATCAATGGGCGGTAGTCAGATTGATTAATCAGGCGAAAAGGATTTGGTGTTGGGGTAGCCATTGGTGATCGACCTACACTAAAGTATATTCTTAGCGCAGATCACGCAATCTCCGAGCAGAAGTCGGATTGTGTTGCTACCAAGCCGATTCATATTTTTAAAAACTATGCAAATTAACAAGGTCAGAAACATAGTATTCCGGAGTGTGTTCTACGTCGTCGAATTGTGTGCGTTGTACGGATATGCACTGTTCATATCCGTACAACATATTGTACGGATATGCGTTTCCTTCATGATTACACTGGAGGGCTTACTTCCTTTATAATAAGATTTCAGATAATGCGAAACTAACATATATTAAAGATAAGTCATAAGTAAAACTTATTAATTAACCCGTTCCTGCAAAAATTAGATCATTTGAACTTACACGGTACCATGATGGGACCAGTTATAATTATCTTCCTTCTTGGTACTTTTTTTTCTTTTTGTCTCATCCCAGCCAACATGCCTACGTCAATCTGACGTAGATTTGCATAGGATTTCCATGGGAGCTGCTAAGGTTACCCTGGGGAATGCGGGTTCCCTAAATCAAACAGATGTCGGCACGATGTTGTAACCAACCGATCTACGTTGGAACGATGTCATTACTATGAGCAAAGCTTACGTCAGTCCTACGCATTGGATCTCCGTACGATGTTGCTGATTGGGAAGGAATACATTTAAAGGACGGATGTTGTTATTAGTACGTACGCACCCTAACCGTTTTGTGCTAAGGTCGTGTACGTATAAGTACCTATCCATAACCCCTTCTTATCCTCAACCTTAAATCGTATCGATTCCCTAACCCTGTCTCCTACCATTATCATCCCAAAAACAGGAAGAAACTAAACGAAAATCTAAAAGAATAATTCATTAAGGCTGTTGTTAGGAATATTTCGGGACTAGCTCTCTAGCTCTGGATTCACCGACAAAAGGCTTTAAAATACTTATCCCTTGAGCAAAGAACTTCAGCGGCGTACGCACTTTTAACAGCATTCTTAAAGTAAACAGTTCTGCAGTGTTAGATCCTTCGCACATAGGTCCTTTCATGATAGGATAAGCAGTGATATCTTCTACGGACGTGTTGACTTGTAATGTTCCACTAAAACTGTCTTCACGCCAACAATGTTTACGTTTCAAGACCGAGTTCAAGTTGTTTTCAAGGCCTCGTTACTAGATACTGAAGCTAGGCTGTTTCTTTTCTTCAGATACGTGACACAGGATTCGCGCTATCGTTAAATAGTCGTTTTTTGAGTCACGATTCACCTAGGGCAGTGGTTCTCAAAGTGGATTTTGAATTTCAGGGGGGCGAAAACAGAGAAAAGTGGAACGATGGGGCAGAAACTAAGAAAAGTGCAACAATGAGACTTAAACAGTGAATGGGGCAATTTGGGGCTGTTGAGGGGGGGGGGGGGGAGAAACGAATGGACGGCGATTTCTGGGCCAAATAAATGCCAGCCAATGACTTGTTGAACAGCACACGTAGATAAGTTTTATGAATAGAAAAAGCCTTTTTTGTGTGTGTGTGTGCCTTAATTGATAAACAATGCTTTCTGTTTTATAATGAATCATCAAGATGCTTACTGTCACAGATAAGGCCCTGCAAAACGTAGCATCTAAATTAGTGTGTAGACTTCCTTCCTCCAAAATGCATCTGTTGGGTTTGTCTAGGGACTTCTTTTTTTTTTTAGGGGGGGGGGGGGGAGAGAAAGGGGCCGAGGGTAGATTATTCGGAGTCTAAGAGGGGCGATTGCCTGAGAAAAGTTGAGAACCACTGACCTAGGGAGAAATTATTGATCACCTCGGGGTATCGGCCGTTTCTTACACCATCATTGACATTTTTGTGTTGTTGGTTTTTTGTGAAAAGCCTTTTTGATGCTGTGATTTTAGTAGCTTGCGACCGGGTTGTGTTTTCTGGTCTTTTAGTACTGGTGATGAGAAAGTTGGCAAATAGAGAGTGTGGTGCTCGTGGTACTACTGGTGGAAATGGTGGTCGGGGTTGGAGAGAGTTGGAAAAGGAAGAGGAGGGAGGTGTTAGGATGAAGTAGATTACAATATACTATGTGTTTCTGTCACGGTGTATGGGAGAGAGTGGAAACTACTGCGAAATGCATAGCATGAAATGGTATCATTATAATGTAGCGAAATTAAAAATAACAAAAACCTTCGTCCGATTTTTTTTAATAAGGCTTACGGCAGCTTATAGAACTCAGATTAGTGTGAAACTTTGAAGATGCTTTCTTTTCAAACTGTTGTTACAGGTACTTACGTCCTCCGGAATTGTTTTTTTTTTTATTTTGGCGCTAGAAATACGCATTTTAATGCCTTTTCGAGACCCCAGAACTAGAAAGCTCCTCTCGGAATACTCATAACAACAGCCTTAATTATTCATTCTTTCAGACGTCCGTTTCGTTTTCCAACTGTTATTTTTTTTTTTAGTTGAAAGGGTAGGGGGCAAGGTTAGGGAATCGATAAGATGTAGGGTTGAAGATAAGGAGGGGTTAGGGATAGGTAGGTATACGCTTGATGTGCGTAGTTACAAGTACAACACACGTGTGGATGTGTTTGTGTCATGGTGTGTGAGAGGGAGTGGACATTGTCGGGAAATTGATAACAAAAAACTTAATGGTTTAAATGTAACGAAATCATATTATAAAGGAAGTAAGGCCACCGATGTAATCAGGAATCGCGAAAGTCGTTTTAACCGCTGAGCCTTAAACCCGGCAAAATATTATTACGCATAGAAAGACGTTAAGTTGTACGTGGGCATGTTTTCAATGGTCTTGAAGTTGGATATATTTTTAATATCTCCGTTGATTTTGAGTCACAACTGTGTTGAACAGAGGAAAGTGTTCCGACATTTTGAGCCGAAAAAAAAGAAAGACGCATTTTCTTGGAGTAATATTAAAAAGTATGACAGGAAATTTCGTTCGGCACCTCAATTACTGATCAAAAGTTCACTTTGAAAATTACACCTGTGTATTGCCCAAATCAGCCGGTCAACATGTTTATACTAATAAAAAGGCTTGCCAGATATTATAATAAGACTTGCGAACGATAATAGATCTCAGATTGGTGTGAAATTTCAGGGTGCCTCCTTTTCGAGCTGCAAAACGTAGCATCTAAATTATTGTGTAGAAACCTATTTTTTAGATGCGAAGATTTGAAATTATGTAGATGTTTTTTTGTTGTTGTTTTTTTTGTTTATACCTGCCTACCCCTAACCCCGTCCTTATCTTCTACCCTACATCTGATCAAATCCCTAAACACTCTGACCCCTAACCTTTCAAGCAAAAACAGTGGAAAAACAAAAAAGAAATCTGAAAAAATAATTAACTAAGGCTGTTGCTAGCAGTATTTCGGGAGGAGCTATATATCTCTGGGATCACTAAAGGCTTTAAAATACGTTCCCTTAGAGCAAAAAAAAACAAAACGTTGGGGACATACGTAGGCGTAGTGGTAACAACATTCTTTTTGCAAAGATAAGAATATACCAGCATCGATGAATGAACTACATTCTTTAAAACAATAGTACAGTATTAAATTCAATGTTAAAGAAACGGGTGAATAAGACAAAATTAATGTTGTCGCCACATTCCTTACTGTGGCTGAAGGGCAAGAATTACTTTGTTTGCATTTTGTATTTTGTATACTTATTTGATCCCACACAGGAGATTTGCCATAGTGTCATAACAGCACAGTTACAACTGGAGCAGACACATTGTCGCCACAGTGGAGCGCCGGTCGGATTTTTTTGGTTTTTTGTTTGTTATTGCTGCTGTTTTGAGAGGGGGATGTGGCAGGGATCCGGTTTTCCTTGCCCGGGCTCTTGGAAAAAAAAAAACAACAACAAAAGATCTGGAATAAAAAATCCTCGAAAACAAAAGCAACGACAACAACAACCACAAACACAACCTACAATTATCTGTGTGTGAAAACTGCTATTGTCTCTCGCCTTTTCACTGGTGAAATTTCACATTTTTTTGCCCCTCTAATTCTATGACCCTTATCAAACCTCATGACGACAGAGAAAGGAATGGAACCAAAGCGAGGGGGGGGGGGGGGAGGGGGGGAGAGAGATAAGATCTATATTATGTTTATTCTACTTTAATTCTTATATTTTTTCCCAGTAGCAAACGCGAGTTGCGATTCCACCAAATATGAAAGAAACACAAAAAAATCTCGTTGAAAAGGGTTTGGAATCTCAAATTACGTAGTTAAAAAGAAATAATCAGCACTTGCCTATTGGCGCTGAGAGATAAAGAAGATAGAGAAACACGCGTAATTTCATAAGGTCGTGTCTCTTTATTTGATCAGACCGCAGGGGGATCTGAGCTCCCGGTCTATCCAAATTACCGTTCGTTTTGCTGGTGAACAGGTGTGAAATTTTAGCACCCAACAAACGCTTCGTGTCTTTAGTCCGTCTACCTGATTATTTAGGGTTAGAATGTTTTCTCGAGATTTGGATGTACTCGTTGTGGATGGGAATATTTTACCACAATTTCAACTGTTTAAAAATGTGTGAGAGGACCTGGCCAAACCCAGTTTAAAGTGAAAGACGGAATTCCTGAGAAAAACCCGCCAGAGGGAAGAGCATTTTCTACAGAACTCGAGATTTCCTTCAGTATAACAGATTAGCCGTTTTTCTGCATTCAGTTAAATTCATCATCATCAGTTGCCCTGACAGGAGCAGACACTGGCGACCATGGCTCTCCCCTCGGATCTGTCATCAGCTAGCTACAAGAAGGAGTTGTTGTTGTGACGTCTAATTGTTGTTCATGTATTAAGGCTGTCAGTAAACGTTTTTCTCTGTCTATCCCTGCTTTTCCTGCCTTCGATCTTCCCTGTGACTGCTAGATGTTCGAGGCTCCTGAGGCGACTGATGTGCCCTAGAAATTGCAGTGACCTCTGCCTTATTGTTTTCATTCATGACCTTTTCAGATTAGAGTCTCTTAGTACTGACTCACTTGATTTTTTTCTCCATCCATGATATTCTCAATATTCTTCTAATGAACTACATCTGAGCTGCTTCTAGTTTCCTCTCTATTTCCTTGTTCAATGTCGAACATTCACATCCGTATAAAAGCACTGACCATACATAATGTTTTCAAGATTCAGTTAAATTACTTTGCGTGAAAATGTCTTTAAAATATTTTGTCTTTAAAGAGGTTATACAATTTTCCCTCTAGATCCGTTTTGTCAGATCCAACCACATTTACCACGCTTCTGCGAATGTCTTTTTGTTTTGTCTCTCCATTGTCCTTTCCAGTTTCTCTCACACAGTTGTTTTCTGAGGCTTCTCTTTTTCGCCTTTTAATCTGTGGGCAGAATGTGTTGTTACAAGAACGTACGTCCCCCAAAGATGTCTGTGCCAGGGGCACGTATTGTAAAGCCTTTTGTGACTCCAGGGACCGAGAGATCTCCTCCCGAAATCCTCCCAACAACAGTCTTACTAATTATTTTTTCAAGATTTGCATTTAGTTTTCATCTTGTTTTTTGGTTGTAAGGTAAGGGGGACAGGGTTAGGGATTCGACAAAAGTTAGGGTTGGGGATAAATACCGGATTAGGGATGGGTACGTACATGCACGTGCCTCTAGCGTAAAACGCTTGGGGATCGTACGTACTTATAACAACAGCCGTTGGCAAATGTGGCTGGATTTGACAAAACCGCTGACATTTTTATGTCTTTTTAAATAATCAGAACTGCTTTCAGGATGATTTCAAGTGAATTATTTTCAAAGGAATGCGGAAAAATGGCCAATCCGTCACTACATATGGAAATTGTCCTCTTACGATAGCAAAGGTTCTAAATCCCTTCCGTCAACCTTTGAAAAATCGAGGATTGAAGTTTCATGTACTCATCGCTTTTAGGGCAAACGCTTTTTTGTTTCTCTTTAGTAATACTCACAAATGCCACACCGAATCCCCTTGATACTTTGACACACAAGGTAGAAGGCCTACCTGTAACTCAGTTCCGCCAAAAGTGGCGATAGAACCCTGTGATCCTTAAGAAGACAAAATCTCAATACCTATAGAAATGTGTTAACCCTTTGGAAGGAATTTCTCAGAAATTTGATCTTCCACCGTAAGCCCGATTTCCCCCGACCCATCACAAATGATCGTTTTCTTCTGCATTTCCTACACATTTATTATGCCAATCCTACTCTATTCCTCCCCCCCCCCCCTCGACTTTCCCCATTCTCCAACATCCCCCACCCCTTTTTTTTTTTGTCCCATTCACCCCCTCTCTCCCTTTTCCCCAACGACCCGCTAGTGAAATAACATTTAACGAGACGGAGGACGGAAAAGAAGAAAACTTGAAAGAAATAAAAAAAAATAAAAAATAATAATAAATTAAAAAGTTAAAAAATAAAAACTTCTGAAAAGACAAAAAAGTTGAGAAATAAAAAAAAACTGAAATTTTTCAATTCATTTTTATTGAACTTTGTCAATTATTTAAGTGAAATGAGCGAAGGTTAAGACGGCGCCTTCGCGCCTGACTTCACTGGAGAACTCGCTCGTGTGCATTTTTTTTTTTTAAACCCCAGCAGTGGGGGGTGAAAGAAATTGGTAGAGCTTTTAACTTTGAATGTGTTGCCAGCCACTGTGAGCGTTTTCCAGTGTTTCTGTTGTCGAGTTTGAACTTTTTACAATTCCCTCGGCAGCAGCAGCAGAAAGAGCAAGAGAATTGAAAACAATCAACTCATCCACTCCAGGCACCACAATGAAATCCCTTGGTCTGACGTTTGACATTTCTGCTCTCGACATTTTTGGTCTGAAGGTTTTAAAACATTTAACTTTTTTGGTAAATTTCTGTCTTTTTTATTATTTTTATATTGAGTTTTGAACCCAGCACGATCAGCTGTTCAAAAATTAAAGTTCATTGAAGACAAAATAATAGTCTATACAATAAACATTCGAGGTAATATACATAGAATTGTATAGTGTACCACTAAAACGTTGTTCAGCAAAAACCAGTGGTGTTTAAAATGCAGTATACACTCGTCCAATAA
Source organism: Onchidella celtica (assembly GCA_963931925.1). NCBI lineage: Eukaryota > Metazoa > Mollusca > Gastropoda > Systellommatophora > Onchidiidae > Onchidella > Onchidella celtica. The sequence goes on along the minus strand of OZ007582.1, from coordinate 34,057,557 downwards.
ACACCAAAATGAGAAATATATTAAAATGATCGACAGTTAAAGAGAAAGTAAACAGACACAATACATCTATATAAAAAAAAAAAAAAACAGCAAGGAAAAAAAATTCACTGCTGCGAGGAAGAAATGCCCAGACCTGAAAAAATTACATGTGAAAGATAGTTCTTTTTGCTACTATGTCTATTCCTTTGACATGAAAGCAAAGTATATTGTAATTTTGTAATAAATGAAAATAGGCCTAAAAACACTGAATAATGCTTTCTCCTCAACAATGATGGCCTTCCTCCTGCCTTTGTTTTGTTTCGCATTTAAACTTCCGGTTGCGTTTCAAAATTTGAAGGCATGAGTTTCTGTGCCGTCTGCCTTCTGCACGGGCCATGCGGGTGTTACTGTGCCAGTTGTGATTTGTTTTCTACCTAGATCTACATAATCTGTGTGTGTTGTTTTCTACCTTAATTACCCGCTCTTTGAACGGGTCCTTACACTAGTCTCTAAATATGCTGTAATATTGCATTATATATACATGTATACTAATTTTATTCTACGAGGAAAATGTAAAAACAATGATAAACGTGGACGGAAGTAGTAAGTTAAGAAAGTGTTTAGACAGGTTCAATGCACCGCTAAATAAGCCAGAATATTCGACCGGTTCAATGCACGGATATAGTCGAGACGACTATTCCGGTGCAAAGTTTTCACTCTTGTGTGTAGCCCAAGGCTATCAACTTCCGTTATTCGGGAAAAGCGGGGCTGATTTGATTGCAAAGGCCTCGATCCTCTCTCAGGCTTGACTTCTTTGTTTAGGCTAATTTTGTGATCACCACAGGCGCCAGCTTTTTCCAATTCAAATTTTGAAACTGAAAGGGTCTGCACGTCGATTTCTATCGGTTAACTTTTGTTATTATTATTCAATAGGTAGGCCTAACCTTGGGCTCCTCTCTAGGCCCTAAACTAAGTCATCGTCACTTCACTTTCAAATTGTTCCCTCACCATGCGGATGTATTTTAAATGAATTAGCCAGGTTAGGGTTAGGGTTAGGGTTAGGTTGAATGAACCTCTCCTATCTATTTGACTAATTAGGTTCAATGCCCCTAAATGTAAATTAATAGTATTTAAAATAGGATCTGCATGTCTAGGGTGTCTGCTTTGCTTCATTATTTTGACATGAAAAAGTAGGTCAAATCTTTGCACCTGTCCTGTTTAATTTACTATTCAGGTTGAATGAACCTCTCCTATCTATTTGACTAATTAGGTTCAATGCACCTTTCCTTTTTGCTTTACTAGTCAGGTTCATTGCATCTGTATAAACTCTGCCGTAATTTAAAGTGGCATGCCAGGGCCATTTCGACTTCTTTTTTTTTTTTCTGTTGATTCTATGTATATGAATACTATTTTTCTACTTGGAAAATGTAAAATGATGGGCGTGGATGGAACTGAAAATTAACAGTTTGGACTCAGTAAAATTTTGGGAACGGGCTTTTTACACCTCGCGTAAATTTAAAGTCAAACAGGCTAGGACACTTGCAGCATTGACAGGTGTTGGTGGAGTCGGGGACCTTCAGCGATCTCTCCCGTTTTCTCGACAAGCCTGGCCTCCAGACAGGATAAGAGAATTCCCGTTTGCGGCCCGTAGACGCCATATCTTTAAATGTTTATAATTGTTGTCTTGATTAAGTTCTTATGTGGTGAAGTTTTATTTTAGAAAAAAATTTTTTTTTTTTTTTTTTTGCATTTGTCGTCATTTTGTTTTCATTCGATTCTTGGCGTTTTCATGTTCGTTGTTTTTCATCATTTCCCGTCGTTTATTTCTCGTGGCTGCTGTTCTTCAACTTTTTGTTTGTTTACACCTTTGTCTTCACCAGGTTATCTGCCCATGCCATGACTTGTAAATAATAAAATCACGTTTTTCGTTTCTTTTTTCTTGTTTTGGTTTCTGTGTGTTTTTTGTGGTGGCGATAACTTTTTTTTAAAAGAATTTTGCGAGGGCAGCGGCTGTTCGGCCCACAGACTAATAAAATACACAGACTGGATGAGCCCATTGTGTGACGTCACAAAACAGCGAAAGGTCATGAACCATCCGCCACATTAGTTTTACGGTTGCGACCGACGCTTCAGCATAGCTACAATGCAGCGGTCGTTAAAAGTCCAGACGGTCATCATTTATAACAATTTTAAAAAAGGGCAGCTGTAGACAATAAAATGAAAGGATAGGCAAGATAATAATAAACTGTGTCAGGTCAGAAAAATCTGCTACTGGTAACATGTAATCCAGTACAACCTGTTTCATGAACTGGTACGCTAGCATGGTATCAGTGGGCGTGCACCTGTCGGTGCAAACGGCCAGGGCGGAGGAGGTTTCATCTAACCCAACGGCCACATGCTAGGGCACAATGTGACCCTCAGTACTTGAGTCCTTCATATTGGCCCTCGGTAGCGGTGTGGTCATAGGCTTGTTTGCCTAAATCACAGACGAAGAATTGAGCAAACTTCCCGGACGCAGCTTCGAAGCTGGCGGCAGCAGGCCAGTGGTTGATTGATAGGGCAGATGGCAATATACCGTCACTCTGGCCTGGATATCGTGACACAGAGCATCCACCAGTATTGGTGTTCTTTGGTTTGGGTCTTTCACCCTAGTCAGTTGGGACTGCGAGGCTGTGGAGTAGCCTACAGGCAGCCGGTCAGGCAATATGACTGTCCCTCTGGCATCCTCCTGCACCTGGATACATTTCCAGTCGTCTTGACCCTGTCTTGCCACTTGGATAAGTTGTGTCCAGGCGAGAGAGTGAGTCTGATGTTTGCGCAGCTCTTTCTCACTAAAAACAAATTCTTTGCGCCAGTCTTAACACTCACCTCGTCTTCTTTCATCTTTGTCTCGTCTTCTTTCCTCTCAAAATTCCAACGGCGATGGGTGAGTGCGGTGGCAGCAGGTTTGGATAGACTGGAAGCTGTTAGCACAGACCTACACGTTGGTGGCTGTGGGCTATGGTCGCTTCATCGTCGATTGAAGTGGAGGCGTGGGGAGGCAGCACCCACAGTAGCTGAGCAGCCTTATTTAAGGATAGCACTGCTCACCTCAACTGAGGAAGGGGCTAGAAAAGGTGCCCTAAAGAAAGCCCACTTCACATCAACCTGACTGGTATACCGCGACCAGTGGGGATCCCTTTTTGCGGTCGAAACAAAAAGAAATTCAGCTTACTCAGGCTAGGAGCCTGGAATATACGCACACTGCAGGACAACTCAAACAACCCGGAAAGACGCACTGCACTTATTGCCATTGAGCTCAGCAGGTACAACCTGGACATAGTGGCCCTCAGTGAGACCAGACTCCCTGATAGTGGCCAACTCAAAGAGCTCAGTGGTGGATACACCTTCTTCTGGAAAGGCAAGGGTGCAGTCGAACCGAGACAGCATGGTGTTGGGTTTGCAATTAAAAATGACCTTGTCAGAAACTTGCAGTCCATGCCAATTGAAATAAATGACAGGCTACTGACACTCAGGATCCCAGTTGGGAAAAGCCAGTCAGCCACCCTCATTAGCGCATATGCGCCCACCATGACAAACCCAGATGAAGCCAAAGACAAGTTCTATTCTGATCTAGAATCTGTCATATGCTCTGTCCCGGCATATGATAAGCTGATTCTCTTGGGGGACTTCAATGCTAGGGTTGGCTCCGAAATCTCAGCGTGGCCAAATGTTTTGGGCCCTCATGGAGTTGGTTCATGCAATAACAATGGGTTGCGCTTATTTACTTTGTGCGCTGAATTTGGCCTGTTCATTACCAACACAAATTTTAGTCTCCCCGTGAGAAACAGAACGTCATGGATGCATCCCCGCTCAAAGCATTGGCATCTCATAGACTATGTCATTGTGAGGAAGACTGACAGAAAGGATGTCCTTGTAACAAAGGCGATGTGTGGTGCCGAGTGTGGAACTGACCACAGACTCATTGTTTGCAAGCTCAGACTAACATTGAGGCGCAATAGACGCCCTCAAGGGAAAGCGCCACCTAAACGCCTAAATGTTTCAAAACTGTGCTCAGCTGAGAAACAGAGCGAGCTCTCATCAGAACTCTCCTCAAAATTGGATTGCGTGACTTTTGACCCTGAGAACATTGAACAGAGCTGGACTGACCTAAATACGACTGTACACTCTTGCGCCAGCAGCACAGTTGGTTTTCCTGTCCGCAAGCACCAGGACTGGTTCAATGATAATGATAATGAAATCAAAGTGCTCATCAAAGAAAAAAAATAGTCTCATCCAAGCTCACTGCAGTGACCCCTCTTCCACAGCAAAAGCTGATGCACTGCGTGCATGTAAGGGTGTACTCCAGAAGAAGCTGAGGAAAATGAAAAATGACTGGCTTGAAGAGCGAGTAAGAGAAACTCAGGAATATGCCGACACAAACAACACTAGAAAGTTCTTTGAGAGCCTCCGAGCTGTGTTTGGACCATCCCGCTCTGGCACTACGCCACTTCTTGCGTCAGATGGTTCAACACGCATTGTTGAATTGAATGCCATAATTCAGCGTTGGGCAGAACATTTCGGAGGTGTGCTAAATCGGCCATCAAATATAAATACTGAGTCCATTGACCGCCTCCCTCAGACTCCTATTAATGCAGCTCTTGCCAAGCCATTCACAGCAAATGAGACCCGGACTGCCACAAATCAGATGTCCTTTAACAAATCACCAGGCTTGGATTCAATTCCTGCTGAGGTGTATGCCTTCGGTGGAGAAAAGCTTATTGAAAGGTTGACCGAGTGGTTCAATCATATGTTGAAAGCAGGGAAGCTGCCACAGGACTTCAAAGATGTTTCAATCATCCATCTGTACAAAAACAAAGGGGACAGCCAAGTCTGTGACAACCATCGGGGAATCTCTCTACTTTCAATTGCTGGCAAAATATTGGCAAGAATGCTTCTGAATCGTCAAATGACTTGCTTCCCGAGAGCCAATGTGGCTTTCGTAAAGAGAGGGGAACGGCGGATATGATTTTTGCTGCCAGACAGATTCAGGAAAAATGCATGGAACAAAATAAAGCGCTGTATATCACATTTGTTGACCTCACAAAAGCATTTGACACAGTGTGTCGTGAAGGCCTCTGGAAAATCTTGGCGAAGTTTGGGTGTCCACCCGAATTCATCACAATAGTGCGCCAGTTTCATGATGGCATGCAAGCTGCAGTCAAAAGCAACGGCAGTGTTTCAGAGCCCTTTGCTGTCACAAATGGGGTAAAACAGGGCTGTGTCTTAGCCCCAACTCTGTTCAGCATCATGTTCTCTGCAATGCTACAAGAAGCCTTTAGCTCTCCTCCTCAAGGGGTAAGCATCAAGTACCGAACTGATGGCAGTCTATTCAACCTCAGGAGACTTCAGGCAAAAACCAAAACCAAAAGTACTCAAGTCTGTGACCTACTATTTGCTGATGATTGTGCACTTCTGGCACACGATGAGGATAGCATGCAAAACTGTGTTGATAAGTTCTCTAGTACCTGTGACAACTTTGGCCTCACAATAAGCACAAAGAAGACGGAAGTGCTCCATCAGCCTACTCCGGACGACAAGTATCCTGTGACCCCAAATATCAAAGTCCATGACAGTCTTCTGAAGGTGTCGGAGAACTTCACCTATCTTGGCAGTACACTGTCTTCCGCGGCTCGTGTTGATACTGAAATTCTCTCAAGAATCAGCAAAGCCAGCTCTGCATTTGGCAGGCTTCGAAAGAGAGTGTGGGATGTTGCCGGCATTCGCACAGACACTAAGCTGAAAGTGTAGAATGTTGTGGTCCTTCCCACCCTACTCTATGGGGCTGAAACCTGGACAGTGTACCAATCGCATGCCAGAAAGCTAAATCACTTTCATCTGGCCTGCCTTAGAAAGATCCTAAGGATCAAATGGCAGGATAAAATTCCAGACACTGAGGTCCTCAATCGTGCCAAGGAATTGAGCATCTTCTGCCACCTGAAAAAAATTCAGCTACGTTGGGCAGGACATGTTGTCAGAATGCCCGACTCCAGACTCCCTAAGCAAATCTTCTTCTCTGAGCTCTCCAATGGAACGAGGAATGTTGGGGCCCCAAAGAGACGTTACAAAGACACTCTCAAGCAATCACTGAAGGCCTTTGCCATTGATGTGAGTGAGTGGGAAAAGCTCTCGCTTGATCGTGCAAATTGGAGGGCGGCCCTTACCAGAGGCAGCAAAGCATGGGAAGCTGACAGAGTCCAGCAGGCTATCAAAAAAAGAGAACGGCGCAAGAAAAGGCCCAGTGGTACTGAACCAACGGAGCACTCTTGTCATTTATGCGGAAGGGTCTGCAGGGCAAAAATAGGACTTATCAGTCACATGAGAAGAAATAAGTCATGAAAGAACAGTCTTTCCATTCTGTCCTCTGTGTCCTTTAGTTCTCTTTATTGTCCATGTGTTGAAATTCTCAACAATTTCTGTTCTTTATTCCTCTGGTATTGTTAAGGTCATCATCATACCTGATGGACGAACTACAATGCAGCGGTCGTTAAAAGTCATCATTTATAACAATAAAAAAAAAAGAAAAAAAAAAAGAAAAAAAAAGGTAGATGTAGACAATAAAATGAAAGGATAGGCAAGTTAATGCATTATTAATACATGTACAACCAATCTTGACAAATAAAAAGAAATTTCTACTGCAGATAGAACTAGAATCGGAATTTCCCGAGCGGCGGCCACGTTGGTTATACGGCCGCATCTCATTAACTTCCGTAAAAAACGACACAGCCCGAAGCTTGTGTTTCCAGTCTGGTTATTTATTAGTCTGTGGTTCGGCCTGCTCTTCTCGACTTCCAACTGCCAAGGTATCTTTAATGTGGGGAACATGCACACGGCCCTCTGAGGGTTTTGTCCTTATCCAAGAAGACTAGGTGCTTGATTCTACTTAACATAAGATCAGAGACAGGAGTCCCCCCACCCCCCCCCCCCCCAAAAAAAAAAAACTCAACAAATTCTAACATGCCTGCACCGACCAGGAACTGAACTCGATACCTTCGGCATGAGAGCTGAGCACCTTGTCTCTAGTCTAACATGTCCATTAAACTTTTAGTTTGTTTAATCGATGTCGACTAGTCATGGTCTTGCTAAACCTGTGTCAGCATGATTGATTCCTCGAATCTGCAGTTGGTTGGTAGGCACTTCTACTAGTAGTCTCTCTTCCTGTCCTGTCATTCACTGGGGACACCTTGGTCTAGAGGCAAGAAGCTCACCTCTCATGCCGAAAGTACCGTGTTCGAATCCCGATCGCATCGGTGCATGTATATTGGAAGTTTGAGATTTTTGTCATATTTTCCTGCCCCTGATCCTATGGTATATAAGATCGAGCGTCTGGTCTTCTCGGATAAACTTGCAGGTACCGCTTGCACGTTGCACATGTTAAAGATATCTTGGCAGTTGAAAATCAAGAAGGGCAGGCCGAACAGCCGCTGCCTGGGCAAAATTAAGTAAAATCTATCCCTACCAACCCCCCCCCTCCCCCCGCACTGTGGCGACGACGTATCTGCTCCAGTTGTACCCGGGCAGCATTGAGGCAAAGGGAAATTTCCCTAATGGGATTACAGAAGTAGAAACAAGTATACAAAGTAGAAACAAAAAAATCCCGTTCAAGTCTCTCTATCGCCCTGGTTTTCCCTGGCACAATCTGGCCGTTATGGTGTTGACGTACCTATTTTCTCCAAACTCAGAAGTCAAACTCAAAATGTAATAGATTCTGGTTTTTATTTGTCTGAATTTTCTTACATTTTTCACCAGTCTCACTGAGTTGATAATGATACTCGTTCAGTTTAGCATTGTAGCCGAGGCACAGAATACCGAGGCGAACCATTCCTTCTTTCACTATTAAGTCCTGATTACACTGGTAGGTTTTAGGAATAGAAAAAAGGAAGGTACTGGCTACGGTTACGGCAGCTGGTGAACACAACTCATCATTTTTCTTTGTTCAGCTTTACTCCCGTTCATACAGCAGCACTTCCTTTCTTTGCTTGTTCTATTGGGGTATGAGCTTGGTCTGCCGTAAACTTAGCCACTGCCAAAAAGGAATGGGGGACTGTGTGGGAAGAACTCTCCTGGCTTTCTGGTCTTTTGCTTTTTCCGATTCCCCCCTTCGAAACGTTTTTGTTTGCATTGGTCCTTTATCTGAATGAGAAGCGATGCGCATCGTTTGTTTTGGTCACTTTTCGAAGGGGGAAATCGGAAAGCAAAGACCAGAAAGCCAGGAGAGTTCTTCCCACACAGTCCCCCATTCCGTTTTTCTATTCCTAAAACATACCAGCGTAAAAAGGACTTAATGTCCACAACTTGTGTGCGTACAAACACGGTGAGTACTGCTCACATAGCCCTGTGGTACTGGTCTTTTTGGTTCAGTTAAGAACGGGCGCGGTGCGAATTGTTGCCTTGCTGACATGGATGATACACGCGCAAGTCGATGGAGGGAATTTGAGGAATTATTCGCCTCAGTATTCTGAGTCACGGATTGCAGTCTAAAGAATGCAGATGTTAGGATGGATCTTGACATTTCTGTTTCTGTTTCCGCACACCTGAAAACACAGCTTAACCCCCTCAATTTATCCGCGACCTTTTAAATCTTTCGTACTGGTACCGAAATGGAATACGCAGTTAAGACAGACAGGGAGAAAGAGCGAGCGGAACTATGAAAGAGGAAGGAGGAATAATGTTTACAAATAGAATCAGTTCAGAATGACCTCATTACAAAAGTCACTCAAGAGGAAGTAATGAGATGGTCAAGGCGTGACTTTAAATTGCCAGTAACAAATGAGAACGAAGCACTTGGAGGGAAATGTATATAAAAAAACAATAAAAAACCGTGTGGATGGGAGTGAGTGTGTGGGGGGTGGTAGGAGGAGGGTTAAATTTCAAGAGATCGATCCGCCGAAATCTTATCAATAGGTCAAGGACACCATAGACTGAGACAGATTACGTTATGTCTAGACTGCCTCATTTGGTCGGTCACTCCGTTCATTTTCAAGTTTTCTGCACGTCTTTTTTTTTCTCTGTCTCTCTCTCTCTCTGTCTCTCTCTCTCTCTCTCTCTCTCTCTCTCTCTCTCTTTCTCTCTCTCCCTATGCCTTCCACTCTCTCTTCACACTTTCTCTGTCCTATCTCCTCTCTGTCCCCCTCTCTTTCCTCACCCTCTCTCGTTCTCTCTCACAGTTTCCTCTCTCTCGTCTCTCTCTCATTCTCTCCCCTCCCTCTCTTTCTCTCTCCCTGTCTCTGACAAAAACATCTGTTGCGTTATTATTGCAAAGTTCATACATCAGACGCAGAATTAAACATCTAACTCTTTCAACAGGTCAAGGAACCAAACTGAATTCTACGAAAATTTCCCTCAGGCACATTATGACATCACTGAACCCAACTGATGACCTTTGGTATTTACAAACAATAAAATGTCAACAGCAGACCGTCCTGTTCATCAGGCATGTTAGCTCAAATTGAATGAGACACGCAAAACATTAAGCCAGATCCCTGCGTTCTGCCCAATAACCCCTAAAGTGCCTTGCGTCATTGGATGTGTAGATGAATGTTGTTACAAGTACGTACGTCTCCCAAGTATTTTGAGCTAGGGGTACGTAATTTAAAACATTTTATGACTCCAGAGTTAGACAGCTCCTCCAGAAATAACCAAAACAACAGACTTAACTAATTATTCTTTAGATGTTCCCTTTGTTTTCCTCCTGTTTTTTAGTTGAAAAGTAAGCGGCAGGATTAGCGTTTCGATAAGATTTAGAGTTGAGGACAAGGACGTCGGGGTTAGGGCTAGGTAGGTATACGTATGCGTCCCTAGCGCCGAGCGCTTGGGGACCGTACGTACATACATCATCAGCCTACGTGAAATTAAATGAGACACGCAAAACATTAATGCCAGACCGCTCCACTCTGCCCAAAAGCCCTAACGTGCTTTACGTTATTGGATTTGTAACTGCCCTTGGCGGTCAATGTACGCAAATAGATAACATTAATTTAGCGTGATTAACCTTATGCTGGCAATCTGGGGGCCACTGCCGTCTCGTTAGACTTCTGTGTTCTGAAGTGGTATGTGGTGTATGATAAGGCTGTTGTTACGAGTACCTACGCGCCCCAAGCGTTATGCTATCGCTGTAGGTCTTGATTGAAGTCACCCATTTTGCATTTTTTTTTTTCGATTAGCACTGTAACAAATCCGCATCATTAGTTTATCATTACTTACATCAAGCATTCTTTTCATGAGATGCGCCATGGGCGCCTCCCTCGATCAGCGCGCAAGATTTTTTTTTAAAGGCAGGAAGAAGGGAGTGTCTCATCTTATTGTATATCTTGTCTCTTTGATGATGTACACCCGTATCTGAATGTGTGACGTATTAATGTTAGTGTGACATAGGCTATTATAATAGTTCATTGGGAGAAATGCGTATCGTATAATATTATAATTGCTAGCTGGACTACCAGGTGTTGATCGTGATGAACCTTTTACCGGTTTATGGTTATTATTTTTAGGAATTTACCTCAGACTTTCCCAAACCTGCTCTTTTCTACTGGCACTTATGATGTTTTGCAAAGTGTAATAAAACACTGACACAATTTATTAATCCCAGCATTGGAGTCTCCGCACTTCTGTAAGTCTAGATACGGTGTACGCACTGGACAGTTGGTTTAGCGTCGAAACGTCATGGGGAGAAAAAAGACGCAGTTACAGGGAAAGGTACGGATTCTAGATAAAAAACACGGACAGGGGGAGGTACGGATTCTAGATAAAAAAACACGGACAGGGAAAGGTACGGATTCTAGATAAAAAACACGGACAGGGAAAGGTACGGATTCTAGATAAAAAAACACGGACAGGGAAAGGTACGGATTCTAGATAAAAAAACACGGGCAGGGGGAGGTACGGATTCTAGATAAAAAAACACGGACAGGGAAAGGTACGGATTCTAGATAAAAAAACACGGACAGGGGGAGGTACGGATTCTAGATAAAAAAACACGGACAGGGAAAGGTACGGATGTTAGATCGAAAACACGGACAAGGACAGTTGCGAATGTTACATAAAAGCGCGGGCAGGCAAAAGTACGGATGATGGATTTAAAAAAACAACAAAAAACTCACAGGAAAAGGTACGGATGTTAGATAAAAACTCGGGAGGGAAAAAGTAGCTCTCAACTTTGAAAAGTGTCCCTGCTGGGCGTGGTTGGCATCTGTTAGTCTCGAAAGACTATGGGCTTGTGCCCTGGATATCTGTAAGTTTCAATCTGGTGGTGCAGCGTTGTGTATGTGGCTGGACAAGCCTATCCCGGAGTGACAGCAGAACAGGGAAGTACTTGAAGGGACAGAGTCCCTATTTTCGTGACCACAGAAACTATACGCTCCGCCGTTTTGGGTGAACTGCAACTTCACTTGACTTGATCGGCTGTAAACAACATTCGTTTGTACATTTCGACGGGGAGTAAGATTCTACAACCGACTCTTAAGGCGGGGGGGGGGGGGGGGGAGGGGGGGGTCCTGAAATCGAGTTTTGAGCTCAAAATATCGATACTATCTTTTGTAGATTTTCGGAAGGTTCGACCATTTCTATTTACGTTTTTGATACTCGTTTGGCCTAGCTAAGTCTTTTTCCATAAAAAAAACAAGACTTTCATGGGATATGGTCGAGTAAAATATTCGCTTCCAATAAAAGAAAATAAGCTACAATTTGCCAGTTCATTAGACAAAATGAAACCCATTTCTGGCTGATTTGTGGTATGGGGACCCTTATATTGGAATCACCTACTTGTATGAATGACCTAGAACGGCCAGAAATGTATTGAGACATTTGGTAAACATTCAGACACTTTTTCCAGCCAAAAAACCTTTTCCAATTTTCAAACACGTTTTTCTCAAAACTTACTTTTTTTACATTAATTTCCTAACTACTTTTTTCTATTTTGTTGGATTTCGATGAAAATTGCACTATAGCATCTTTATATTGTGTACTAAAAAGATTAGTATCCACGTTCGATTATCATTTTTGTGGTGAAAAATCAAGAAAAATGCTTACGCGCTACATCCAACTTTCAGAATTTCTAAGAAAAACATCTATCAAAGATATCCAAATAAAAATACTAAAATATCTTTATTATGTATTAAAATATAAGCATACCAAATTTCAAGATCATTTGTTGAAAAATGACGGAGCCTTTAGGTTTTAAAAATAGCTGTTTACATGGAGGCGAAATTCAAGATGGCGGCGTTACCATGGCAACCAATAATTCCTGGTATTTTAAACAAAATACTTTTCTCCCCCTAATTGGACATGCTGAATTCAAATATGGAAGTTAAAATTGCCTACTCTGTGTTGTTTAGGATATCACTCTCAGGACCCCCCCCCCCCCCTTTAATAGTTTCAAACAAACCACAGTAAACAGATACGCACACTGTCTTTGATGAAGATGGTCTCTTTCAATTCTTGTTACCACGGTGACCTAGTTTCGTGATTGGCGGAAATGAGATCTCTTTCTAAAAACATAATCTCTGCTGTTTATTAAACATCGTTGCGGGGATGCCTAAGTATGAACAATCAATCTCATCCAAAAGTGGCGCCGGCTAGTCAAAATTAATGACGTATTCCTGCCTTGTGTCGCCTCTGGTAGTATTTCTATTCTGTGGTGACAGTCCCTTCTCACAGATGGTGCAGTCAGAGCATGATGCAGCAGCTGACTCAGCCATGGCCAGGAGAGTGGGACAGCTGACAGCAATCTCTTACACTTACAACGTTCTCGCAGGCTGGGGAGGAGGCAGGGATTATCCGTTTTGCTATTAAACACAAACATGATCAAACTGACCTCTTTTGTTGGCAATTGGGAGGATTGAAAATTTTCATGGTTTGCCTGTCCGGGCGCTAGTCTTTCCTCTCTTCCGCTTTGCCTCGGTTTGTTGTATTAAGCGTCTCTTCAAACAGTGAGAGACCTTCCTTCACTGACTGCCTCCAGCGCTCTCTGTCTGAGGCTGCTGCTTCCCATGTCTTCGATGCTTCGATGCTGAGCAAAGTATAAATAAAACAAATTCACGTTCAAGTTTATTGTACGCCTGATGGCCAATTCAAAATGTACAGAAGAGCCACACAAATAAGTCTTGAAAAACATTAAAAAGACCCCAAAAAAAACAACACCTAACTAATCAGAACACACGGTCATTCACCATCTCCGTTCGCTGCTGCCTACTTTAATTGATACATTACATATAATAGTATGCAATAAAATATAACTTGACTGATAATATCCAAACAGACACATAAATTCATCCGTCCAGGCCAAAGCATATTATTTAGTGAGGAACTCAGGCGAAAATCGCATGTTTCTATGTTTTGTGGTTATATTACATTTCTCTGCAAAAAAAATGTGCAGCTCCGTTTGTGTGTCGAAGGCAGAACATGTTTGCCTTACCGCGTAAAATAAAAACTAAAGCCAAAAATCGTTGAAAACTGACGCAGAAAATCAACCAGAAATTCGATAGGGAGTACAGACAAAATAAAGACTAATGACGCTTAAATTCTAATGAAAGTTCGCGTGATTCGAATGAGTGCAAGCCAAATGGATATGTATACGCACATGCAGAGGACAGGCAGTCGGAGAGAAAGTCAGAAAAATCAACCGTAAAAGCATGTAAAAAGACCTTCGGGCGATCTGAATTTCAGTGGCGGGCAGGACATGAAAAGGTAAAAAAGTCAGGCTTGAATAGATGGCTAATGCATGGCTAATGTATTAGCACTTAGGGATATTCGATCATTGCTACTTGGTCTAGTTGAACTAGTTTTTGTTTTTTTGCTTTTCTGAATTGGTTGGTTATAGTGTTGATTCCAAAGTTGGTTCGTGTTTTGATTCCAGTTTCGATTCTTTTTAGTCTGCTTTTTCTGTCAATTTATGGTACTGCCAACATTTTTTGTTTGTTCGTTTTCTCAACAGACTTTGAATGTCTGTATTTGTGCAGGTCAGACTCTGCCTTTCCTGACTATAAGGGGGGGGGGGGGTTATCATACTAAGCCCGGTCAGACACAGTCAGATGCTAGCAGACAAGAGCTGCACACCATAATATCCTATATTTTCTCAGTAAATCCGGGAAGACCATAATTGTCATACTAAGCCCAGTCAGACAGTCAGATTGTGCCATTATTTCTCTGGTGTACATTTTGCTGGCAGCATCTGACTGTGTCTGACCAGGCTTGGTATGATACCCCGCCACATGACATCCAGTAGGTAACATTCGTTGTTGTTATTGCTTTTGTTGTTGTTGTTGTCGTTGTTGTTGATGTCCTCAGTCATGTTTATACAAATCCAGTTGAGGTGCTCGGCTTTGCACAGGATAAATCTGTAAATCTGGTAGATGAACTAGATTATCATCATCATCATTATCAAGAATTTACTTCAGATATTCCGAACGCTGCCCGCAACGTCCAATAAAATACTTATCAGAGCCTACGCACCTCTTTAACTCTTAGACATGGTGTGCCGCTAGAGGAGTACCTTTAGTAAACGCGCAGTTGTAGACGTCATACAAGGTAAAGGCAAGGAAACAATTTAATACAAATATGGCGGGGAAAACGAAGGGCTTACCCTTGAAAATCGTCCGCCCGTGTTTTAGGTCTGACTGTTGTTACAAGGCATTGCCGAACAGACAGTGCTGAACAGTGCTGAACAGTACCCAACAGAGCTGAACTCTCACGTCACTGTACGTAAGCATAAGTAACTGACGCAGGAAGTCTCACTGCAAATCAATATTGTGACGTCTCTGACCAAACTCGGCTAGTGTTTAGGTCTTTATTTTAGGAAGTTCGCGGCCATCGGCATTAACACGACACTTTTCTAGATCTTATTTTTCTTGTTGTTCTAGGTATTACTTTTTTTTAGAATTTTGCTCGCGCAGCCGCCTTGTTCGGCCTGCTCTTCTCGATCTCCAACTGCCAAGGTATCCTTAACGCGCGCAACGTGCACATGGTCCCTCCGAGATTTTCGTCCGCGTCCGAGGAGACTAGGCGCGCAATCCTACTTACTATAGGATCAGGGATAAGAATTGTTGCACCCCCCCCCCCCCCAACCGAGAAAAAAAAAAAACATTAAAAAAAATAAAACATGCCTGTGCTGACCGGGATTCGAACCTGGTAACTTCGGCATGAGAGGCGAGCACCTTACCTCTAGACTACGTGCACTGGATGGTAAGAGATTAAGCTTTCTCCTGTACTAACAGTATAAGTAGAGTGCGCATATCCACCATCTTTTCTGTCCGGACCCACTTAAGGCGCCGCGAACCAATCGGCGGCGAGTTCACTACTGTAAACAATGACACGTGTGTATACGCACATGGGAGACGTTCGGCCAATTCTTTCACTTCCTTTCTCTTGTTTACACGGATGGTAGGGAATCGGACCAGTTTGGATCCGCCCTTTCTACCCCTGTCACAACAGTCAACTGCAATGCAACCAACAGGCATTTTAACTGCTTAGACACATCTCGAAGTTACACTCATCAGCTGATCCACCGGCCATCTTGTTTGGCGGAAGTACAAAACAAAAGCTCTGTGACGTCATGCGCCTTCTACCTATAATCATCTAATCATTTCTGCGACCTTGTCCTAGTTTTTCATCATTCTGTCCCAGAGGACTGTTTCATTTTGATACAGTCAGCAAGTAGCTCCTCGCACCACCGCCTCAAGTGGCCTTGCTCACAGGCCCATAGCGGATTGCGGTTCGGGGCGCTTGATAATCGAATTTTTGTCATGTCTTAATTAGGGTCTCAGGGCTCCGAAATCCTGGTGCTGACCATGAGAGATAAAGAACGCCTCGATGTGCTAACCTGTGACGTCATATGAGCGTGTGGTCATTATGTCATTATCTCTCCAGCGAGGTCGCTGGACAAGCAATTACTTTACCTAACATTGTTTGTAATCTTACAGCCTTTTCCCTCTCTCTCTCTCTCTCTCTCCCTCTTTCTCTTTCACTCTCTTTTTCTCTCTCTCTCTCTCTTTCTCTGTCTATCGCCGTCTGTCTGTTTATCTCACTATCTGTGTCTCTCTCTGTCTATTTCTCTGTCTCTCTTTATCTTACTATCTCTGTCTGTCTCTTTATTTCACTATCCCCGTGTGTGTGTCTTTCTCTTTCTCTCTCTCTTTCTCTCCTTCTGTCTCTCAGTCCCTCTCGTTCTTAGTGCCTTCTCTTTGGCTGTCTCTCCATCTGTTTCGCCTCCCTCTCTTGTCTCTTTATCTCTCTGTTTCCCTCTCTCTGTGTCCCTGTTTGTCTGTCTGTCTCAATCTCGCTCTCCCTCTCTCTCTCTCACTCCTTCTCCCATCCCATCTCCCTCTTCTCTTCCTCCCTCTCCCCCCGTCTCTGTCGCCTTTGTTTTCGTAACCACCGTGTGAAAAGACTTTTGCACGTACGCCTCACCCCCCCCCCCACACCAAATAACACTTCAGGCCAACTGTTCCAGAACGTTGTCACATTCTTGCGCCTTGCGCTAATCGCCTTGCCACCGTGAAAGTGTCTGTCTGTCTGTCTGTCTACCACTGTCTGTCTACAAATGTGTCGGTCAGATCTCATTACACTGTGTGTATATGTATGTGTGTGTCTGTGCGGGTGTTTGTGTGTTGGTGTGATCTTTGATCATTCCATTTTCATTATTATCCTCCATCTTTTTTAGTCCATCTTTCTTCTTCTGCACATTTATTTAAAACTACTGTTCGCATTCTGAGTCTGTCTGTGTGTCTGTCTGTCTGTGTGTCTGTCTGTCTGACTCCCTCATTTCTGAGCGTGTACGTCTCTCTCTCTCTCTCAGTTTCTCATTGTCTCCCTGTTTCCGTCTCTCTGTCTCCCCCCTCCGTCTCTCTGTAATCCCCACTACCTCCTCAGTCTCTTTCTCTCTCCTCTCTCTCTCACTCCCTCCGCGTCTCTTTTTTCTCTCTTTCCCCCTGTCTTTCTATTATTATTTCCAACACTCATTCTTTAATAATCTCTCCCCTGTCTCCCATCTCCCCACTCTCTCTCTCTTTCCTTCTCTTTCTTTCTCTCTCTCTCTCTCTCTCTCTCTCTCGTAAGCTATAGCCTTGCTTCAGACCCCATGCGCACCATGACACTACGCTCCCTCTCTTGTCTCTCAATCCCTCCCCATTTCCTCCGTCTCTTTCTCTCTCCCTTCACTCTCTCCCTCTCTCTCACTCTCTCTCCTCTCTCTCACTCCCTTCCCACCCAATTTCTCTCTCTCTCTCTTATTCATTCTCTTACCTTTCTCTCTGTTATTACTTTGAACACTCCTTTCTTAATGATCTTTTCTGCATTTTTATTTTCTCTTCCGTGACAATTTTCCTCTCAAATACACCCCAAGTTTATAATGAAAAAAAAAAGTCTTCCTAAATGACATAATGCCTTTCAGCATCGTACAATTAAAATTTCACATCAACACGGCTGTTGTTACTAGTACCACGGTCCCCAAGTATTTTGCGCTGGGGGCGCGTACGTACAACACATATCCCTAACCTTGTCCTTATCCTCAACCCTAAGTCTTAGGGAATCCCTAACCCTGCCACCTACCCTTTCATCCAAAAAACCCCAAAAGAAAGGAGGAAAACAAAAAGAAAATCTGAACAAATAATTAATTAATTAATTAAGGTTATTGCTGGGAGTATTTCGGGAGGAGTTCTGTAGCTCTGGAGCCACAAAGGGTTTTAAAATACGTACCTTAGAACAACAACAACAACAACAACAACAACAACAACCACAACAACAAAAACTTGGGGGGACATAATTACGTACTTGTAACAATCCTATGACCAGCCGCACCGGAAAAAAGCGTATAGGTCGTTAATTGGTCGGTGTTTGGTAACACAAGTATCATACTTTAGCCAAACCGGAATAAAACGTAATCCTTTTCTGCCGGTTGTTTATAGCCGTACCGTAAGAAAGCGTAATTTCCTATATAAATGCACGCTATGATACGGTCTGGCTGCTCCTCCGCAAGGCTGTGTTGCAATTTATTACGGTATGGCCGTTTTGCGGGTGGTCGTTGATTTCCGCTTAAATACGGTGCGGCCTGACTGGGGTTTCGTTCCAAGTCTACCATCACTTGACTTCTTTTTTAAGATAGGCGTATCCTGTGCAAGAATCATAGATCCAAGTTATCATCAGGTAAGACTTGCTTTTTTTCCCCTTGTTTTTGATTCAGTAATTAAAAAAAAAACAACACCAGTGTTGATGAATTATCAACTGTGTAACCAAACAAAATTCCCAAACACGTTAGGGTTGCTTTCATTCAGTTGTGAGCCTCATAGCAACTTTTCTTTGTGTTTTAGCTAATGGTTTTGTTTAATGTGCAAGTGACTGCATGATTGAGTGAGTGAATGAGTGAGTGAGTGAGTTGGTGAGTAAGTGGGAGAGAGAGGACCTACGTAATTCATTTCTGCTACCATCACGAGTAATAACAATGTATGCACTGTTTCTCCAGATAACACCAACCGATCTTGACACCCTGAGGGAAGCGCTGTCAACAAAACAAGAAAATGTGACGGAGCAGCTCAGAAGAAACTATAGTCACTTCCTCCAGTCAACACTTACAAGCGCAGTACATGTACCACATTACGAACTATTGCCTACTGACAGTGAAGAACAGAAGATCATTCCAGCATCCTTTTCCGAACGTCGACCCCTGGCAACGGTAGGAGATGGAAATTGTCTCTTCAATGCTGTTTCCATTGCACTGATTGGCTCAGACTATCTCGCCCAGTCGCTTCAAATCCTCACATCAATAGAATTAGGAAGAACTAAGAAGAGACTACAACTACTTCAAAGATCCTGTCATCAGTGACAATCTGTCCATGACTGACTGTGGCTATGATCATCAGCGATGATGACATTGAAAAATGCTGGCATGAGCATGGTGATATCAAAGCACAACAACAACTTGCTTTGAAAACAGCTTGCAGTGGTTACTGGAGCTGATTGCTACACTTCATTGCGCTTGCAAATGTCATTGGGCGCCGACTTGCGTCCGTTTACCCAAACACAAAAGGATTATGCTTAACGCTGCAGTTACTGTATAACAGAACTCTCTCTTCTCAGAAAATTCAAATCTGGATGATGTAATTATTATGATTTGTGGTCCAGATTATGCACAGATTTTGCAGGTGTCTTCGAACCAAATCACTTTGTGCCATTAATAAGGGACGTGCCCTTGGATACAGACGAGGAAATATTTGAGAAGACATTTACAGTGCTGGAACCAGTGCATATGCCAGTCGTTGACAATGAATGGGGTGATTGCCTCGTGCCTTTAAAGAGACTGAAAACTGATTTAAAACAGGATACCTGGGCGCAGATTACTTCCTCCACCTGGGAAACAGATGATGATATCCCCCTGAAAAAAAATTTAGACACATGCACACAGATTGATTCCTGCACCTGGGAAACTGATGATGATGTGGACACCAAAAAACTGTCTTTTCGGGCAGACCAAGGGCATGTCGCCTCTGCATGAAGCACAAGATAAGGACAAGAAGCGGCAAAGCAAAGGAAACGAGGGATGGGTGTCTACAGTGCCAGATTCATTTGCACCAGGACTGTTTCTGGCAGTACATGTACCACGAAAAAGCTTGCAAGATCTCATCCTCTTCAAATCTTGTTGCCAAACGTGACGCCTTAGCTTCACCCAAACGGACGATGCCATTGCAGAGTCAGCACGTTCCTCCTCGTAAATGGATTGTCTACATGTGGCATCTATCTAAGCTCTGCACGGGTTTAAATACTAAGGCTATGTCTCGACCTTCCGTCCAGATTCATACATTTGATTGGTGCAACCACCTCTAGCTCAGCTGCCGAACCGAGTTATTTTAAGTAACAGCCCTACGCAACGACCTTGGGTCGACATCAAAGGTCGAATCACTCAAGACAATAAAATGTAATTTTATAGTAATAAATTCTTAACATGTTCAAAACCCCGAGCTTTTACTCTGGATCACGGATTTTCTGTACGTCAACAGACGTCTCAATAACATTTAATTCCTACTCACCCCTTCCCTCTCTACTAAACCTAGTTCAAAACACGAGATATAAAAAGTGCTCAGTCATGCACACCTACGCTGTCCGTCTATCCTTCCCCACACCTTCTGTCTATCTATTAGGAAAAAAACTGTTCAAAACAAATTGTTTACGAGACCAAGTTATGCTGGCTCGCACAATAATTACGTTTGTAAAAATTACTCACTGCTCTCTCACAAAAATTTACTCAGTGGAAACATTTATGAATCAAATCTGTTCTTGACATGCGCCAAGGGCCCCGTCCACGATCAGCGCGCAAACAATGTACACGTTTTGTTTTAGCGATGCGAATAAAAAAGTGTCTCATCTTATCGTTTCTATTATCTGTGTGCATTGTCAAAAGTTCTAATTCTCATTAACCATCTTGGCGTCATTCTATAACAAACATCCTATATTTTGTTCAATAGGTT
>OZ007582.1:34009589-34029589 GCA_963931925.1 Onchidella celtica | reverse complement strand
TCTAGACCAACGTGTGCCCGGCTTTCTGTAATGTGGTCTTGAACCGGCTTCAAAGTTGAGATACACGGGTGTAACTGCAGCGAAAGAGAGGAAGTATAGAAACTGCCATTATTGTAAGACACCATGGAATTTAGGGATTATGACAAAACTAACGAAAATTTCATTTCCGAAATAAGATCAACTAATGTTTAATTTCACCTTCATAGTCACATAGGAAAATAATAATAATAATGATAATAATAAATTGAATTTCTATAGCGCATTTCTAATAAAATTATTACTCAATGCGCTGTACATTGCATCAATGAGTCATGCTACACTTTCCAAATCTCATACTAAAACACGCACTCTCATCCATACACACTCTTAGTTTCACACACATAGACGTTCTTAGTCATATAGCACTAGGTTACATAATCAATCATAACATCAAAGTACAGAATAGAATTTTGGAAATTTAACAGTTTCGGAGGAAAAGGTGATGTTTTACGCTTTTCTTAAAGCTTTCAAGATTCGGTGAGTCACGAATGTGCAAGGCTATCTGGTTCCAGACAAAAGGTCCAAAATGATTGAAGGCTCAATGGCCTATAGTTTTATAGTTTTTTTAGATGGGATTCTTAAGATTGTTTTGTCACTTGATGATCTTAGTGAACGAGATGGTGTGTAGAGTTGTAAAGCAACCACAACAACAACGGCAACAAAACCAATGATTTCCGAAGGCGATCAACGCAGACTCATCAAATAGTCACCAAAAGTGTTATGTTGACCATAAGGGGCACACCCCTCCCCCCCCCCCCTCTCTCCACACGCCAACCCCCCCCCCCTTCCCTCTAACCCCACCCCCGTCCGTACATAGCGGCGGAACATGAGCACTTACAAATAATATATATTATTTTTTTCTTTGTTGTTGTGCACAGCTGCTGAGCATGCGTATTCAATCATATTTATGAATCATAGTACAAAATAAAACAACAACTGGAATAGTTAGGACGCCTAAAATATTGTATTAGTATTGCTTTGGAAGCGGCGTCGAGAGACGGAAATCAGGTTCAAGCTTAATTACGTAGGGTCACGCCAAGACGTTGCATGACGGTCCCTCTTTCTCTTTCTGTCCGTCTGTGTCTCTTTTTCTCTGTTAGTCTGTCCATCTCTCTCCATCTGTCACTCACATTCTCTTTATCTTTCTCTCTATGTGTCTCTCGCGCTGTATCTCTCACTCTCTCTCTCTTTCTTTTTCTATGTTAGTCTTTCTGTCTCTATATCTCTCACTCACTCTCTCCCTCTCTATCGCTCACTCACTCACTCTCTCTATCTTTCTTTTCCACCGTCATTTTCTCTGTCGATTTCTCTGTCTATCTCTCACTCATTCTCCAGCTCTGTCTCTCGCCCATTCTCTGTCTCTCACCCATTCTCTGTCTCTCACCCATTCTCTCTCTCTGTTTCTCTCTCTCACCTCTCTATCTTAACCCTCTCTCACACGACTGTTTTCTCTCTTCTCTCTCTCTCTTTCTCGCCCTATCAGTTTATCTTCATTCATGGTGATAAAACATCCCTGTTTAGTATGGAACCCTAATCTTGAAGAAAATATTAATGTTTTATCCATTATTGATAGGCATGTCAAATGCTCTTCGATCAACACTTTATATTAGAATACAAACACTTGAGTGTTGTACTACTGGGACATGGCATATGTGTTGGACATTTATTCTTGTTATTTTTATTTTGGTTTATGCTTTGCCCCCCACCCCCCCCCCCCCTCCAGAAAAAAAGACAGCAATAAAAAATACAAAAGCATGCAACTCATGTAGATTTCCATTCATTTTCCCAATAGACAACAGGACAGCAATGTGGGTTATTAAGCATTACGACAATTATCCAATGTTTTTCATATCTGGTAAGTCAGAACGTCAAGGCTTTTAGCATTCTGGAATAATAACATAATAACAGCGATGTCTATTCTATGTGCTCCAAAATATCAACTGCTCAAAACAAAAGAAATTATACGGAAATTGGGGATTAGTCGCTCAAGCGAAATTGGGAGTGGGCCAGATGATAAGGCTAAACACATGCATGTTCCCGACAGATCCATGTAGATATGTATCGATAGACAGATAGAAAGGTGATAGATAGATAGATAGATAGAAAGATAGATACATGTAGATAGATAGATAAAGAGAGAGAGAGAGAGACAGATAGATAGATAGACAGATAGATAGATAGCTAGCTAGCTAGATAGATAGATAGATAATAGATAGATAGATAGATAGATAGATAGATAGATAGATAGAGACAGATAGATAGATAGATATATAGATAGATAGATAGATGAGCCCATATTTCAAACTGCCCTCTGTGTATTTTCTAAACAGTACTCTCTAAGCAGTATCCATCTGGGTCATAGCCACCTTTTATAGCTTTTTACTCGCGGGGAGGGGGGGGGGGGGGGAGAGATTCCCCCAAATGTAAAGCGCGGCAGCAAGTTTGTCGATCATATTTTCGCAGAATTTGTGGATTTTGTGCACATTCGAAGACGGCCCTGTGCCTGGCGATCCATGAAAGAATTGTTTTCTAACACGAACCCACAGCGCACCTTGTCTTTCTGAAGGAGGCCGCCGACATCTACAAACATAATTGTCTACATAATATACATAATATGCACGGGTCTTTTCCCTTAGGATTTTAATTTGACTTTTATTTGGTCTTATTTATAAAAATCTGAAAGTTGAAAACTAATCCAAAGTAAGAAAAGGGAAAGCAGTGAACAAGGAAGTCGCAGAGTGGTCAATATCGTGCCGAGGCGCAGTTAACCAAAGATAACAGATAGAATAAGATGAGACAGCAAGTAATGCTTTTAGTGTGCACAGGTTTGGCACCGTCACGAATGCACGGAAGTTATAAATAGTGCCGTATTTTTACAATGCCAAGGAGGGAAAATACTGAATTTTGTTGGCTGTTGAGCTGTCGCTGTAGGCCTTGAGTGACGTCACTTAATATTTTAGAGTTACAACTTTAATCTCTGTGGGAAAACTGGCTCTGTTTTTCGTCGCAGTAGCACCAGACAGTATAGATTTAGAGCGAGGGGAATGTCGCGATGTGTGTTACATGGGGATATTTCGACTGACACTCTTTCGAGGTCCGCTCCCACAATCGACGAACACACAAAAATAAATACTTGCACTCTAAAAACTAAATAAATCAATTGCTTTCAATTTTAGCAGAACTGTAGGGCAGTTTAATTACAGGAATTAATGTAACAAATATAATTATAAATATATATATCAATTCAAAGGCAACTGAATCTAACTAATGGAACTACAGCTTTTATAAAGACTAACGAATTCAATCTAACTACTTGCAGGTCATATGAGTTATATGGCAAATAGAATCCGCGCACGTGGCGACGGATATAACAGTTTAAATTCTATTAATTCAATGAGACATGTTATGATATGGACATTTCCTCTAGACACGCCATGGAGAATGCTTGTACAACCATGCGTTGTCTGGCGGTAGCTCTGAAAACTGTCTTCAAAAGTAAGTAGAACGGTTCACTTTCATCATTACAAATTAGTATAGACTCTCACCATGCGGCCCTCACTGGGAGTGAGAGCGCTGGATGTAAACGCTGTGGGTTTATATCAAACCAAGTAGCTTAGGCTCTGGAGCTTTAAATCAGGCCCCTCACAATGGACTGCTCAACTGCGTCTCTATGTCTCTCATCTGGCTGAGGACTATCGCCGTCCACCTCGTAAATGGATTTTCTACATGTGGCCCAGAACTAAGTTCTGTATGGCCTTAAATACTGGACTGCATCTGCAGTTTACCGTCTAATTCCTGGATTGTGATTGGTGCAACCACTTCTAGCTCAGCTGCCGAACTGAGTTATTTTAAGTAACAGCCCTACGCAACGACCTTGGGTCGACATCAAAGGTCGAATTACTTCAATACAATATAATATAAAATTTATAGCAATAAATTCTTAACATGTTCAAAACCCCTAGCTTTTACTCTGGATCACGGTATTTCTGTACGTCAACAGACGTCTCAATAACATTTAATTCCTACTCACCCCTTCCCTCTTTACTAAACCTAGTTCAAAACACGAGATGTAAAAAGTGCTCAGTCATGCACACCTACGCTGTCCCTCTATCCTTCCCCACCTTCTGTCTATCTATCAGGGAAAAAAACTGTTCAAAACACATTGTTTACGAGACCAGCTCAAGGCCAAGTTATGCTGGCTCGTACAATAATTACGTTTCTAAAAATTACTTACTGCTCTCGCAAAAAATTTACTCTTATGAATTAAATCTGCTCTTGACAGGGAAAGCTTCGCTTTTACGCGTGATCGACGTATGCGCTAGCAACCGAAAATAGAGGCGGTAAACAATTGGAAACATGGCGGATCCAAAGAACCCGCATTGCAGATGGTGCTCTGCTTTTGGCTGCCAGAATTCAAAGCACAAAAGACCAGACCTCGCATTTTTTCATTTCCCTTCAGACCCAGAAAGGTGAGGGATATTGTTTTTTACCATGTTGACGATAGAGAAGTCGTGCAATTCAAGCGGAGCTTCGATCAGTCTTAGCCCACATACTTCGCCATCTTTCTCACGTTACCTGACTTCCTGTGCCAGCTGATTGGTTTCCTGAAATAGGTTTACAATACGTGGCAATGTTTACCTACTTTATTTTGATCACGCTCGCCTGCCCACTGTTGACACGGAATTCACGCGGAAGTTTCCCCTCTCTCTAAATCTATACTCTCTGGTAGCACTGTCACAAATTCACTTCATAAATGTATCATTATATCAAGCATTCTTTTCATGCTGTGCACTATGGACCCCGCCCCGCATCAGCGCGCAAATTGTGTGCACTATTTTTTTAGAGGTGCAAAGAAGGGAGCGTCTCATCTTATTGTTTGTAATATCTTTGGTCAAACCGAAACTCAAATTCAAACTCAAAATTCTAGACAATATCAATATTCTTTATCAACCCTGCCCCCCCCCCTCTTTCTTTACATCTCTAGGGGGAGTAGATCTGATATCAGAATCACGAGCCCATGTGAGTTGCCTCAGCTCTCTCTCCCCGCTCTGGTCTGGTCTGAGACTGGTAGTATGGGAGATAGCCGTGGCAGACAAAGATCCCACGTGCCATTGTATTAACATCTGTATCAGAATGACGGTCAAAATGCTGCAAATAACGTTATGAGGAAATTAACATTCTTCGCATTTCAGAACACCGTTCTGTATAATGTTACCCGGCCAATCATAGTAAATTGGGAGACACTTGATGCAATGTAACAGTACGACAATCAGACCACAGGTCATCATTGCTGCCGCCTGTCATATAAAGATTCCATCCAATAATCATACTGTAATGGAAGCAGTTACACAGAAAGCTATAGATGAGTAGTTCACAATTCAATATTTTCTCTATTTTGGCTTTGGACTAAGACTACGCTCCTCTAACAAACAGTCTAACTTGGTGATTTAGGTAAATGTGGGTTTTCTTTTTAAAACTCGTAAGTGATCGAGTTGGCCAATCGAACCTGGTTAATGTGCGCCGGAACCTTAGTGGTAGCAAAGATACTAGAATGGATAAGATGAGACAGCTAGTGCTTTTAGCATGCACAGGTTTCGCACCGACACCATCGGCAAACGCGCGGAAGCCATGAAAAGTGCCGTATTTTACAAAGCCAAATAGGGAAAATACTGAATTTTGTTCACTATTGAGCTATTGCTATAGGCCCTGATTGACGTCACTTATTGTGGAATTATAACCTCAATCGCTTTGGGGAAAACTTTGGCAAATTTTTCCTTCTTTTTTTTTTGTTGTGTCACAGTAGCACTGTCACAATTTTGCGTCATAAATTTACAATTACATCAAGCATTCTTTTCATACTTTGCGCCATGGGTCCCGCCACCAATCAATGCGCAAATTGTGTACAAGGCTTTTTTTTTTTCTAGTGATGTGAAGAAGACAGTGTCTCATCTTGCCGTTTCTAGTATCTTTGGTGGTAGTCCCTTTAAAACTTTAATTTAGATAAGAAAACATTACATAGAGTGAGGTTCAATTTGCCCCGCACAGTAAATATTCAGCGGTTCACAGAATTCACAATGTGATAAAACGCCAGAACAGAACTCTTCTAAAAATCTGTATGAGAATGACAGTCAACGAGCTACGAATAATATCAAGGGGAAATTAACATTCTTCGCAT
Organism: Onchidella celtica; assembly: GCA_963931925.1. Taxonomy (NCBI): domain Eukaryota; kingdom Metazoa; phylum Mollusca; class Gastropoda; order Systellommatophora; family Onchidiidae; genus Onchidella; species Onchidella celtica. The sequence goes on along the minus strand of OZ007582.1, from coordinate 34,023,375 downwards.
TTCAGAACACTACTTGGTATAATGTGGCAATGTCACAATGTTCATGTAATTTGAGTTAGAAATAAGTATTTTACGGCTCGCCGGCACGGTAACGGCCATTTCTTCGCCTTTCATGATCTATTTGCGTGCTTTATTGTTCATCCCGAGGTACAGAATACTGAGACGAACCATTCCGTTCTCCCGTTACTTATCCACAAATTGCGCCGGTATTTTGTAATGCAGTGAACACTATTCTTTTTCCTTCAGTTATAAAGGGGTGTGGTCATAGCGTTCTAGAGTACTCTAGAACGCTATGGGTGTGGTGCGAATTGTGGCATTGTTGACATCAGTCATACGGGCGCAGGTCGAGGGACAGAATAAATGACGAAATGGTCATCTCGATATTCTCTGTCTTTGGTCCATGTAATAAAACAAAATGAGTTTGTGTACTCCTTGGCTGTATGAAAATAAATATTCCACACGGAGTATTGAAATGATTGAATCATATCACAACCTTACTTCTTGTTTGTTCTATCTCCATTCTCTGAAAAACTGGAGATCTTGTAGTCTGTAGAGGAGATATCACAAATGCACACTTGAACACTGGTTTAAAATGTGTTATGGCATTTATCAAGCTGTTTCACAGTTCCAGTTTATTCTTACTACTTATCATGATGCCAAAGCCGCAAACGGTTAACGTTGCATTTCTTCTTCTTATTATTATTCCCATTATTTTTGTGCTACAAGTCGAGTTGGAACGAACCAGAACTAAGGTCGGGTTATTTTCTCTTATCTGATCGTATCTGTCGTTTACTGACCGCTAATAGGATCTAGTCTCTGCTTGTAGGTAAGTACGCGACCCAAAAAGTTTTGCATTAGAAGTGCGTACTCACTTGTAATAACCTTCTATAATCTATTATCATTTCGTAACCACCCCGGCTGATGGAGTGTAGAATCTGTCAGTCAGAGCGAGCCGAATCTAGGGGGTTTAGACAATGCTCAAAGTTGGGTGTGGATGTCTCAGACACAGGACAAAAGGCTTTTAGAACCAGTGTTGCAGAAATGTACCTCTCCAGACGGTCAAGTGGACTGACCACATGACAGTGATGGTCATTTATCTGGGACTGACCGACTCCCGGTCTGAGATAATGAACAATCAATCAGCCAGAATTACGTCTCTCGTGGGTTGTTGTTGTTGTTGTTTTTTACCTTTTTTTTTCATTGGAGGTTTATTTACTTTTGTTTTGTTAACATTCCACCCCTCAGTGCAGGGAGGTCCAGTAGAAGTGCCAGTGGAAGCTTTCATAAGGGGTGGACCAGAACAAGGCTGGCGTAGACTTGTTATAAATGGATGTACAAGTATGTACGACCCCCAAGTTTTCTGCGCCAGGGATATTATGCATTTTAAAGCATTTTGTGACTCCACTGCTAAACAGCTCCTCCCGAAATGCTTCTTGGCAAACGCCTAAATTAATTATGATTAATTATCCTTTCAGATGATCATTTTATTTTCCTCCTTTTTTTTTGGCTTAAAGGGTGGGGTTAGGGATTCGATAAGATTTCATGATGACGGTCAGGGATCCCTTAGACTAAACATCCGTCGGGGCGCCTCTGATGGCTTTCCATAATCCCTCTCCATTCCTCTCGGTTTTCAGCTTTTCTAAGCGTTTCTTTGAGTTCCATGCCCGTCCATTCTCTGATGTTGTCTTCCCATTTCTTCTTTCATCTGCCTCTTCTTCTTCTTTCTCCCTGGACTGTGCCTAAGGACGGGGTTAGGGGTAGTATTTAAACGTACGCCACCCTAGCGCAAAACGCTTCGGGTTGCATACGTACTTATTGCAGTGGCCTGTTTGAAATGCTTTGCGGCACGGCACTTATCAAGCTGTATCGCCGTTCTGAGTTATTCGAACTCCTCATCGTAATACTAAAGCCTCAAACATTTAACATTAAATTTCAAAGTTGTGCAAAAAAGTGGAGTTGAAATAAATAAGAGTTGAGGTCGTGACAAACAACCAATCTCCCCACATACACTTCCGACCCCCCCCCCCCCCCAAGAAAAAAAAATACAAAAGTCATGCCTTCCACTAGTATATGTAACTGTATGTGTTCTAATGCCTGAGAAGGAAATTAAATTTCAGAAAAAAATGTCTGCCCCTGGTAGGAAGGATCGACCACCTGATCCTCTCGGGTGAAAACGAAAACCTCGGGGGGCCCGTGTGTAAGTTGCGAACGATAAAGATACCTTGGCAGTAGACAGTCCGAGAAGAGCCGGCAGAACAAGGCCAGTGCCCGGGGAAAAAAAACAACTAAAAAACTGTCGCTACCACAAAAACACAGCCAAACAAGAAAACAAAAACAAAAAAAAATTAAAAAATAAAAACTAGCAGAATGAGATGTAAATGCCAAGAGCAGCGAATCTCCTAAACTAAAGACTTTCAGACACAAGTGAAAGTGAGTTCGAGTTTGGGTTTGACTTTTAAGGCGCGTCTGCACAATAACGGCCAATTTGCGCCTTTCACGGTCTATTTGAGTACATGTTCTTTATTTATGTTTCATATTCAGAGCTGTTAAGTTTAACGTAGAATTAAATACGTTCATATAATTCTAACACTGGTTTTTTGTTTTTTCTTTTAACTAGTGTAAGGGCCCGTTCAAAGAGCGGGTTGCAAACATCACGCACAATCAGCACACAGATTAATGTAGATCTAGGAAGAAAACAATTCACAACTGGCACAGCAACACCCGCATGGCCGGTACCGTGCATAAAGCAGACGGCACAGAAACTCATGCCTTCAAACTTTGAAACGTAACCAGAAGTTTAAAGTCGAAACAAAACAAAGGCAGGAGGGAGGCAACCATTGTTGAGGAGAAAGCATTATTCGATGACCTACTCTCTCTCTCTCTCTCTTACAATAAAAGTAGTAATCTGCAGTCCTGCTTCAGAACTCAGGCGCGCCAGGACACTGCGCACCAAGCTTGATATGGTTACTTTTTATGACGTGCACGGTACTCAAGTCGAAACAAAACAAAGGCAAGAGGGAGGCCATCATTGTTGAGGAGAAAGCATTATTCGATGTTTTTAGGCCTATTTTCATTTATTACAAAATTACGATACTTCGCTTTCATGTCAAAGGAATAGACATAGTAGCAAAAAGAACTATCTTTCACATGTAATTTTTTCAGGTCTGGGCATTTCTTCCTCGCAGCAGTGAATTTTTTTTCCTTGCTGTTTTTTTATATAGAATATAGATGGTTTGTATAGCAGATGTATAAAAACGTTTATAAAAGAGGCATAAACATTATCAAATCAAGTTGTAGATCCCAGCCTCTCTCAGAAAGAACAGGATGCGATGTGGGTCCACGTCAGAGAATAATTCTTTCATGGATCTGCAGGCAAAGTGCTGTCTTCGGATATGCATGGAATCTACACATTTAGTTAACATGTTTTATTGATAGTTGGCAAAGGCCATTCCGGGAGAAGTGCAACTGAATCAAGTATGCCTCGCTAATTAATCCACATAAAGTTCGAGCCTGACTCGAATCCAATGGAAGGCAATTTTGACTTATTGCTCTAGATATACTGGCTTTTAGTATCAATGTTCTTTTTATGGGTGTTTTGGCTCATTAGCCTAAAATAATCTCTGTCGTATTTTTTTGTTTGTTTGACTGTATGGATTTCCAACCCTTCCGTGTGTTGTGGCTGTTTCAGTCTCCCATTTTCATACCGATGTCTGAGCCGCCGAATTTTCTCACTAGCTTCGTCTTCACCAAGAAGATTTCGCATCGTCTACGGCAGTGGTTCTCAACGTGGACAATATCATCCCCCCCACAAACGCGACTTTCATTTCCGAAAGGGGAGGGGGGGGGGAGCGGGGCAGAAACGAAGATAAGAGTGAGAAGAGGTGGGGGGGGGGGGGTCGAAAACCATGAAATGGGAGGCGGGGGCGAAAATAGAGAATGACCAGAAGAGGATTTGGGGATAAATGCAGGGGCGGCCACTGACGTGTTCAACAGCAAGCGAAGACAAGTTTTACGGACATGTTTTCTATTGGTTTTTGTATGCCTTTCATGTTCCAGCCAGTATCAGTAGTTCACTGAGTCTAGTTTTTGTTTTACATCGGACTTGGCTCTAGCTTGAACTTGCATTTCATGAAGAATGCTCTCTGTTTTCTACGGAACAATCCACGCGCATGTTTGCCATTAATAAGGCTTTGAGCAAATAATGTAACATCATATTAATGTGTGTGTAGCCTGTCTTCTTGTTCTAGTAAAATGTATCAGCTAGATTTGTTTTCAGTAGAGATATGGGGGTTTAGGGGGCGGGGGGGGAGGGGGGAGGTGCGGAGTGAAAGAAATATTGGAGCCCATAGGGGCGATTGCAGTTTATCAGCCCCTTAGATCAGGGGTCACCAAACTACGGCCCGGAGTCCGGATCCGGCCCGCGACGTCAGTTCATCCGGCCCGCCATGGTACTTGATTTTGTTTGATAAAACCAGGGATATCTAGAGCCACGGGATGGACAATTGCTTATGCGGCCCGCGCTTGTAAGTCTGTCAGTTATCCGGCCCTCTGTGAAAAAAGTTTGGTGACCCCTGCCTTAGATTGACAAGATTCTATCTCCACTTTTTTTGGCTGAACTGAGTTACACATTACACAATGCTTCTACAGGCCTTCTCCATTGTGTGTCGAAATTCCAAGCAGATTCGGCCCGTAATTTGTAACTATTTTTAAAAAGCACAAAACGTCGTACCACTACAAGCTACCAGCACATGAAACCTCAATCATCAATTTCCAAACGTCCGAGTGAAAGGAGTTAGAACCTTGTCACTCTAAGGGGACAAATAAATGTTGAGGACCATTGGTCTACGGCTATCCGCTCTCTGTGGTTGCAGGAGACCGAGAAAGATTTATGACTCCAACAATCACTGACAGCAATATAAAAAATAAAAAATATTTAATGTTCTTCTTCGTCTAGACAAGGACAAGAAATGTAAAAAAAACCATTAAAAAAAAAAAAGATCTTCCAACCCAACACAAGAAAACGACGAACTTTCATAAGTTTTATTAAATTGTCTATGTATTACGAAACTGAACCAGCTGTCTATAGATAACCAGGTTCATGCATGTCATTGGTTGAATCTGGCGCTCGGAAGCAGTGCGTCCGACGAGGAAATACAATAATAAATTACTCCATCTTTTGAAATTGTCTGGAATTTTGCGCCCTGGAAATACAAGTCAGAACTAGCAGATAATTGGTGGTATTGATTTAATATTCTTCAAAAATTTCATATGTGTCAATTTTTTAAATATGTTTTTATTGTTTCATTGTTTTATCCGTTCACGCTTTGCTGTTGGTGTTGTTGATGTTTCTGTTTTCCGGAAGAAGATTTCAAATCGAAATATGGATTTGCCTTCCCCTTTACTTTGCTTTTTATTGTATAATTTTTATATTTTACCTTACACCAGACTTTACTACATTTTCCTTTTTGGCAACTTTTGGCTCTGGAATTTTACAAGCAATCCGCATATTTGGCACTGTTGTAATTTAGACAGTAAACGCTGTCCCGGACAGGCGTCTGGTGCGAAGATATTGATTTGCGTTCTATATACGAGGCGACCGCTAGTTTACAAAGAAAGACGGCTACTGTTGTAAGTACATACCGTTTTGCGCTAGGGGCGATTACGAAATACGAACCAATCCCTAAAGCTGTGTTCTCATGTGTACGGAAACGGAAACGAAAACGAAAATGATATGCGGAAACGACGTGCAGAAATAAAATTTTGTGTTTCCATGTGTACGGAAACGGAAACGGCCAAAATAAAGGAAAATATCACTTTTGTTTCTCTCGCCATGATATTCGTTCTATGCAGTCTGCAATTTTTTTCTCTCTCTCTCTCCCTGCCACCATGGCATCTGTTTCGACCAGAGCCGAATGCAACTTCTTGCTTTGAGAGGAGGAGTTGATTTTAATATCATTCCTCCATCACAGTTGTATCAAAAGAAAACAAAAACGTCGTCGAGAGCGCCGGTGGTGGGTCCACGATTATTTCTCCATTGTTTCTTCCAGCTGTCCGCTGAAATTGACATGTTGCAGCGTACAATGTGTGAGAAATTGAGGAAGAGTACTGAAATCAGTTCTAAATGATTGCTCCCACCGTTTGTTTCATCAGATTGTCCGATCCCAAAGAAGCAGACGAATAATGTACTGAAAGACAAACAGAAAGATTTATAGGTGATCTTTTTTGCCATCCAGCATTCGAAGCAGTAATGTTTCCTAATTTGGTACACATTTTCTATTGTGCGTTTCCAAATCCATTGTTCTGACAGTGTGTGGGGGTAATGTTCTTCATGTGAGCAATGTGCGTGTGTGCGGTATGCGTTCGGGACCTATGTGCCTTTGATATTATATTCAAGGTAGTTCTAATACTGGTGGTGTGACAGCAAATTTCCTAACATAGGAATTACAAGAATTACAATGGTTAACAATGCAATAGATGTTGACTGTTTCACTACAGACATTCCCTTTTTCCATTTTTTAAACGAACTGTCTTCGCCCGGCGGTGATGTAATAGCAAATAATTCTGATTTCTAATCTGTATTGGAAAATCTCAGCGCTTATCAGCTCTGAGGTTTTCTTTTTCTTTTGTTTTTTAATGCACAATTCTCAAAGACTCCACACTTAAAGCAATCATGCTATGATACAGATTATGTACATGCCTATTATATATAAGTATTCACGTATTTCCATATTCTCAACTCAGGAATACTGGAATAGAGATCCAAAGACTAGACTTGCACTCAGAGCCGTAAAGGGGAAAGGGGATGAGAGAGTGTCAGCGAATGAAAATTGTACATAGGGGCGGGGGAGATGTCGGAATGCAAGGGGATTTGTGCAGTTTTTAATTATGATAATGATTTTTTTTTTAAAAGGATAAAGAGGAAAAAAAACAAATTAAGTAGTTGGATTTTATAAAACTCAAATTAAATAATAGATCTGGTTTCTTATACAACAGTCAAAAATACATAAATATCTAGATCTAGTCCATACAAAATTCTACCAAGTTTATAACATCAAGGCCTTGGCATGCCTTGTCATGCCTTGTCAGGGACATTCACCATTCAAATGGCTGCTCGTACGGGGGAGGGGGGGAGGTGAAGTCAAGATTGTAAAAGGTGAGAAAAATCCCAAACTTCCAACATGCCTGCACCGGCCGGGTTTTGAACCTGGGACCCTTGGCATGAGAGGTGAGCACCTTGCCTCTAGACCACCTTGTCCCCCTTGTACAAACGTGAAGTCAAAGGATAAAGCACAAGCTCAACCGTCATATCATTTCTCCCCATCGCCTTTGCTGTACTTTCCCAAATATATTAATTGTGTAAATGGGAGTCCTTGTGGTCTGGCCTCCTCAGGTCAAAAAGTATCTTGTTCTGTCTAACAAGCTCAATGAGCTTCTCCATATCACTGTTTGATATATGCCACGGTCTTGGCATCTTTGCAATACGAAGGTTTCCGCCACACTGTTGGACCCACAGAGCCAGCAGGTTTCAGTTCATACCAAAAAAGCGCGGGGGGAAAAAAAGGCGGGAATGACGTAAGTTCCGGTCTGCGGCAGTGCGGCAACGGCTAAAAATCGCTACCCAGTGGGAACAAAATTTTTTAGTCGTTTCCGTTTCCGCACACATGAGAACACCCTCTCCGTTTTACTATTTGATGGATTTTTTTAGTCGTTTCCGCACGTCGTGGTCATTTCCGTTTCCGTACACATGAGAACACCCCTTAACCCCGTCCTTTATCCTCAGCAATAAATCTTATCGAATCCCTAACCCTACCCTTTCAACCTAAAAACAGGAGGAAAACAAAAAGAAAATCTGAAAGAATAATTAATTAAGGCTGTTGTTAGGAGCATTTCGGGAGGAGCTCTCTGGCTCTGGAGTCATAAAAGACCTTAAAATACGTACTCCTAGCGCAAAAAAAAACTTGGGGGATGTACGTACAGGCAACAACAATCTAACACTAACGCCGCAAATGTGCTTTTTGGTTGAAAGTGTAAGGGACAGGGACATGGAGTCGATAAGATTTAGGATCAGGGGTAGGGCGGGGTTGGGGATAGGTACACGGACGCGCCCGCAGCGCAAAAGGCTTGGGTTATGTACGTACAAGTAGTAACAAGCCTTAGTATTATGATAAGCAGAAAAAAAAAATTATGGGGACTGTGAAACAGCTTGATAAGTCCCACAAGGCATTTTAAACAAGAGTTCATTAAAATTTGTTGTACCTCGTCCACATGCAAATACATCTCCAGTTTTACTGAAATGGAGAAAGCACAAACAAGAACTAAGGTCGAGTTCTGTCCCCTTTCCCTGGTATTATCCGAACTTTTACTGTCAAATACCCCCCCCCCCTCCTCCTCTCCCCACCATCAATGCCCCCTTCCCCCATTTTCCTCGTTGTCCACCAATATCGTGAGCCGGATTTCCATCTCATTTCTGGATGACAACTCTCAAAAGTAGAGGAGATAGCACACACACACCCCCCCACCCCCCCATGTCCCCATCTCAAATCTGAGACAGAGGCCAAACCTATTTACAGACACACATAAAGGCTATTTTTGCCAAGTCTCATATTAAGACACGTATACATATACACAGAGAAACATAATATATGAATAACGGAATATCGTAAAAACCACACAAAAACTGTGAGCGGGCCTAGGAGTCCAAAAATCTTAGTGCTACAAATTGGCTGACACACATAATCTCAATAGAATCTTTTCTGTTAGAGATTGAAGTCCTTTCGTGATGTGATGGTACAGAGTCCCATTTCACTGTGGATCTATGGCCCAAATAGATTATCTGATATCTCATACGTCAAATATAATGAGTGAGAGAAAGGATTAGAGAGAGAGGGAGAAAGAGAGAGAGGTTGGTGAGAGAGAGTGGGGAGGGAGGGAATTACAAGAGAGAGAGAGAGAGAGAGAGACGAAGCTGCAGGGAGAGGAATAAAGAAAGTGACAGACAGACAGACAAATAGACAGAAAATGAGAGAGAGAGAGAGAGAGAGAGAGAGAGAGTAACAGGCAGCAAAGAGGAGATGAGCGAGAGAAAGAGAGACAGAGGGTCAAATAGGGAGAGACAGGAAGAGATAAAAACGGACAGACAGAAAATGACACAGAAACGGAGAAAAAGAAAAAAGATGGATGTCACATTTCATCTGATTAATCAGGGTGGCAGCTCCTGGGGGAATCATTCATTACACGTCCAGTGGTCCTCAAGGTGGGCGATATCACCTCCGCGGAGTAGGGGTGATTTCCTGGTGTGGGAGCGGGGCCGGGGGTGGGGGTGTGTGGGGGGGGGGGGGCAATACAAAAGTAAAAAGGCGAGGATGGGCCGAAAAAAAGGCATGAACGATTTGGGGTTTAAATACAGGGGGCAACCACTGACTTGTTCAACAACACGCATTGATGGATTTAGGACAGAAAAGGCCTGTGTTTTTAATATGTGAGTGTGCATTTGATAAAGAATTATTTCTTTTTTTAGTAACTAGTGTAAGGGCCCGTTCAAAGAACGTTTTGCAAGGTTATGTAGATGTAGATAGAAAACAACTTACAACTGGCACAGTAACACCCGCATAGCCCGCGCATAAGGCAGACGGCACAGAAACTCATGCCTTCAAACTTTGAAAGGCAACCGGAAGTTTAAAGTCGAAACAAAACAAAGGCAGGAGGGAGGCCATCATTGTTGAGGAGAAAGCATTATTGGATATTTTTAGGCCTATTTTCATTTATTACGAAATTACGATACTTCGCTTTCATGTCAAAGGAATAGACATAGTAGCAAAAAGAACAATCTTTCACATGTCATTTTTTCAGGTCTGGGCATTTCTTTCTCGCAGCAGTGATTTTTTTTTCCTTGCTGTTTTTTTATATAGATGAATAATCAACACACCTGTTGTCTGAGGCTTTGAAAAACTTAACATCATAACTTTCATGTAGTTTGCCTTGCCTCCCTGTAAAATGTACCTGTTTGAGTTGGGTTTTTTTTATTTTCGGTGGGGGGGGGGGGTTGTGGAGGCGGGAGGCGGGGAAAAAGGGGGAGTGGGTGTAGTGGTGAAGGGAAATATCGAGCCTAAGGGGGTGATTGATTGGGAAAAGGTTGAGAACCTCTGCCTTAGACCATCATGATAGTCCACTGATCAGCCTACGACAAGTACAAAATTAGAACACAGATTGCATCCGAACCCTAAGTACAGGAATCCGATACCGACAAATGACATTGACAGTAGAGAATGCTGACGTCAAAGGTTTGCCGTCGTGTGTATTTGCAGTAGTAGTTGTTGTTGACGCTGTTGTTGTTGTGTTTGTTGCTGTTGTTGTTGCTTTTGTTGTATTTGGTGCCCTTGACGTTGTTGTTGTCCAGAAAGCCGACTGATTTATCGAAAGGTGTATAATTATTGCCCAACTCTATAATTTGACGTCATGTGTCAGAAGCTTACGCCCTACAGCAGTGTTTTCCTACGTACTGAAACAAAAACGGCGACGGAAATGTCAAAATCATATCAGGTAGTGAAATAGGAAGAACGTTTTCATGAGTACAGAAACGTGATTTCCGTACACACGGAGACACTCTTTCCTTCTATTACTGCTTTGGTTTTTGACGTTTCGGTTTCGGTACATACGAAAACACAGCTTAAATGTTCTAACTCCCTTCCGTCAATTTTTGAGAAATTCAGGATGGAAGTTGCATGTGTCATAACGTTTCATGAGGTTTCGTCGCTTTTAGAGCAAATATTGTTTTTCTCTTTAGTTATAATTACAAATTACGCAGGGAATCTGCTTGATACTTTGACACAATGGAAAATGCCCTTACAAGTAGTATGTAGTGTGTATCTCATTTCAGCCAAAAAAATTGGAAATAGAACCCTGTCATTCTAATGGTCTGTTGACACAGGTAAGTTTTAGGAATAGAAAAAAGGAATGGGGGACTGTGTGGGAAGAACTCTCCTGGCTTTCCGTCTTTTGTTTTTCCGATTTTCCCCCTTCGAAACGTTGTTTGTTTACACTGGTCCGTTTTCTAAATAAGAAGCGATGCGCACAGGTTTCCATAACACCTACCAGTGTAAATAGACCATCGGGGGCGATAATAAGCCATTCCTGGACAATGAACATAACTCAGTATTTTCTCTATTTGGCTTTGCAGTTAGACTATGAGCCCTTATAGACATTCCTCTGGGGACTAACAGTTTCAGAATCCGAGTTGAAGAATGCTTTGACTAGGACCAGAAACACTTATTTTGATCCAACCCACAAGTAATAGTACAGTGGGTGTTCATTGCGCTAGCAGTCAGTGGTTCTCAATCGTTTTCAGGCAATCGTCTCCTTAGGCTCCAAAATCGTGAATTTCTTGACGAAGGGGAGAATAGAATAAGAACAGCTGTACAGCAAAAAGGCGAATGCTTACCTTATCTGTATGACGAAGGGATGAACAGGTTATTTTGTGGTTTTCAAAAGTACATTGCGGGGAGAGGGGGGGGGAGGGGGGGGAGGGGGGGGAGATGGGGATTGGTTATCCCACGAGCAATTAAAAAAAAAAAATCTCATCTAGTTTTTGTGTTACAATTATAGTATGGACGGAAAGGCGACAAATCGGTGATGAGAGTAGCAGAAAATTTTCAGAATTGAATTCCTCGCTACACTGATTTTAGTGATTCTCCCTTTCGGCATTCAGAGAAATTAAAGCATTCGCCTTTTCGTTGTACAGCTACTTGATATCTATTCGCCCCTTCGTGACGAAAAAGAGGAAATGTTCATTAATTGAGCTACTGAGAACTACACTGGTCTAAGTCCAGTATGGGTCATGTTCGAGTTATGAACACAACGATGTGCAGAAGGTTTTAATCTGTCGAGCAAAGAATGGTCCAAGGCCTGCAGCTCCAGTATACCAGATTAATTTTATTTCTTCGAGATGAACAACTCCAAAGCATCCTATAATTTCTTTAAAGACTAAGATTTTTACTGCAAAAGTAGCGCAGAAAATGTCAACCCCATCACTTTCTTCTTTAAACAAAAAAGCAGTAGGAAATTCTGTTAAATTATTTGATTTGGGGGGCAAAATGTAGTTTCCCTTCAGACTTGATTTTCTCAAAAGCAGAAAAGTGGCACTTAGACCAGTGTTGTTCTCAATGGCTCAGTTGCCCCTCCCCCCCCCCCCCCCCCCCCACAAAATCCCTACTCAAATTATCAAACCAAAAAGAAACCAATTTCACGAGATGACAGACTACACACAAATCATGATGATAATGTTCTTTTAAATTGTCTAAACTTTTTCATATCGCCCTGCCCCTTTCAGTGTTTCCCAACCGATTGATACACGGGCATTAGATGTGTACATTAACTTCATATGATCAAAGATATTGGAAATAATCATATCAGACAGCTAGTGCTTTTAGTGAGCACAGATTTCGCACCGCCACCTAGCGGCAAACGGGCGGAAGACATGAAAAGTGCCGTATTTTACAAAGACAAATAGGGAAAACATTGAATTTTGTTCACTGATCAGATACCACGGCCTTGGTTGACATCACTTATCGTGGAATTATAACCTCAATCGCTATTGAAAAAACGGGCTATTTTTTTTCTTTTTAATGGCAGAGCACTCACAATTTTGCCTCATAAACTGAACATTATATATCAAGCATTCTTTGCATACTAAGCCCCATTTTCCCGGCCCTGATCAGCGCGCAAACGTATGTGCACAGTTTTTTTTTAGCGGTGCGTAGAAGACAGTGTCTCATCTTACAGTTTCTAGTATCTTTGATGTAATGGAGCAAGAGGGTGAACAAGTCTATTTGCTTTCTTTCTGCGAGGGAATTGCGGGGGGGGGGGGTGGTAGGGATACGTTTTATTTAAATTTTGCCAGGGCAGCGGCCTGCTCGGTCTGCTCTTCTAGATTTCCAACTGCCAAGGTATCTTTAACGTGCGCAACTCGCAAATCGCAAACCTTCGTCAATATCCTCCCCCCCCCCCTTTTGACACCCTTTCTTCTTTCCGCACTCCCTCCCTTGGAAATCAAAATAGACCTGTGCAGGGCGGTGGGTGGGGGAGGGGCGATATCGCCAACGTTGAGAACCATTGCCGGTGTTTTTAGCTATTCATGGTATTCATGTTTGACGACACAACAACGTCAGCGTGTACATGTGTTAAAGTTTCGGTAGGAGATTGTTATTTTCATTTTGCAGGGGAGAGGGAGGTATGGGGGTGTGAGGTGAGGGGAGGGGTGATGGTAGGAATTAGTTTAAATATAAATAAATATGACAAATACCACACGATATAACTCACATACCCTCACGCCACACAATCGTCTTTAATAATATACACTCAGACACGGAGACCTAGAATGACGTGGAAAGTTTAAAAGGAATGCTTTGCAATTCAAATTAACTCGCCAAATACGTTTTAAGCCATGAAACCTTAAACGAAGATGACGCTAATGGCCCAAAATCTGACGCTGGACTAGTGACCTAAGTAAAAAAAAATAGTAGGATGTCTCTGCGCTGGGCGTAAAAATAAACAAGTCATGTTTTATATGGGTGAAAGTTCTCCCTCAAAGGCCCTATTTCGGAGGGCTCCAAAACTCTGGAAGCATTCTCATCGCCTATAACTCGACTTATGTTGATGTAAGGGGATAATATAAAAATGCTGCAAACTCTGGGTAATTTGTTCATTTTGCATAATTCACACGCATAATTCCTAACAAACACTTCCAATTCCATGCTTTTAGAACATGGACATGCTATTATGATCTATTTTT
>OZ007582.1:33959589-34004589 GCA_963931925.1 Onchidella celtica | reverse complement strand
ATAATAGGACACGAAAGTACTCACAAAGGCAGGACAGCGCCTACTTTTGACGTGTACGGTGGACTCCAAAATTCCGAAACAATGTGGGACCGCCTACCTGTATTTAAAACCCACTATAAATATGTTTTTTGGCACATCTTACTAATATTCGGCTAGAGGATGAACCTGTAAGCAGCTAAAACTTCGCGACTGTGTCATAAAAAATTATGAAAATTGCTGTACTGCGTCAATTTTTGACGAAGAGTTACGTGGACACATTCATTTTGAATGAACAAAAAAAATCAGACTCTACTATTATTTAGATTAAACATTTTTGAGCCGTAAAAATAGAGATGCATTTTCGTCGAGTAGAATCAAAAAGCATGATCGGATATTCCGTCCTTGACCTCTCTTTACACACGGGTGGTCGAAAATCAACGTAATCACATCTGTGTATTTCTGCGTAACTTCTATTAGTCATTGCATCGAATCCAAATGAGTCTGTTAACAACTAGGGTTTCCTTATTGGAAACGAGGATTAATCTTCTTGTTACCTGGAACATAATAGAAAACGCAGTCTAGTCTATTATGTGATTATAAAATACCCCTGAGATGTGCTATTTATAGACAGTGACAGCTTGTTCGGACAATAATTGGATAATGCAGCGACAAAGCTGAGGTTGGCAATGCTGGTCGACATTTTCGTTTCTTTTTTAAAAAATATAAATGGAATGTGCTAGTTATAGTTTTCGCCAAGCAAAAAACTTGGGGAACGTATTGTCGCTTTGGTGCAAGACTCCTGTAACTAACATTTTTGGCCAAAATCACTTTTTTCATTCTTTGGGTCTGAAAATCCATAGCACACCTTGTGTCAAAAGCTCGTAGCTCAATTCTTATAAATAACGGTATTGCAATCTTAAGTTCATTGTCTTTACAATACTACATATTAAGCCAAAAAAAATCAGTTTTTTGGCTCTCCTGTAAAATTTTCGAAATGTCAGTTACAGGAGTCTTGCAGCATAGTGACGGTCACTATGTACTGGTAACAACATAACCATGTCACAGACTGCTTTTGCCTCACGGGGGAAGATCCCCCCGAATGTGTGTGTGTGTATGGGGGGGGGGGGGGGCCATGTAATTGTCAAATTGTCAACTATCAAAGAAACATACTTTAACTGAGTGTGTACCAAATACATTTAATGCATGTCAATATCACAGCCAAAGTTCCTCCAGTTTGCACAATATTATTCTTCTCTTCGCCCTAACTTACAGTAGTTGGACTAAATGAAAACAACATTAAATTTGGTATTTTTAAAAATAATTTTAAAAAAAAATATTTTCTAATTATATTGTGTATACTTCTTTAATCCCATTAGCGAAATATGCGTTAGTGTCATTATAACCCAGTTACAAGTGGAGTATTTTGGTGGGGGGGGGGGGGGGGGGGTAGGCATACGCATTTTTAGGGGGGGGGGTGGTAGAGATACGCTTTTTTTTTTAGGGGGGGTGGTAGGAATACGCTTTTTGGGGGGGGGGGGGTGGGTGGTAGGGATACGCTTTTTTTTTTTTAGGGTGGTGTGGTAGGGATACACTATTTTTTTAAGGGGGTTGATAGGGATACGCTTTTTTTTAGGGGGGTGTTAGGGATACGCTTTTTGTTTTTAAGAGGGTGGGGTGGTAAGGATACGCTATTTTTTTAGGGGGGGGTGATAGGGATACGCTTTTTTCTTTTAGGAGGGGGGTGGGGGGTGGTAGGGATACGCTTCTTTTTTGGGGGGTGGGGGTGGTAGGGATGCGCCTAATTTTTTAGGGGGGGGGGTGGTAGGGATACGCTTTTTTTTTTTTAGGGGGGATTGTAGGGATACTCTTTTTTTTTTTTACGGGGGGTGATAGAGATACGCTTTTTTTTTAGAGGGGGGTGATAGGGATACGCTTTCTTTTTAGGGGGGGGGGGTGATAGGGATACCCTTTTCTTTAGGGGGTGGGGGTGATAGGGATACGCTTTTTTCTTTTTTTTTTTTTAGGTGGGGGGGGGGGGGTGGTAGTGATACGCTTCTTTGTTTTTTTTGGGGGGGGGGCTGGTAGGGATACGCTTTTTTTTTTTAGGGGGGTGGTAGGGATACGCTTTTTTTTTTTTACGGGGGGTGATAGAGATACGCTTTTTTTTTTAGAGGGGGGTGATAGGGATACGCTTTCTTTTTAGGGGGGGGGTGATAGGGATACCCTTTTCTTTAGGGGGTGGGGGTGATAGGGATACGCTTTTTTCTTTTTTTTTTTTTAAGTGGGGGGGGGGGGTGGTAGTGATACGCTTCTTTTGTTTTTTTTTTTGGGGGGGGGTGGTAGGGATACGCTTTTTTTTTTTAGGGGGGTGGTAGGGATACGCTTTTTTTTAACGGGGTGGGGTGGTAGGGATGCGCTTTTTTTTTTAGGGGGGGGGTGGTAGGGATACGCTTTTTTTTATATATATATTTTTGCCCAGTCAGCAAATGAACGGGGGGGGGGGGGGGAAGAAAGAAAGAACCAAAGTGAAGATATAAAGCTACAATATATAACCCCAAATGAATGGTCACGTTGACCATTAGTTGACCAACTATTGGCACAAATAAAATGATAATAAGACCACACTTCATATGTAAAAACAGAAGAGTAGGGACAAAAAGCAGAGGAGAGGTAAAGGTGAAAACCATAAACAACTGAACACACACTGGATTTACCTTTAGGTCTTCTGTATCTCCCAAAATAATCCAAGGAAAATATTGGTGTTCACAATACAGTTTTATAAACTATTTTCCGTGTCTGCATTGGTGTTGACACAAACAGTTTAACTGAAGCAAAGTTTCTTGCTCTAGACAGAGCAACGTAGAGTTGGCCATGGCCAAACACTGGATCCGGTAAGTACACGCCAACAGTGTCTAATGTCTGACCCTGTGCTTTATTAATTGTCATGGAGTAGTCGACCAGCATGATGCAAAGTACTAAAATCATCTCGATCCATCAAGCGATATGAATAGAATTCCATAGGGCTTACTTGTCCCTTTTTGTTGGCTTGGTGAGGAATCCCAATACGCCATCCATCTTCTCCGTTTGGAAAAAGTAAAACGTAGTGTAGTGGATCATAATGAGGGTGAGATTCGTGAATATGCATGAGAGACAATCCCTGTGGATGGTCTCCAGGGCGTCGATAGAGCACAATATCTCTGGGGCAAGAACGTACATTGTCATCTCCTGGAAGCAATACAGCAATTTCTGAAGATGTAGGCAAATTATACCTACAGCAGTCTTTGGTGGTGTCTGCCCTTAACACCATTCTTACTTCACCTCCTCTCTCACCGGCCACGTTAATTTGCTCGGCAGCATTAATGAACTGATGTGCAAATGGATTAAGCGTATCATGTAGCATGTCTTGAAGTTTTTGCATCAAGTCAACATTCAAATCAGTATTCCATGCACATCGATTTGTTAATTCAGCCTCTGTGTCATGTATATAAATTTGAGCGAATGCAGGTCTCTGGTTATGTTCTGGTAAGAATTGACCAATTCTGTGATGCACAGAACCCTGAATTCTAAATGTATAGATGCCGGGTGGTAAAATATCTTCTGTTACTCCAAGCGAAGCAAAAGCGAGGCTGGCGTTGTATGCTCGTATCTTCGAACGGAACTGAATAGCTTCAGGAGTAGGTTCCGTGAGCAGTGACTTAATCAAATCTGGAGGATTTTGCAAAGGTGGAAGGGAAACTTTACCATTTCCACAACAGAAAGTTTTGTTTTCCTCAGCAAATAGCTTGGCGTCGCAGTGAGAGCATACAACTGACATTGTTGAAAGCATGTGAGACTCGGGTAGATCTAGCAGAACCACAGGCTCAGTGTTACCTGCTAGTAGCGTCAAGGGATGACGATGCTCATTTAGATCTAGATGAGCATGTGGCCTGGCATCTGCATTTTCATCAATCACAGGGTCAGTAGGTTGAGGAGGCTGACGAAGCCCATCTTGCTGATCTGGTAGTTCTAGATCTAGATCTAAATCAGGTCTGCTGTGTCGACTGTGTTGTTCTTGTTGTCTGCGCTGTCTCACGTACCTGCTCGTGTATCTCCCGATGCTACGTCTTTTAGGAGGCATGATTCTCGATCTTCAACACAATCAAATTTTGACAACGGAAGTGGAAAATTAAGTAGGCGGAAGTGGGCTATTATTAGAAACATACATCAGTGTCTTATTGATCGTAAATTTTGGATCAAACGCTCTCGTGAATTTAGCCTTTAATTATAACCGCATTAACCGATTAACTCAGAAATAACAAACAGTTTTGTTTGTGTATAGCGATAGGAACAATGTTCGCTATCCCACAATTCTTTGTGCCAAATTTCAGGTCGGTGCGTTGTGTAGTTTCCGAGTCCATAGGACTATTAGGGGTTTTGTTGTAGCTTTATTATATAGATACTGAAGCCACAAAAAGCGTAACGTCAAATTTCTCAGTTGTAGGAAAAATGTGGATTTGGGACAAACAAGAACTAAGGTCGTAAACAGACAAAAACAGTGAGAAATATTCACAGAGCAAGTGACCAATCAGGAACGTGATTACTCAGACAACAATCCAATCGACCAATCAAACGAAAGAATGGCAGAAATACTCACAGTCGAGACACGGAATATCGAGACGAATCATTCCTTCTTCCACTAGCTATGTGTCCACAAAATGTGCGCATATAAATACGTTGAGTACTAGATCTATTCTTTTAAGTTCAGTCATGAAGAGGTGTGGTGCGGCTTGTTGCATTGTTGACGTCGGTGATACGTGTGCACGTCGACGGGCGGAATTGTGAGGAATTGATTCGTCCCGGCATTACGTGATTCGTTTATGAAATTTGCAGCTGTATTGCCGTCGTGTCTCAGTATCGTATTCCCATTGACTTTGTAATATTTCCATTCATTCTCCTAAATTTTAACAAATGCAACGGAATAGCAAAGCAGCAAAAATCGCCTGTGTGCGCACAGACTTAGCTATTCATCTGCACAAATAGGTTTCGCAGTGGTGACATTTTTTAACATGATCTGAAAGCAACAGATCAACAAAACAAAAGTGCAAAAGCACAGATACGAACAATAGAAAAAAAATAAGGTAATCTGATAACATGATGGCAGCACGTACTTTGACGTAACTTGACGCGGATTGCATGCAAATCAACACGTTTTGCTTCTCCGTTTCTTGTCTGTGGCTTATTCCATTATCTCTAAAACAGGGAGTTCAATGTGTGTGTCTGGGTGTGTATATGTGTGAGACAGAAAGAGAAAGATAATGTGTGTGGGGGGTTGGGTAAGGTGGAGACAGACAGATACACATACATAATTACATACACCAACATCTGCAGACCATACGCATTGATATGTACAAAGATACACACACATAGCTTACAACTTCATTCTTCTGCACACCCATCACCTCACGAAAGAGGTGTTTACATTTAGATTCCCTTTGCTCCTCTCCCCCCCCCCACCCTCACCCCCCCCCCAAACACACACACACACTGTTTTCCGCACTCGATCTCACTCTCGATAATGATTAGAGAGAGTCTGTGGGGGAAAAATGTTGGGACTCACAGCAAAATGGAAAATAATGGTTTTTATATGCCTGTTCCATCTTTTGGTAGGTTTCTGTCTCCCTCTTCCTACCCACACTTATCTCCCCTTGTTGTCCACTGTCTATTTCCGTCGACTGGAGAGTAATCGGAAGCTTGGAGGGAAATAACTGCTGCCTCACCAAGGACTTTAATTCTGTCTGTGAATAGAATCAACTCTGTTTATTTTGTTGTTTGTTTGTTAATTTATCCATTTATTTATTAATCTTTTAGTTGTTTAGTAAATTATTTACTTAAGCATCTATTTATCTATTTATTCGTCTATTTTTGTTTAATTATGTGTGTATAATTAATAAATTTATTCATTTATTATTTATTTATTTATTAATTAGAACAGATATTAAGATATTTATTTTATATGCTTGTTTGGTTGTTTATCTCACTTTTTAACCTTTATTTAATGTGTTTAATCTGAATCTTATATTTTTTTTTAAAATGTATTTATTTCAGTGAGCAGATAAAACAAAATTGTCCACATTTCTAGAGAGATAAATATTAATTATGTTTCATTATTGCTGCATAGTTCGCGATCCTTATTGATTCATAGTTTCTTTTAACTATATAGTTTGTGATGTTAACTTTATGTGTAAAGAAAAGAGGTATGCAAAATTAACCCTCTAATGATCAGACAATATTTATCTAAGCCAACCTAATAATTCTGAATCTTGGAAAAACTAATTTGAAATGGTCAAACGAATGCAGAAATCTAAACATTTATCACAGTGAAACGTTCATTTTGTTGACAAATTCAGATAAATTCCAGTTACAGATCACCGTGGCTCTGCTGACGTGTTACAGATCTGGAATACTGGGAGCTACAGGGTTAAAGCGAGGCTGTGCTACATACAACTTCTCATTTTTGCCACATTCTGACTTTGCTCTACCACAGTCGTAAACTTGCTCAAAAGTGTTTCTGTGTCAACATTCACACATTGAAGGCTCGACACAGTAGGTCATGCTTTTCAGGAAACAAACCAAACCAATCTTATTTTATCTGGGACGATAGGCCCCATATTAAAAATGTTTTGTTTTCTTTTTAAAAATGACTTCAGCAATTTTGTTGTGAATGTGACTTTTAGCTCAAAAGGACGAGAAAGGGAACGGAATAAGAGGTGTAAAAGACAGAGAAAAAAAACAACAACAACTGTGAGAGAGATGCACTGCTAAACGAAAGTGGTACAGGGGCATAACGAGGATGACAGACAGACAGACAGAACAGCCAAAGGCAGACAGGCAGTCAGACCGTGGCCTTCGTAACTACATGGCCAAACACAGCGGGCGCGTGACGTCACAGCAAGCGGCGATGTTCGGCTTTCGGCAGAGGTGTTTTGATAACCTGATATCAGTGTACCAACGTAATGTGTACCGTACCGGTACTTGTGTTGTCGTATTACTTACTCAAAGCAAGATGTAGCATGCATGTGCCTTAAGATGAAAGAATGTTTACACTGTAGATCTGCAAGTCTTAAAATTCGACCACTAAAAAGTGACTACTACTATTAATTATTATTTAAAACGGAATAGATCAACGGGAAGCCAAGGCTTAGAGTTTGTCCGACGACTTACTTTACTTATCTACCATTATAGACACCAATATTGCTAGCATGAGTAGGTTGATGATAATATTATTATCTTAAGCAGCATACCGATATATTTAATAAGGAAATGTCGACATAATAATAGATTAGGCCACTGTTGTATTTTAATACATGTATAATGTGTTCACCACTCCTATATCTTTCGTGTCTGTAAGGAAAGAAACGAGAAAAATAGGGAAAGGAGAGAGAGAGAGAGAGAGAGAGAGAGAGAGAGAGAGAGAGAGAGAGAGAGAGAGAGAGAGAGAGAGAGCACATGCACACTTGATAGACAGGAGAAAAGACAGATGGTGAGAGGAAACTTGCAAACATGAACAGTCTAAGATGCTTTACCTTAGCTGGACATAAGGAGCTGCTCAGACGGATAGAACTAAATCCTTTTGGTGAACGTCTTCACTTTTCTTGAAGTATTTGCAGATGATGCCTGGTCACAGAAGCTTTTAGAATAATTGTTCAGGAAAATATTTACCACTGGTTTGATACATTTGGCAGCCACCTCTTCATAAAGAACCCCGCCTTCTTCACATTTTCCTTGACATAATTCCAGATCCATAACTCTTCGCAGGGACAATTGCAAAAGAATTATTCTGTGGTTTGTGGTCTGCAGAAATTTATTCTCACTGTCATCTTTTCCAACCAGAACTTGAAAAACTTTGAAAGCTTCTGTAATAATTGACACGGCAAGATCAGACGGCCACACTAAACCTCCTCTGTCTAGAGCAGACAAATAGGTGTAACAATCATCAGTCCCCTCCACATGAAGCGTTTTGTCTAGTCTTAACTCGTTCTTGCAGTCGTCACAGTTGGTGCGCGGCAGTACTTTGGAGACTGCATAACCTGACACAAATACTAAAGCTTTTTGTTGTTCCTCTGTTAATTCGACGTTCTCACAGTCGGGGATCAATGGCAGAGACTCTATATACTGTTGAGCTGAAGAATCTTTCAGTTGGGTAACTGTTTCCTCCAGAGGTTCAGTGACATCTTTGAGTGTTAAAGTCCCTTTGGACGCTGAAACCAGTTTTAGGACGCTAATTAGCTTGAGCTTTTTTTCTCCTTCAAGTAACTGTTGGACCGACACGTGGAAGTTACATCCACTCATTTGTCTGTACTGACTAAATCTAAATTCAAGGTTGTCAGTTTGGAACTTGCCAAGTAAAATATATTTGAACTTTTTTTTATCTAACAGGTAGGAAGAAATTTCTTGTAAGCCTCTCAGTGTATGATCCAGAGCAGTCATTGTCTCGTTCGATATAGTGCCTTCTCTTGGTTTCAGATTTAACTTCTGCCACTCCTGAAGCCATTCAACTGCTTTCTTCATATACTGCATGTTCATATCAGAGATGGAGGTTATAACTTTAAAGTCGTCATTCCTGAGTCTCTTAGCTTTGTATGGATGTTTAACATTAACTATGTTCCACAGACGTAGAATTATGTCTAGAAATTCTCTAGTGCCTCGTGTATCTTCCTGCCAGTGCTTCTCAAAATGCTGTAAGGCAAAAATATTTCGTTGATCAAAAACTTTAAGCATCAATTTGACGTTCTGCTTTTCAGTAGCTGTTGGATACAAAGCCTTTTGGTTCAGTGCCGGTGCCAGTTTTAGTGCAGACGACTTTTCAGCAGAATACAACTTTCTTAAATGAGAAAATGATGCTTTCATAATTTCAGTACAGGCAGAACTTTCAAATGAAGGAAACTGGAATGTTTTCTCCACATCTTTCTGAGCAAGCCAGTTATTTCTGATACATTTAAATATATGCACAGTATCAAACAGAAAGAACAATTTCTCAGAACTGCTAAAGGGATTCTGTGTAGAAAGCTTCAGTTCTCCTCCACACATTTTGGTAAATGCATTACGATTTACTCTGTTGTTGTCTGAGATCACGCATACAACAGAATATCCTATACTGTGGAGCAATTTCAGAACCTCAAGAAGCATGTCGTACAACAAATCAGTGGTCAAATTTTTGACAGGAACAATTCCCACAACATCTTTACTTTTGCATAACAGGGATGATACCATGAAAACTTGAGCTGTGCTGGCTTCTTGAGACAGAGAATTTGAGGCTGTGCCTTCCAGTTTTCCCTCTTTGTAGGATACTTGGTGCGCGACATGAATTTCGTCTAACCTTAAAATTACCATTCTCTCTCCCTCATTCAAACTTTGACACTTTTGCTTCAAATATTCCTCGTGAACGCTTCAATCTGTCAATCCGCTTCCAATAGTAAATACTGATGAAAGTCTCTTCAAATATGAAGTATGTGGTAGAGTTAAATGAGAGTTTCTTAACATAGAATAGGTTCTAGGGGCTGCTGCAAAAATTTGAAAAGCCCAAAGCAGTGTTTCAGATGAGTATCGTCTCACCGGAGAGTCAATAGCTTTAACTGTTCCACCAAAAAGGAAAGTTTGTCTTTCAGTGGTAAAACCTGGTCTTCGCTGTGTTCATCAGTTTCTTCTGCTGGTTCGTCTAAGCACAAATTCTGCAAGCCATCAACAAAAACTTGAATTTGCTGTTTGACATCCATCTCTTTGGCGCTGGCACTGGCGAAGTGTGATAGCATTTTATCAAACTGTGACCAGGATGTGAGGATAAGGGGAGATTGCTGACCAAAGAGCCATTTCAAAGATGTGTTTGGAACTTGAATAATACCTGTATTCTCTTGTGTGAAAATCTCTACGTGTATGTCAGAATGTACTCTAATTGCCGAAACTAAAGCTGGCTTGCTGCTAAGTAAATCTTGTAAATTGTAAAAACTCCAGTATGGACTTTCCTTTTCGTCGGATAAATTGGTGCTGGTAGTGGCATGTTTTTCAACATTGTTGTGTAGCCTATAAATCCAGACGGTCCCTGATACATGACTGTTTAGACTGTTACCAAAATCCGAAAAAGTATCTATTTTGTCACTTTCTAACCAATCAGAAAATGATTCCTCATCTCTTTGCTGGGCCTCCCTATGCCTTTCCTCCGGTGTTTTTCTTTTTGGAGCTGGTTCGTCAGACAAATACGATGGACAATTTGGAAAAATTGACGGGTAAGCATCATCCCTAAGTTTTGGTTTTGATCTTTGCACCGTCAAAACACGTCCGTCTAGTCTTGTAACAGAATCAGATCGGATGAGGAACTGATCACTAAAGTGTTTAGCACACACAACAGACTGAGATGTAGGAGTAAAGTCAGCTCTAGGAATTTTACTTAGCCATAGATCTCGCCTTGTCGATTCAGTCGGGAATTTAAACACAGAAACTTTCTCACCATCGTCGTAATTCCCTCTACAACCTGGAACACAGCACTTTCTAGGCATTTTCACATTGAATATTGTGGTGTCGTGCGTGGGGTTTTTAGAATATTACAGAATAACGTAAGTCCTTCTGTATGGTATACAGAGTTGACATTTAATCGACACACATAAGTCTATATACGGATATGAAAGTTACTGTCACTGTATATATGGCCTTTAGCGTCTTTACAGACGGTCTTAGCAGCTAGAATATTCACTTTCACTTTGACTGACAGCTTCTCTCGTGGCTTATTCTACCAATGTTTGACCCGAGAGTGCGATGGCAGTGATTGCAGGTCAGTCTTTTGGGTTCACTTTGGCGAGTGTTTTCATTCCGCCTCTGTCGTTTTGTCAGGTATGTTTCTTTTGCCTTGAAGTCTATTGCGAGCGTGCCACTGCGCAATTTTTGTCTCCATCTGCTTCGATCACTTGCAAGGTTCTCCCATTCATTGGGGTCGATGTTGAATGCTTTCATCGTGACCTTGCAAGTGTCTTTGAATCGCAGATGTGGCCTACCTCTGGGTCGGTTGCCAGTAGCAAGTTCCCCGTAGAGAATTTGTCTGGGGATGCGATCATTTTCCATACGGCGGAGATGTCCAAGCCACCGCAGTCTTTTTTTGCCTAGGAGAGCCTGAGTTGATGGAATGTTGGCTCGGCTCAGAACTTCGATATTTGAGATCCTGTCTTGCCACTTGATCTTGAGAATTTTGCGTAGGCAGCGCAGGTGGAAGGAGTTGAGGGATCTTTCATGTTTGGAGTAGGTGGTCCATGTCTCTGAGCCATACAGCAGGGTGCTTAGGACGCAAGTTTGGTACACGAGTACCTTTGTTTTGATGGTCAGCTTGCTATTGTTCCACACCCTTTTTGAGAGTTTGCCAAAAGCTGTGGCCGCCTTTCCTATTCTGGCATTTATTTCAGTTGTTATGTCTGTGCTACCACTGATGGTTGAGCCTAGGTAGCAGAATTTTCCCACTTGCTCCAGAGGAGAGCCATTCAGCATGATTGGGTTGGGGTTTCTCAAGCCTTGTGTCAAAACTACAGTTTTTGAGACACTGATCTTTAGCATGAATTTGTCACAGGCTTTGGCAAGGCTATTGATGAGAGCCTGGAGCGTGGTTTCATCGTGGGCCACGATTGCAGCATCATCTGCGAAGAGGAGCTCTTGTAACATAATATGCTCTGTACGAGATTTTGCTTTTAGTCTGGCAACATTAAAAATGGAGCCGTCCACTCTGGTGTTAATAAGTACTCCACCTGAACATTGACCAAAGGCATTCTTGAGTAGGGCTGCAAAATATATACCAAATAAGGTAGGAGCAAGAACACATCCCTGCTTCACACCGCTGTTTACAGCAAATGAATTGGATGTGCAGCCCTCAAAGTTGACACATGCCCTCATGTCAGTGTGGAAGGATGCAATAAGTTTTAGCAATGTTGGTGGACAGCCTATGGATTTAAGGACTGCATACAGGCCAGATCGGCTTACGGTGTCGAAAGCCTTTGTTAGGTCCACAAAGCATGTTATAAGCGGCCTGTTTTGTTCTTTACATTTTTCTTGGATTTGCCGAAGTGCAAATATCATGTCAATAGTTGATCGTTTGCTTCGAAAGCCACATTGTGTTTCTGGTAAAACTTTTTCCGCCAGTTGTTGAAGGCGGCAGAGGATGACGCGAGCAAAAGCCTTTCCAGTAATGCTGAGGAGGGATATGCCTCGATAGTTGTTGCAGTCGCCTTTGTCTCCTTTGTTCTTGTAAAGTGTGACAATTTTGGCGTCTCTCATATCATGTGGTATCACGCCTTCTTTCCAACACTGCAGTAACAGATTATACAGGTGTGGTAATAGTGGGCCTTTTAGGTCTTTTAATACCTCTGCAGGAATGTTGTCACTTCCTGTGGCTTTTCCAGCAGACAGGTGGTCGATTGCATTGGAAAGCTCGACTAAGGAAGGTTCAGCGTCAAGTTCGGCCATTATTGGCAGTTTTTGGAGGTGTTCCTCAAAATCTGGTGGAATATTTTTCTCAGTTGAATACAACAGAGAGTAATGCTCTACCCACCTATTCAGTTGTTCATTTTTATCTGTGATGGGTTCACCATTTACAGACTTAAGTGGGGCGCTTTTGGTGATGATTGGCCCAAGAGCTACTTTCATCTGACTAAAGGCGGTTTTCATATCTCCCTTTTCATTTGCCTCTTGTATGCTGTTACACAAGTCTGTCCAGTATTTGTTGGCGCAACGTCTTACCTCCAGCTGAAGTTTAGCTTTTGCATTTTTCAAACAAGTTTTTGTACTCTGATTGCAATTTTTGTTATACTCATTGAAAGCAGATTTCTTTTGCTTAATGAGAGGTAGGAGAATTTCGCTGTTCTGGGCTACCCAGTCGTTGTTTGAAACTTTATGCTGTCCAAAAGACTTGATGGCACAGTCATGAATTTTTGAACTGAGAGTGTTCCATGTTTCATCTACCGAGTCACATTGGGTGACATTATCCATGCTTTCAGCAAATAACTTTTCAAATGACTTTCTATTTGATTCATCTCTGATTGCTGTTACATTGATCTTAGGGATTGAAGGGGCTTTTGATCTGTATATTTTCTTGGCCGAAATTTTGATTTTGCTGACTACCAGTGCATGGTCGGTGTCACAGTCAGCACTGTGGAGGGAACGAGTTATTTTTATACAGCCCAAACTCTTCCTCCTTGAGAGAATAAGATCTAATTGATGCCAATGGCCAGACCTGGGATGGCGCCATGATGTTCTTTGGCATCTCTTAAGGTCAAAGTACGTGTTTGTGACACATAATGAGTTTACGGAGCATAGCTCCAGAAGGCGCTGCCCGTTTTCGTTGATGTTGCCAATGCCGAAGTGCCCAATGCACTTTGGCCATGCGGAGTGATCTGCTCCCACTCGAGCGTTAAAGTCACCCAGAATTAGCAGGCCTTCGGTGAGAGGGATGTTGTGGAGAGTCCTCTGCAATGCCTCGTAGAAAATGTCTTTGGTTTCGTCAGAGGAGGTAAGTGTTGGGGCATAGACACAGATAATGTTGGTAAAACCAGACCGGGTGTTCAGTCTGAGTGTCATGATGCGTTCTGACACTCCAATTGGAGTTGCGATCGAATTGATAAGGGAGTTTTTTACGGCGAAGCCCACGCCGTGGATTCTCGGCTGTTCGCTGCTAAGGCCCTGCCAGAAGAAGGTGTAGTTTTCTTCTTTGACTGACCCGGAGTCGGGAAGTCGAGTTTCTTGAAGGGCAGCGATGTCGATGTTTAGTAGCTGAAGTTCTCGATCAATAATTTGGGATTTCCTGATGGAGTCAATATTAGTGAGATCTTGCTGTTGCAAGCCTGGGCGCATTGTTCTGACGTTCCAGGTACCAAGTTTTAGTATTTTTCTGTTTTTGCCAGGTGCACACTTTACGTCAGCTTTTCGACTTTTGGTCTAGCTCCAACCACCTTATGAAGCAGGCTGACGTGGCGGAACAACACCCAACTGCCTGGGGGCTGCCCAGGTTACGGCGGGCGGTAGTTGATCAATGCAGCTGAAAAGCCGCTCCCACCGACAGAGGGGACCCCTGGCGCTCATCCGTACGCCAAATGGATTGAGCTTATCACCGGTAACTGCCACCTCCCGTGTTGTGCCCATCCGTAACGGATGGCTGGAGTGTCCTCTCCAAATCGGAAATGGGTGGGCTTATAGAGGAGAGACAGACGCTTGCCAAGCCCGAGCAAACGCCTCCTCGTTTTGCTGCCTTGCCTGGGCTATTTTTAAGAGATGGTGCTTTGCCCAGAGGCACCACCCCTCTCTCTGCCATTCTAGTTAAACCCAAGGGAGAGACCAGGTCAATACATTTGGAACTAGTCCGGCTGCAGGAGATGCTGGAAGCCAGTTTGATGCAGTTCTCCCTGACAACCACCTTCGGGTCTCCACTCCTGATTTTCTGTCTGGGTTTACTCCCATAGCCTTTGCTATCATAGCAACACACAAGGCAGTGTGGTATTTGTATTCAGGGTTACCTTCCCCTAGTCTTCCTCTCTCCCGAGATGACCCACAAGACAGTGGGGGTGACAGTAGCAGGCTGTATTGTGTACTGTCATACAATAGCAGAAAACTCTGGCCTGACATAATGTCACTGTATAGGTACACGTTATACACAGAAATAATTTCACATATAAATGAACACTGTACAGATAGGCATTGCACAGGTACACGTCTACTACACCGACTCCCAGGCATCCTACATATATAGTCAAACAAGAACAAAGACGGACAACGAACTTGCTTTCTCACGATGTACAACGACCCTAGGACAGGTGGATAGGAGACAAAGACAAGGTTAACTGTTAGGAGGGTACTGACCACGTAAATATGCCAGTGTCACTGTGTGTGCGGTCTCCAAGACGTGAGAAGACGTGAGACCGACACAACAAATATCCAATCTTGAGAATAACAATAAGTCTAATAAATCCACACAAAGACAAGAAACAGCAGTCAACACACAAGCATTGTTATAGTGCCGGTATTCAAACTTTGTTTCCTGTGGCCTTGGCCTAGAGAGCGCAGCCTTGAGACGGTACCGCCGCATCCCGTGACGTCACTTACCTGCATATCGGCATTGTGTTTGGCCATGTAGTTACGAAGGCCACGGTCAGACACACATTCAGTCAGACGGACAGGCAGACACACATACCGTCTGACAAGCTGGCAGATATACAACTAATGTGCAAATGATACACATCTGACAATTTACTACCAAAGTAAAAGAAAAAAAAAACTAACATAACAACTTCGATGTCACGAGTGGAGTGAGTGCAATTAAGGGGATTGCTACAGAGCGGGTGTAGAATAAGAAGAGCTCACGACAGACGGATAGGAAAAGACGTGAAAGGGGAAGAGTAAAAATAACTCATGCAGACAAGTGGGAAAAGCGTGCGTGTATGAGTGGTGTGGAAGTCTGAATGAGGCGAAAGCGCTGGATTACTATCACTGCAAGTTAGAAGGTCCTACGGATCGGACCTGTGAATAAGAGCCCATCGGGCGGACATAAAGGGAAGCAGTCGAGAAGACTAGTGAGAGTCTTTCCAGTTATGACTGGTATGTAGAACGTTGATTGATTATTATGATTGATGTATTATATTATATTCGTCTATTACCATGATGTGAATAAGTATATGTGAGGAATGTGGAAGTCCTTGATATTGGATATAGCAATGTGCGCCACGAGCGATAGATGAAAGTGAGTTCATGGATTTGTAGCGCGAGTGAGTAGTGTGTACTCCGATGGAGGTGTGTTACCGTAAGATGTGTGGTGAGTGAAAGGTGAACTAGTGTGTGTACGCTTCATGGATTGTAAGGAGAGGTGGAGTGAATAGAAATGGTAGGGTATTATACCAATGTAATGTTATTCTTGTAGGTGTCGGGGACGGGCCGAAGAGCCACCTCGATGAGCACAAGTGATAGGCCAGCATAGGGCCGGAGGCCGCACATAGGCCAGAAGTGAGGCTGTCAGTGCAGGACAGTAGAGGCACATAAAGTCGTGGCAGTCAGGCCACGGACAGGGACGTAGATATGAGAGTGAATGAGATGCTATATTGTTGCCATGTTGATAGGCTAGTGAACTGATACTATGTTGTTGCCATGTTGATAGGCTAGTGAACTGATACTATGTTGTTGCCATGTTGATGGCTATGGAAATAATAATGTGTTATCGCCCTCCTGAGGTGCTAGGGGAGTGCTAAGGTGTATGACAATAGGGAGGGGATATTGAGAGACTGAGGTGCCAGTGAATCATTAATGTACT
The DNA here is from genome assembly GCA_963931925.1 of Onchidella celtica. NCBI lineage: Eukaryota > Metazoa > Mollusca > Gastropoda > Systellommatophora > Onchidiidae > Onchidella > Onchidella celtica. Next base: position 33,988,310 of record OZ007582.1, on the reverse strand, counting down.
ATTAAGACCCTGAGGGGAGAGGCTGAGGCCGAAGTGCCTTTTGGAGTAACTACCGGATTGTGGATCCGAGGGAGAGTGTGTGTGAGAGTGAGGCCGTTGTACGGCAGTTCATTTCAATAATATAATGTATGTAATTGCGCTATTATATGTATAATTATGTTTAATAAATGTGTGAGTCTGATGGGTTGTTTTGTTAAGTGTTAAACTTGTTTGTTCGTGATTGTCGTCCTGTCATAAACTATTACACCTCCCAGTCTGGGATTTGTGACATTCGACAAAACAGGAAATTAATAAATCACAAATAAGGATAGATAGATAGATAGATAGATAGATAGATAGATAGATAGATAGATAGATAGATAGATAGATAGAGAGATAGATAGATAAATAGATAGATAGAGAGATAGATAGATATATAGAGAGATATATAGAGAGATAGATATAGATAGATAGATAGATAGATAGATAGATAGATAGATAGATAGATAGATAGATAGATAGATAGATAGATAGATAGATAGATAGATAGATAGATAGATAGATAGATAGATGGATAGATAGAAAGATAGATAGATAGATAGATAGACAGATACACATATACACAGATAGATAGACAGACAGATACACAGATAGATAGATAGATACACAGACACACAGATAGATAGATAGATACACAGACACACAGATAGATAGATAGATAGACAGATAGACAGATAGACAGATAGACAGATAGATAGTTAGATAGATAGAGAGCGAGAGAGAGGGAGAGAGAGAGAGAGAGAGAGATAAGCACATAGAGAAACAAGCACATAAAAACACAGACAACAGACTAGATAGACATCAGACAGGCTGATGAATGGAAAAAGAAACGAAGGGGAACACTGAAGCACAGATTCGTCTGACCCGGATGTACAGAATCAAAGCGAAATAATCTCAGCCTATAAAGTGTTCGCTAAAACTTGCAACAGCATTTTCTTTTGATGAACACCCACTAAATGGCCCTGGGATATGTTGAAAGAACAGAAAGTGGGTTGAAATGGTTCAATCGTTAAAGAAAAACGCCTACAATGATATTTAGTGCTGGCTTTTGTTAAAAAAGGACAGTAGTTACTTGTTTATCGTACTTTTTTTTCGAAAAAGAAAGAAACAAAAGGAGAAAGAAAGAAAGACAGAAAGAAAGAATAGAAGGGAAGAAAAAGAAAGAAAAAAAGAAATGAAGAAAGAAAGAAAGAAATGAAGAAAGAAAGAAAGAAAGAAATGAAGAAAGAAAGAAAGAAATGAAGAAAGTGGAACAGAAACAAAGAAAGACAGAAAGAAATGAAGAAAGACAGAAAGAAATGAAGAAAGTGGAACAGAAACAAAGAAAGACAGAAAGAAATGAAGAAAGACAGAAAGAAATGAAGAAAGTGGAACAGAAACAAAGAAAGACAGAAAGAAATGAAGCAAGTGGAACAGAAACAAAGAAAAGAAAGAGGTAAAGAGAGGTTGAGAGGGAGGGAGAGAAAGAGGTAGAGAATGGCGCAAGAAAGAAAGGAAAAAGATAGAAAGAAAGAAAAGATAGAGAGAAAAGGGAAAAAAGAAGGAAATACAGATAGGATATTACATGGACTAAAGTGGAAAAAAAAATGTATAAACAACCGAAAGAAAGAATGAGGAACAGAAAGAAAGGAGGAGAGATAGTTACATGAGCTAAAAAAAAAGAAAAAGAAAGTACAAACAAACCGAAAGAAAGAAACACAGAAAAGGAAGGAAAGAACAAAGAAGAAACAGAAAAGGAAAAAAAAGAAAGAAAAGGAGAGAAAGAAAGAAAGAAGGAAAGACAGAAAGCATATTGCCTGAGAAAAACATTGAAAAACATGCACACACAAACCCAAAGAAAGAATGATACAAAGGAATGAAAGAAGGTAAGAATGAAAGAAAGACAGACAGAAAAATAAGAGAAATAGAACGGAAAGAAAGAAAGAAAAGGAGAGAAAGACGGAAAGATAGAAAGAATATTACATTTGCAAAATTTGAAAAAAAAATGTACTTAGAAGCCGAAAGAAAGAATGAAAGACAGAAGGAAAATGAAACATTAAAAGAATATGAAAAAAGTACAAACAAACACATATAGGATAATAATAAGAAAAAGAACTTTAATACATTGTACCGACACACACGTAGACATTATTTTCGGTTATCTCAAAACAGTTTTCTTTTTCAGTTTAACCCAGACATCCAGACAGGACTTCAACTTGAACAGGACTTAAAGATCCTGAAAATTGCACTTGGCATGACAGTTCCTGATAGGGCGAGAGAGGACACTCCATAGGGGAGACGAGACCCAGCGAGGCGTCCCAGGCAATGCCGTTCCTAATTTGACACAATTACATCCACTGGGGTCTGAAAAACCGAGCTGTCCCCTGAATGGCTCGTTGACCCACTTGAAACGGTCAACCAATACATCTGGACCAGAATTTATTTATGACTTTTTTTGTACAAAACATTCAGAGGCAAACGTGAAGTACGTCGTACGCTGAAATTTAGCGATTCTGACCCTACCCCCCTCCCCCTTTCATATTTCCCAGTTCTGAGATATTTTGAAATGTGGATTATTTTTCTTAAAAGAAAAATATGATCATGCTCAGGAATGCAATAAACCGCCAAGTTGCCTTTTTTGTATAAGCCTGATGTACGTGCCATTATCATAGCATTGAGGTTATGCCTTTGATGTTTAAAAAAAAAAAAAAAGTCAGCCCATATCCCGCGGCTCTAAAAAAAACAAAAAAACATGTGTACAGCCATTATAATCCAATGTTGGTTAAGAGGCAAGGTGCTCGCCTCTCAAGCCGAAGGTACCGGGTTCCATCCACGGTCAGTGCAGGCATGTGGGATTTTCTTTCTTTTTTTTTTTTATAGTGGGGGTTTGGGGAATTCCTGTCCTAGATCCCATGGCAGGTAGGGTCGAGCACCTAGTCTTTTCTGATAAGGACGTAAAACTCGGATGGCCCATTATGCAGGTTGCGCACGTTAAAGATACCCTGGCAGTTAGAAATGGAGAAGAGCAAGCCGAAATGGGCCATGGCAAATTTTTAAAAAGTTAAAACAATTAAAACACGTAATCCTTATCACCTCTCCAGAGCCCCCCCCCCCCCCCCCCGAAAAGAAAATAAATCTAACACGTTTTCAAAACACAAGTACAACCAAAACAATAACAGAAAAACAAAATATTTTTTAAAAAGCAAGAAAAAGAGAGATGCAAATGTTAAGGGCAGATATCCCCTGAAAACAAAGGCTTCAAATGAATGTTTAGTGAAGACAAGAAGACAGAGAAATAATCACTGGCTATAGTCGTAAAAGAATTTACTACTATCTCTACACAAAGGGAAAAAAATGAATAAATGAGTACGGAGGAGCCTAGGTACTACTGCAACGATAACTCTGAAAGAAACGATCATGAGTAAATAATGAGTAAAAAGCCGAAACGGACATGGACCTGGACTCCTGCTTTTCAGATTAAGCAAAATTCGCGATTTACCACGAACTATCGACTGCTTTTATGTTGCCATAAAGTACAACATTAACAGTCATTAATTCGTGGAAGATGAGCATGCGAGACACCATACCCGGCCGAGGTGATCCGGTGAAAGTATTCAGGAACTGTAGAGAAGTTAGCATTCCAGGTTATATGGTGCACTAAAGCTACAAAGTATACACTTCACTGCCATTGTACTGACATCAATGTTCTCGACCGATCAGGTGTTAGAGATATTACAAACTTGAACATGTCAACTGTCAAGGTTAAAGTTATAATTGTCGTGCTGGGTCACGACTTGTTTTTTCACGGTTTCGTTGATTATAACCAGCGTAGATTGTCCTTGAACTGTTCTCGTGAACGGTTTGTTTTTGTAGCGCTTTTTCTTAGAGATGGAAAGAAAGTGGGGCAAGATAGAATGAATGGATGAGTTAGGAGTGACGGTGCAATTCTCGACCCCGTGATTTTGATAAATTCATACATAAAACGTAGAAAGCACAAGGGTTTAGAGATTTTAGTAAGGGTTTTGACATGTTAATTTGACCTTGTCTGTTACTGGTGCAAGGCCGTGACCAACTTCCATGCAGAATCTATTAATACTACGAGCTGAGCTCGAAATGGATGCACCAATCAAATCTAGGCAGTTGGACTGGAATTTGCAGCTGGCCGCACAGTATATAGGCGTGGCCATTCCTATGTTTCATTACTCCATGCAGAAAATTCCATCTGTGTAGGCGTCGGCGGGATTCTGCCAGAAGAATCAGAAGACTGTTATGTTCATGTCTATGTCCCTTATAGACACTGAAATGAGACCATATGCTCCTGTGTAATAATTACCCACTGCTGTTATCTACTGTTCCCTGATTTCTTATCAGGGACCAAGTGTAAGTGTCTGTCTGTTGATTCAACAATGAACGTGGAGCTGACCTTAATATTTCCAGTAGGAGTGCTACCGAAGAATGCAAGACAACGATGTATATTAACTTGCAACTAGATCTAGTATGAATGTTTGGTATACACATTTGTAAATTGGAATTGATTTGTCTGGATGAGGCTGGGGATTGCCAGCCCATCCTAGAGTAGATCTAGATCTAACTTAACTACGTCAGTTTGTATTGACGAGTTTGATCCATTATAAGCGGTAGGCACAAATAACTGAGATAACATTGTCGTCTGAGACATTAGAATATTAATTGATAGATAGTAGGCAGACTATATCTGAGAGATAGATAAGTAATACTTAAATTGTGAGTGAGTCAGAATGATATAATCTTTTAGGAATCTAGAGGAGACTTCTAGTGACATATTATTGAATTTTCATTTGATGCTGCTGATGTTGTCTTTTTAGTATGTAAGAGCTAGACGAAATTGTTAGGGAATATAAAGTAAATAAATTTGTGGCCCTGCAGGTCTGTTGATAAAACTATTCAGATTGTTATTAGTATGTGGCATGGTATGAAAGAGTAATTCCTAAATACCTCTCGATTTTTAAATGCAGTCGTAACACCTATAATTCCTTAATACCCCACTCGTAACACTGGAGAGGGACCCCTTAAAGAACTTAAATAACGCCATGCCATTTAGGTAAATTATTCTAAAATCTATTGCATTTTATCCCATTATTTGATATTGTACTATTATAACATTGTGATTTCAGGTCCTTTTTATCTTAGATTATAGGCAATTTGTATTAATATAATATTTTTGGTTCAATTTCATATGGTGACCTCATCATCCCATTGACCCGACGACACCGGCGAGGGACACCTTTCACCATACAGATCTACCTGAGACAGAGACACATTTTTTTGGGGGCTTGGAACGAGCTATGGATTGAGGACATTACCATCTGAATTCCTCAAAAAGAAAGTTAAGTGAACCATCTGTTTGACAGTCTTGAGGAGGGCGAGGTACTTTCCGCTCTGTGTTTCCAGGCTTTTTTTCCATTTACTATATGTTTAGTTTAAGAGCGGGAGGTTGGTTGGGATCATAGTTTAGCATATCTTCTTTGCCATTACGAAGGATATTGGAGTGCCTTGGTGGCTATTGATAACTCGGGGGGATTTGCTTCACTGTGAATAGTTCTACTAGGGATCCATTATTCGTATAGATTGTGGCGTTTCTCTTGCTTCCTTACATTTTTTTAGGAAGATGTCTCTCCTGTCTTTTTCTTAAACTTTCTGTAATATAGGTTAGGACTTGTAGGGTCTGTTATCGTTCGTCTTTCTTGTGAGTCTAGCGTCCTGTTTATTGTATTTCTTTTTGCTTCCTTATAAACTTTAAACTAGTATACTAACATTGCTATGTTTACAATATATGCCTGAGGTGTTTCACGTGCTAAAACCACGTTGAATTGTAATCTGGTATTGATATATGAGAGAGAGAGAGATAATAAATTTTTGATCACGTGATAATTTCACGTCGAATATAGAGAGAATAATTTTGCAGTGGTAACAGAAGACACTGCGTATGCGCGTTTTGAGAAGAGAGAGATATTTCAAATTTGTCGCGTTGAGAGAGAGATATAATTGTGATTCGTCGCATTGAGAGAGCGATTCATTTTTGACAGTGATAACAGAGGACACTGATTCGTCGCGTTGAGAGAGAAATAAATTTTGAGAGTGATCACTCAAGATACTGATTTGTCGCATTAAAGGCGATACATATATATTTTATTGCAGTGGGAGCAACGGATAGACGGCACTGCTTTACTAGTATTCATATTCAGAGAGAGAGAGATAAAGTTTTTGCAGTGGAAGTGACACTGCCTGCAATTTACAGAGAGAGATAGAACGTTCTTTTCGCGAAGCAGTGCTAACGTAGGACACTGAATTAATATTGACAGAGAATAACTGTTAGAGATAATATAATTGATACCGCGATATACCGTAACAGTAGGTAAATACTTACTAATTGTGCACACATTAGCGTGCCAGTGTTTTGATTCTATACGAATCTATACCGGTAACAGATTTTAATACACATTATGGCCGAGTTTCTGAAATACATTGAATCTGCCAAGGCTCTGGGTATACCAGAAGAAGAACGCGCCTCGTGGTGCGAACGGCAAGTACAGCAAGACCGAGACCGTGAGGATCGGGTAGCAGCAAGAGAAAAAGAAAGAGAAAAAGAAGCAAGAGAGAGAGAAAAAGAAGAAAGAGAAAGAGAAAGAGAAAAAGAAGAAAGAGAAAGAGAAAAAGAAAGAGAGAGAGAAAAGGAAAGAGAAAGAGAAAGAGAAAAAGAGGCTGTAGAGAGAGAAAAAAGAGAGCATGAACTCGCAATAAAGAAGTTAGAGCGAGAATCGCTTGTGGCCCCCACTGCTGCCAGCAATACTTATGCTACGAAACCAAAGCTTCCGACGTTTAATGAAAAACTCGACCGGATCGACGCATATTTGCATCGGTTCGAGCTACACGCTAAATGCGTCGGATGGCAGCAGGCGATGTACAGTTCATGCCTGTCTAATTTACTAACAGGTAAGGCTCTAGAAGTATTTCATAGCCTCAAAGTAGAGGATGCCAACGACTATGACAAGCTTAAAACAGCACTGCTTAAGCGATTCCAGCATACCGAGGATGGCTTTCATCAGAGATTTCGCGCATGTAAACCTGAGCCATCTGAAAACTTCTCAACTTATGTGAATCGGCTGAAACATTACTTAGATCGCTGGATCGAGCTCGCGAACGTAACTACCGGAAATTATTTTCAACTTTATGATTTGGTCTTAAAAGACCAAATCTATACGGCATGTCATTCCGATTTGGTTGCCCACCTTAAAGAGAGGGCACCGACATCCTCTGAAGAAATCACATCGTGCGCGGAACGCTATGCGTCCGCCCACCCAAATCGTCCTTTGGCAAAGCCTTCAACTACAGCACCGTGTTATGCCAACGTGGGCAAAGGAGCGCCAACCGGACACGATCGTTCAAGGCCGACTCGTCGTCAGGCCCCAAATCCGCGCTCTCAATCAGAGCCGCCTTTTTTTAGACAGAGGGATTTTCCGAATCGAAGTAATTTATCCCCGCGTCGAGGATACCAGAGCTATTCTTTTTACGAGCCTCGCCCATATTATCGTGGCAACTATCCAGGCCAACAATATAACCGGCCTCAGGTACCGCCGCGACGAGTGCATTTTGATAATAATCATGATTATGATAGACCGCAGAGTCTTCCTTATCGTGGAAACGATCCTCATCGTATTATGTGTTTTAGGTGTAATAGGGTAGGCCACATACAAAAATTTTGTAACGTGAAAATGGAAGCGGCAAATGCCTGCTCTGTACAAGCTACACCCTATACAGATGTTGGTTATACTAATAAATCTTCATCGCAATCAAAGACTATTCCAGTCATGTCCGCCCTACATGAACTAGGTGAATTAACATTTTACCAGGGCCGCGTGAACGCGATTCGCGCTTCCGTTCTTCGTGACTCCGGATGCACGACTATCGGCGTTCGACAGTCACTAGTCCGTCCAACACAATTTTTAGATAAGGATGTAACTTGTATTACTTTTGGCGGATCTGTAGAGCGATTTCGTCTTGCAGAAGTTTATATTGATACACCTTTTCTCACAGGTATTGTTACCGCATGTGTACTGCCTAATCCGGTAGCTGATGTAATCATAGGGAATGTACCTCAAGTAAATAAGTTTCCTATCGGTAACGTGGAAATTTGGACTGAGGATGACAGTGTTGCTTGTGCGACAACACGCCTACAATCGAGTCGACGAGCAGACAGTCCATTAAGTAACCCTACTATTGAAGTGAACATAACGTCTAGTGCATTCCATGATGAGCAACATTCAGACCCCACATTGAAACATTTGTTTGCTAAGGTTGATCCTACAGCGCCGGATACCTCTAAGTTTCTTATTAAAGATGACTTATTATATCGTAATTTTCGGAATAAGCGAGAGGCCGTTATGCAGCTTGTAGTACCAAGATCTTTTCGTCGCGACATTATTCGTCTCGCACATGACACTTCCTTGGCGGGTCACCAGGGAAAGGCCAGAACTAAGTCTAGAATACTATCGCAATTTTTTTGGCCCAGTATTTACGCAGATGTAAACCGGTTCGTATCAACATGTGACGTATGTCAGAGACGTACTCCTAAAGGGAGAGCATCGCGGGCTCCTCTGCAGGAGATGCCTATGGTCTCCAGACCATTTGAGCGCGTTGCCGTAGATATAGTTGGGCCCCTACACAAGTCAGACAGAGGACATCGCTTTATACTTTCTGTCATTGACTACGCAACCCGTTGGCCAGAGGCCATTCCACTAAAAGACATTTCAGCCGATCATGTGGCTGAAGCCCTTATCACTATTATTTCGCGTCTTGGATTTCCAGTTGAAATTTTATCGGACAGAGGTCCACAGTTTACCTCTGAGCTTTTTAAGAAAGTCTTGGAATTGGTAGGGATTAAACAAAGATTGACATCTCCATACCACCCACAGTCTAATGGCTGCTGTGAACGGTGGAATGCTACCATGAAAGCTATGCTTGCGCGAGTTTCGGCCGACAAGCCGAGTGATTGGGATCGACAACTCCCCGCTATTCTCTTTGCATACCGAGAACTACCGAATGCATCGACGGGTTTTTCCCCCTTCGAATTATTGTATGGTCGCAGGCCGCGTGGTCCAATGGCCATACTCCGTGATTTATTCGCCGGATCAGACACCGACGACAACGATACGCGGTCTGCATATCAATACGTTGTAGACTTACGCCATCGAATTCTTAACGCATGTCAGCTCGCACAAAAATCTTCAGCTGCGCATGCGAGTCTTTATAAACTATATCGTGATCAAGGTAGCCGATTGCGAACCTTGGCCGTCGGAGACCTAACTCTTGTTCTCCTTCCGGAGACGAAAAATAAACTCCTTCTTACATGGAAGGGACCTTTTAAAGTCCTAAAGAGACTTTCTCGAGTAAATTATCTTATCAAGATTCGGGGACAAGACAAAGTCTTCCATATAAATATGTTAAAGCAGTACCTGTCCGACGATGATAATCGTCAGAATAATCGCCGAAATGTGGTTGCTCAGGCCAATGCGGCCTTAGTTTCAGTTGACGATGATGATCCTATTAAGATAGAGCATTCAATCCCCGCACTTCGATCTTCTGAAAATACGTCGGATGTAAATATAAATCCAGATCTGTCTGAATCGCAAAGACAAGATATAAGAGATTTGCTTAACGAGTTTACTACGGTCTTTACTGATCTACCAGGTAATACTTCATTGGTACAGCATGTTATAAGATTAAAGACGGATATACCCGTCTTTGTTAAACCATACCCGCGTCCGCTGCACGCACAGGAGACTATAATATCCGAGGTACGTAACATGTTTCACCTGGGAGTGATAGAGCGATCAACCAGCCCATATAACTCACCCATCGTCTTAGTGAAAAAAAAAGATGATACAGTGCGTTTTTGTATTGACTATCGTAAACTTAATGAGGTTACGATATATGACGCTGAACCGATTCCCAACCAGGAGAATCTTTTTGCGCAGTTAGCGAGGGCAACGATTTTTTCTAAAATTGACCTTTCCAAAGGCTATTGGCAAATTCCGCTTGATGAGAATAGCAAGCAATATACCGCTTTTCAGACCCCGTTGGGTCTTATGCAGTGGCGCTATATGCCGTTCGGGTTAGTTACAGCCCCTGCCACTTTCGCCCGTATGATGACAATATTGCTCCAGAATATGAATTCCGTGTTGTCGTATTTTGACGACATTTGTATTTATGAAACCAATTGGTCGAGCCACCTCGCAGCCCTACGACAAGTTTTTATTGCTCTTCATCGAGCTGGCCTTACGGCGAAACCCAGTAAGGTGTTTTTAGGATATAATGAAATTAATTTTCTGGGCCATACAATTGCCCACGGCGTTCAGACCCCTGATGACAAGAAGATAACTACCATCTTAAAGCTCCAACCCCCTCGAACTAAGAAAGAAGTTCGTAGTTTATTGGGCTTTCTTAACTATTATAGGAAGTTCATTCCAAATTTTTCTTCGCTTACAGCTCCGTTGTCGGACCTCACAAGAAAGAATTTTCCTAATAAAGTGAAATGGACAACCGAATGTGCTGATACACTTCGTACCGTTCAACGATTGTTTTCGACTTCACCCATTCTCATACTGCCAGATATAAACCAAATATTTATTGTCCGCACTGATGCGTCGGACAAGGGATTGGGAGCTGTGTTATTACAGGAACGAGACGATACCTTGCGGCCATGTCTATACGCCAGCCGCAAGTTGCTAGATAGAGAATGCCGCTATGCAATTATCGAGCGAGAGTGTCTCGCTATCATTTTTGCTGTAAACACATTTTCTCGATATTTACTCATGTCCGAGTTTATAATTGAAACGGACCATCGTCCGTTGTTATTCTTGAAGGCTAACAGGGCTAAAAATGCTCGATTAACCAGGTGGAGTCTTGCACTCCAGGAATACCGGTTCGTTATCCGGGCTATCCCTGGCGGTGACAATTCCCAAGCTGATGTTTTGTCACGTCTAATTTAGTTCCCTATTAAAGAGTGTTGTGTCTTGTATTGGGGTTGGATAGTGCTTTTCCCCCTCAATTCTAGACGGTGGATGGATTCACATTTATCTTGTTCATTACTTTATGAACCAGTTTTACAATCCTTTTTTGTGAATATCCTCTTTCCACCAGCGTCATTCCGGACTGTGACCTGAAATTCTGACAAACCTGACGCCCTTGTCAGCGGGTCAATGAGATGGAGACATGGCAAACCAAGCTACCAGAGCTACTGCTGCCATTGGATACCACAGTATTTTAATTAACAATATATTGTGTGTGAATGTGTATATAAGCAGCAATTATGTGTGTTGACTAGATAATTATGAGCCTATTCCTTCAGTAAGGCCTGATTGTTTGATAGTAGTTATACTTTAATTCAGCAGTATACAGTGATATACTCATTGTTATTATAGATGGTCCTGAGAATTTTGATTGTGTGCAGTAAGAATGTTTCGATAGACTAGATTCTATAGAACGTGGCATCAATAATTGTATGCTTTTTGTCCATCCAATATGCACGTTCTTAGTTAAATTTTTTTTTGTTCTCAAGCTTAAGGCTCGTTTTTCTACAGTAGTACTTAAGCCCCTACCACAATAACTTTGGGATTTCTTGGATCCTATAGTGTAAATTTTACTTAAAATTTCCACTGGGGTGGGGGATGTCAAGGTTAAAGTTATAATTGTCGTGCTGGGTCACGACTTGTTTTTTCACGGTTTCGTTGATTATAACCAGCGTAGATTGTCCTTGAACTGTTCTCGTGAACGGTTTGTTTTTGTAGCGCTTTTTCTTAGAGATGGAAAGAAAGTGGGGCAAGATAGAATGAATGGATGAGTTAGGAGTGACGGTGCAATTCTCGACCCCGTGATTTTGATAAATTCATACATAAAACGTAGAAAGCACGAGGGTTTAGAGATTTTAGTAAGGGTTTTGACATGTTAATTTGACCTTGTCTGTTACTGGTGCAAGGCCGTGACCAACTTCCATGCAGAATCTATTAATACTACGAGCTGAGCTCGAAATGGATGCACCAATCAAATCTAGGCAGTTGGACGGGAATTTGCAGCTGGCCGCACAGTATATAGGCGTGGCCATTCCTATGTTTCATTACTCCATGCAGAAAATTCCATCTGTGCAGGCGTCGGCGGGATTCTGCCAGAAGAATCAGAAGACTGTTATGTTCATGTCTATGTCCCTTATAGACACTGAAATGAGACCATATGCTCCTGTGTAATAATTACCCACTGCTGTTATCTACTGTTCCCTGATTTCTTATCAGGGACCAAGTGTAAGTGTCTGTCTGTTGATTCAACAATGAACGTGGAGCTGACCTTAATATTTCCAGTAGGAGTGCTACCGAAGAATGCAAGACAACGATGTATATTAACTTGCAACTAGATCTAGTATGAATGTTTGGTATACACATTTGTAAATTGGAATTGATTTGTCTGGATGAGGCTGGGGATTGCCAGCCCATCCTAGAGTAGATCTAGATCTAACTTAACTACGTCAGTTTGTATTGACGAGTTTGATCCATTATAAGCGGTAGGCACAAATAACTGAGATAACATTGTCGTCTGAGACATTAGAATATTAATTGATAGATAGTAGGCAGACTATATCTGAGAGATAGATAAGTAATACTTAAATTGTGAGTGAGTCAGAATGATATAATCTTTTAGGAATCTAGAGGAGACTTCTAGTGACATATTATTGAATTTTCATTTGATGCTGCTGATGTTGTCTTTTTAGTATGTAAGAGCTAGACGAAATTGTTAGGGAATATAAAGTAAATAAATTTGTGGCCCTGCAGGTCTGTTGATAAAACTATTCAGATTGTTATTAGTATGTGGCATGGTATGAAAGAGTAATTCCTAAATACCTCTCGATTTTTAAATGCAGTCGTAACACCTATAATTCCTTAATACCCCACTCGTAACATCAACGCCTCTTCTAATAGACTATAAATCTCCCGGTATTTTTTAGGAACATTCATTTCAGAACCTACAATACTGCCATACCTTTTACAATTTTATTCATGATTCTACAACAATCAGGACGACTACCACCACAACTGCTACTACTACCGCCAACACCACTACCACTACTACTGCTATTACTACTACTACAGCTGCTACTACCACTAACTACCACTGCTACTACGGCTACAACACCTACTGTTACCACCACCACTTTTACTACAGCTACTGCTACGACTACTATTACTACTGCAATTACTTCTACTACCACTACCACTTTTACTACTACTACTACTGCTGCTTCTGCTGCTATTATTACAACTACTGCCACTGGAACTGTTTCTACAACTAACTCCTACTACTACTACCTCTACTACTGCTACCACTACTACTACTACTCGTATTCCCACTTATTATTAGTTCTAATTCCATCACTACTTCTACCACCATTATTACTACTAATACCACTACCATTACTATTCATGTAACATGCACCAAAATATTCATAACTTCTGCCTCTACCACTTCCAGTATACAATTCTCCATTTGCCGGTGCAGCTGTCACTATTACTGTCACACTATGTTTTTATATTTTTATTGGAGGGGGATCTCTGCTCACGGCGTGTAGACTTCGCTTGCCTGGATTTTATTTTTATTTTTAATGTTTTGTGTGTGTGGGTGTGTGTGTGTGTGTGTTTTGTTGGTAGGGAAATTTTTTTCTTTAAATGTTGACCTAGCAAGGGCTTCATTAGGCCTGCTCTTTTCGAATTCCAGCTGCAGGGGTATCTTTAACGTAAGCAACATGCACACGGGCAATCCGAGTTTTTCGTCTTTATCCGAGAGGACTAGATGCTCGATCCTACCTACCATAAAAATCGATCCTACCTACCCCCGTAAAATTCCAACATGCCAGAACCGATCGGGAATCGAACCCAGACCCGAGCGCTTGGCCTCTAGGCCAATATTTGTCCCCGTTGCAAAGGACAACCTGCGGGGGAAAATTGAACTCACGGCAACTTTCGGACAGGCCACTGGCATTCTGATCGAAGAATGAAGATAGCAGAAGACAAAGCAGAAGCAGAAGAAGAAAGCAACAAAGACGATGCAGATAATGAAGGAAAAAGACGATGTTGAAGCAAAAGGAAGACCATATTGCGTAGAACGTTGCATTGGAATTGTGATTTAACCCCTTCACTGCCATGTCTGAAAATATTATCGCGCACCGGACTCATTATTATTGTAATAATACGGAGCAGATCCTATTTACTAGTAAAAGCCAAGGCCATTGCCAGTTGTACAAAGTAAGTATTAAAAGATAACTATTCTTCCAACGATTACCCATGGTTGCCTAACATGGACGACCACAAAACAACTTAAGAACAAATTAAAACTTACCCAGAGGGCAATGGAAAGAAGAATGCTTTATATCAGACTGCATGATAAAATTCCCCACGCCGAACTACGAAAACAAACAAAGCTAACGAAAGTATTAAAATCCATGCTACAACAAAAGTGGAACTGGGTCAGACATGTGGGAAAGAGAATGACCATAGATGGACAAAACGCTGCAATGAATGGCAACCACAAACAGGAAAAAGAACAGGAGGAGGACCAGGAAGAAGAACAGGAGGAGGAGGAAGAAGAACAGGAAGAGGACCAGGAAGAAGAATAGGAGGAGCAGGAAGAAGAACAGGAAGAGGACCAGGAAGAAGAACAGGAGGAGGACCAGGAAGAAGAACAGGAGGAGGACCAGGACGAAGAACAGGAAGAGGACCAGGAAGAAGAACAGGAGGAGGACCAGGAAGAAGAACAGGAGGAGCAGGAAGAAGAACAGGAGGACCAGGAAGAAGAACAGGAGGAGCAGGAAGAAGAACAGGAAGAGGACCAGGAAGAAGAACAGGAGGACCAGGAAGAAGAACAGGAGGAGGACCAGGAAGAAGAACAGGAGGAGCAGGAAGAAGAACAGGAGGAGGACCAGGAAGAAGAACAGGAGGAGCAGGAAGAAGAACAGGAAGAGGACCAGGAAGAAGAACAGGAGGACCAGGAAGAAGAACAGGAAGAGGACCAGGAAGAAGAACAGGAGGAGGACCAGGAAGAAGAACAGGAGGAGCAGGAAGAAGAACAGGAAGAGGACCAGGAAGAAGAACAGGAGGAGGACCAGGAAGAAGAACAGGAGGAGCAGGAAGAAGAACAGGAGGAGGACCAGGAAGAAGAACAGGAGGAGCAGGAAGAAGAACAGGAAGAGGACCAGGAAGAAGAACAGGAAGAGGACCAGGAAGAAGAACAGGAGGAGGACCAGGAA
This sequence comes from Onchidella celtica, assembly GCA_963931925.1. NCBI lineage: Eukaryota > Metazoa > Mollusca > Gastropoda > Systellommatophora > Onchidiidae > Onchidella > Onchidella celtica. The sequence goes on along the minus strand of OZ007582.1, from coordinate 33,972,967 downwards.
GAAGAACAGGAAGAGGACCAGGAAGAAGAACAGGAAGAGGACCAGGAAGAAGAACAGGAGGAGGACCAGGAAGAAGAACAGGAGGAGGACCAGGAAGAAGAACAGGAGGAGCAGGAAGAAGAACAGGAGGAGGACCAGGAAGAAGAACAGGAGGAGCAGGAAGAAGAACAGGAAGAGGACCAGGAAGAAGAACAGGAGGAGCAGGAAGAAGAACAGGAGGAGCAGGAAGAAGAACAGGAGGAGGAGCAGGAAGAAGAACAGGAGGAGCAGGAAGAAGAACAGGAGGAGCAGGAAGAAGAACAGGAGGAGGACCAGGAAGAAGAACAGGAGGACCAGGAAGAAGAACAGGAGGAGGAGCAGGAAGAAGAACAGGAGGAGCAGGAAGAAGAACAGGAGGAGGAGCAGGAAGAAGAACAGGAGGAGCAGGAAGAAGAACAGGAGGAGCAGGAAGAAGAACAGGAGGAGCAGGAAGAAGAACAGGAGGAGCAGGAAGAAGAACAGGAGGAGCAGGAAGAAGAACAGGAGGAGGAGCAGGAAGAAGAACAGGAGGACCAGGAAGAAGAACAGGAGGAGCAGGAAGAAGAACAGGAGGAGGAGCAGGAAGAAGAACAGGAGGACCAGGAAGAAGAACAGGAGGAGCAGGAAGAAGAACAGGAGGAGGAGCAGGAAGAAGAACAGGAGGACCAGGAAGAAGAACAGGAGGAGCAGGAAGAAGAACAGGAGGAGGAGCAGGAAGAAGAACAGGAGGAGCAGGAAGAAGAACAGGAGGACCAGGAAGAAGAACAGGAGGACCAGGAAGAAGAACAGGAGGAGCAGGAAGAAGAACAGGAGGAGCAGGAAGAAGAACAGGAGGAGCAGAAAGAAGAACAGGAGGAGGACCAGGAAGAAGAACAGGAGGAGCAGGAAGAAGAACAGGAGGAGGAGGAGCAGGAAGAAGAACAGGAGGAGCAGGAAGAAGAACAGGAGGAGGAGGAGCAGGAAGAAGAACAGGAGGAGGAGCAGGAAGAAGAACAGGAGGAGGACCAGGAAGAAGAACAGGAGGACCAGGAAGAAGAACAGGAGGAGCAGGAAGAAGAACAGGAGGACCGGGAAGAAGAACAGGAGGACAAGGAAGAAGAACAGGAGGACCAGGAAGAAGAACAGGAGGACCAGGAAGAAGAACAGGAGGACCAGGAAGAAGAACAGGAGGACCAGGAAGAAGAACAGGAGGACCAGGAAGAAGAACAGGAGGACCAGGAAGAAGAACAGGAGGACCAGGAAGAAGAACAGGAGGAGCAGGAAGAAGAACAGGAGGAGGAGCAGGAAGAAGAACAGGAGGAGGAGCAGGAAGAAGAACAGGAGGAGGAGCAGGAAGAAGAACAGGAGGAGGAGCAGGAAGAAGAACAGGAGGAGGAGCAGGAAGAAGAACAGGAGGAGCAGGAAGAAGAACAGGAGGAGGGGCAGGAAGAAGAACAGGAGGAGGAGCAGGAAGAAGAACAGGAGGAGGAGCAGGAAGAAGAACAGGAGGAGGAGCAGGAAGAAGAACAGGAGGAGGAGCAGGAAGAAGAACAGGAGGAGGGGCAGGAAGAAGAACAGGAGGAGGAGCAGGAAGAAGAACAGGAGGAGGAGCAGGAAGAAGAACAGGAGGAGGAGCAGGAAGAAGAACAGGAGGAGGAGCAGGAAGAAGAACAGGAGGAGCAGGAAGAAGAACAGGAGGAGGAGCAGGAAGAAGAACAGGAGGAGGAGCAGGAAGAAGAACAGGAGGAGGAGCAGGAAGAAGAACAGGAGGAGGAGCAGGAAGAAGAACAGGATGAGGGGCAGGAAGAAGAACAGGAGGAGGAGCAGGAAGAAGAACAGGAGGGGCAGGAAGAAGAACAGGAGGAGCAGGAAGAAGAACAGGAGGACCAGGAAGAAGAACAGGAGGAGGAGCAGGAAGAAGAACAGGAGGAGGAGCAGGAAGAAGAACAGGAGGAGGAGCAGGAAGAAGAACAGGAGGAGGAGCAGGAAGAAGAACAGGAGGAGGAGCAGGAAGAAGAACAGGAGGAGGAGCCGGAAGAAGAACAGGAGGAGGAGCAGGAAGAAGAACAGGAGGGGCAGGAAGAAGAACAGGAGGAGGAGCAGGAAGAAGAACAGGAGGGGCAGGAAGAAGAACAGGAGGAGCAGGAAGAAGAACAGGAGGACCAGGAAGAAGAACAGGAGGAGGAGCAGGAAGAAGAACAGGAGGAGGAGCAGGAAGAAGAACAGGAGGAGGAGCAGGAAGAAGAACAGGAGGAGCAGGAAGAAGAACAGGAGGAGGAGCAGGAAGAAGAACAGGAGGAGGAGCAGGAAGAAGAACAGGAGGAGGAGCAGGAAGAAGAACAGGAGGAGGGGCAGGAAGAAGAACAGGAGGAGGAGCAGGAAGAAGAACAGGAGGAGCAGGAAGAAGAACAGGAGGAGGAGCAGGAAGAAGAACAGGAGGAGGAGCAGGAAGAAGAACAGGAGGAGGAGCAGGAAGAAGAACAGGAGGAGGAGCAGGAAGAAGAACAGGAGGAGGAGCAGGAAGAAGAACAGGAGGAGGAGCAGGAAGAAGAACAGGAGGAGGGGCAGGAAGAAGAACAGGAGGAGGAGCAGGAAGAAGAACAGGAGGAGGAGCAGGAAGAAGAACAGGAGGAGGAGCAGGAAGAAGAACAGGAGGAGGACCAGGAAGAAGAACAGGAGGAGGGGCAGGAAGAAGAACAGGAGGAGGAGCAGGAAGAAGAACAGGAGGAGGAGCAGGAAGAAGAACAGGAGGAGGAGCAGGAAGAAGAACAGGAGGAGGAGCAGGAAGAAGAACAGGAGGAGGAGCAGGAAGAAGAACAGGAAGAGGAGCAGGAAGAAGAACAGGAGGAGGAGCAGGAAGAAGAAAAGGAGGAGCAGGAAGAAGAACAGGAGGAGGAGCAGGAAGAAGAACAGGAGGAGGAGCAGGAAGAAGAACAGGAGGAGGAGCAGCAAGAAGAACAGGAGGAGGGGCAGGAAGAAGAACAGGAGGAGGAGCAGGAAGAAGAACAGGAGGAGGAGCAGGAAGAAGAACAGGAGTAGGGGCAGGAAGAAGAACAGGAGGAGGAGCAGGAAGAAGAACAGGAGGAGGAGCAGGAAGAAGAACAGGAGGAGGAGCAGGAAGAAGAACAGGAGGAGGACCAGGAAGAAGAACAGGAGGAGGGGCAGGAAGAAGAACAGGAGGAGGAGCAGGAAGAAGAACAGGAGGAGGAGCAGGAAGAAGAACAGGAGGAGGAGCAGGAAGAAGAACAGGAGGAGGAGCAGGAAGAAGAACAGGAGGAGGAGCAGGAAGAAGAACAGGAAGAGGAGCAGGAAGAAGAACAGGAGGAGGAGCAGGAAGAAGAAAAGGAGGAGCAGGAAGAAGAACAGGAGGAGGAGCAGGAAGAAGAACAGGAGGAGGAGCAGGAAGAAGAACAGGAGGAGGAGCAGCAAGAAGAACAGGAGGAGGGGCAGGAAGAAGAACAGGAGGAGGAGCAGGAAGAAGAACAGGAGGAGGAGCAGGAAGAAGAACAGGAGGAGGAGCAGGAAGAAGAACAGGAGGAGGAGCAGGAAGAAGAACAGGAGGAGGGGCAGGAAGAAGAACAGGAGGAGGAGCAGGAAGAAGAACAGGAGGAGGAGCAGGAAGAAGAACAGGAGGAGGGGCAGGAAGAAGAACAGGAGGAGGAGCAGGAAGAAGAACAGGAGGAGCAGGAAGAAGAACAGGAGGAGGGGCAGGAAGAAGAACAGGAGGAGCAGGAAGAAGAACAGGAGGAGGAGCAGGAAGAAGAACAGGAGGAGGAGCAGGTAGAAGAACAGGAGGAGGAGCAGGAAGAAGAACAGGAGGAGCAGGAAGAAGAACAGGAGGAGCAGGAAGAAGAACAGGAGGACCAGGAAGAAGAACAGGAGGAGGAGGAGCAGGAAGAAGAAAAGGAGGACCAGGAAGAAGAACAGGAGGAGGAGCAGGAAGAAGAACAGGAGGAGGAGCAGGAAGAAGAACAGGAGGAGGAGCAGGAAGAAGAACAGGAGGAGGAGCAGGAAGAAGAACAGGAAGAGGAGCAGGAAGAAGAACAGGAGGAGGAGCAGGAAGAAGAAAAGGAGGAGCAGGAAGAAGAACAGGAGGAGGAGCAGGAGGAAGAACAGGAGGAGGGGCAGGAAGAAGAACAGGAGGAGCAGGAAGAAGAACAGGAGGAGGAGCAGGAAGAAGAACAGGAGGAGGAGCAGGAAGAAGAACAGGAGGAGGAGCAGGAAGAAGAACAGGAGGAGCAGGAAGAAGAAAAGGAGGAGCAGGAAGAAGAACAGGAGGAGCAGGAAGAAGAACAGGAGGAGGAGCAGGAAGAAGAACAGGAGGAGGAGCAGGAAGAAGAACAGGAGGAGGAGCAGGAAGAAGAACAGGAGGAGGAGCAGGAAGAAGAACAGGAGGAGCAGGAAGAAGAACAGGAGGAGGAGCAGGAAGAAGAACAGGAGGAGGAGCAGGAAGAAGAACAGGAGGAGGAGCAGGAAGAAGAACAGGAGGAGCAGGAAGAAGAACAGGAGGAGGAGCAGGAAGAAGAACAGGAGGAGGAGCAGGAAGAAGAACAGGAGGAGGAGCAGGAAGAAGAACAGGAGGAGCAGGAAGAAGAACAGTAGGAGGAGCAGGAAGAAGAACAGGAGGAGGAGCAGGAAGAAGAACAGGAGGAGGAGCAGGAAGAAGAACAGGAGGAGGAGCAGGAAGAAGAACAGGAGGAGGAGCAGGAAGAAGAACAGGAGGAGGATCAGGAAGAAGAACAGGAGGAGGAGCAGGAAGAAGAACAGGAGGAGGAGCAGGAAGAAGAACAGGAGGAGCAGGAAGAAGAACAGGAGGAGCAGGAAGAAGAACAGGAGGAGCAGGAAGAAGAACAGGAGGAGCAGGAAGAAGAACAGGAGGAGGAGCAGGAAGAAGAACAGGAGGAGGAGCAGGAAGAAGAACAGGAGGAGGAGCAGGAAGAAGAACAGGAGGAGGAGCAGGAAGAAGAACAGGAGGAGGAGCAGGAAGAAGAACAGGAGGAGGAGCAGGAAGAAGAACAGGAGGAGGAGCAGGAAGAAGAACAGGAGGAGCAGGAAGAAGAACAGGAGGAGCAGGAAGAAGAACAGGAGGAGGAGCAGGAAGAAGAACAGGAGGAGCAGGAAGAAGAACAGGAGGAGGAGCAGGAAGAAGAACAGGAGGAGCAGGAAGAAGAACAGGAGGAGCAGGAAGAAGAACAGGAAAGGAGGAGGAGGAGCAGGAAGAAGAACAGGAGGAGGAGGAGCAGGAAGAAGAACAGGAGGAGGAGGAGCAGGAAGAAGAACAGGAGGAGGAGCAGGAAGAAGAACAGGAGGAGCAGGAAGAAGAACAGGAGGAGGAGCAGGAAGAAGAACAGGAGGAGCAGGAAGAAGAACAGGAGGAGGAGGAGCAGGAAGAAGAACAGGAGGAGCAGGAAGAAGAACAGGAGGAGGAGGAGCAGGAAGAAGAACAGGAGGAGGAGGAGCAGGAAGAAGAACAGGAGGAGGAGCAGGAAGAAGAACAGGAGGAGGAGCAGGAAGAAGAACAGGAGGAGGAGCAGGAAGAAGAACAGGAGGAACAGCAGGAAGAAGAACAGGAGGAGCAGGAAGAAGAACAGGAGGAGCAGGAAGAAGAACAGGAGGAGCAGGAAGAAGAACAGGAGGAGCAGGAAGAAGAACAGGAGGAGCAGGAAGAAGAACAGGAGGAGCAGGAAGAAGAACAGGAGGACCAGGAAGAAGAACAGAGGAGGAGCAGGAAGAAGAACAGGAGGAGGACCAGGAAGAAGAACAGGAGGAGCAGGAAGAAGAACAGGAGGACCAGGAAGAAGAACAGGAGGAGGAGCAGGAAGAAGAACAGGAGGAGGAGCAGGAAGAAGAAAAGGAGGAGCAGGAAGAAGAACAGGAGGAGGACCAGGAAGAAGAACAGGAGGAGCAGGAAGAAGAACAGGAGGAGGACCAGGAAGAAGAGCAGGAGGAGGAGCAGGAAGAAGAACAGGAGGAGGAGCAGGAAGAAGAACAGGAGGAGGAGCAGGAAGAAGAACAGGAGGAGGAGCAGGAAGAAGAACAGGAGGAGGAGCAGGAAGAAGAACAGGAGGAGGACCAGGAAGAAGAACAGGAAGAGGAGCAGGAAGAAGAACAGGAGGAGGAGCAGGAAGAAGAACAGGAGGAGGACCAGGAAGAAGAACAGGAGGAGCAGGAAGAAGAACAGGAGGAGGAGCAGGAAGAAGATGGCAGGAGGAGGAGCAGGAAGAAGAACAGGAGGAGGAGCAGGAAGAAGAACAGGAGGAGGAGCAGGAAGAAGAACAGGAGGAGGACCAGGAAGAAGAACAGGAGGAGCAGGAAGAAGAACAGGAGGAGGAGCAGGAAGAAGAACAGGAGGAGGAGCAGGAAGAAGAACAGGAGGAGGAGCAGGAAGAAGAACAGGAGGAGGAGCAGGAAGAAGAACAGGAGGAGGACCAGGAAGAAGAACAGGAGGAGGGGCAGGAAGAAGAACAGGAGGAGCAGGAAGAAGAACAGGAGGAGGAGCAGGAAGAAGAACAGGAGGAGGAGCAGGAAGAAGAACAGGAGGAGGAGCAGGAAGAAGAACAGGAGGAGGAGCAGGAAGAAGAACAGGAGGAGGAGCAGGAAGAAGAACAGGAGGAGGAGCAGGAAGAAGAACAGGAGGAGGAGCAGGAAGAAGAACAGGAGGAGGAGCAGGAAGAAGAACAGGAGGAGGAGCAGGAAGAAGAACAGGAGGAGGAGCAGGAAGAAGAACAGGAGGAGGGGCAGGAAGAAGAACAGGAGGAGCAGGAAGAAGAACAGGAGGAGGAGCAGGAAGAAGAACAGGAGGAGGAGCAGGAAGAAGAACAGGAGGAGGGGCAGGAAGAAGAACAGGAGGAGCAGGAAGAAGAACAGGAGGAGGAGCAGGAAGAAGAACAGGAGGAGCAGGAAGAAGAACAGGAGGAGGAGCAGGAAGAAGAACAGGAGGAGCAGGAAGAAGAACAGGAGGAGGAGCAGGAAGAAGAACAGGAGGAGCAGGAAGAAGAACAGGAGGAGGAGCAGGAAGAAGAACAGGAGGAGCAGGAAGAAGAACAGGAGGAGGAGCAGGAAGAAGAACAGGAGGAGGAGCAGGAAGAAGAACAGGAGGAGGACCAGGAAGAAGATGGCAGGATGATATTAAACAGAGAGTACTAACAACATGGATGAGGAAGGCATCAGACAGAAAGGAATGGATGTCTTTGTCGTAGAGTTACATCCTGCCTTGGGATGACAATGCCCGGGCGAAAGGCGAAATGTGAAAGTATTAAACAATAACTGCAGTGACCTGAAAACCATAGTTTTCTTCTGCAGTTTACATATGTAATATATCGCCCGGCTGTGAAATGGTTAAATAATCTTATCATTAAAATAATTAATGGCGGGAGTAATTATTAATTGAGGTCCAATTTTGACTATATTTTAGCTCAAGGCTACAGCCCGAGTGACAGTCTCAAAAATTATAACATTAATTTTCTCAAGAGTCAACTAATCTAAACTAATCGCTTTTGTATCAGTCTGTGGCACAGACTGATAAAATAACCAGACTGGAAACACGAGCTTCGGGCTGTGTCGTTTTTTACGGAATTTCCCGAGCGCCGACCGTTTAACCAACATGGCCACCGCTCGGGAAATTCCGATTCTAGTTCTATCTGCCGTAGAAATTTCTTTTTATTTGTCAAGATTGGTTGTACATGTATTAATTTCTTGGTGCGGAAAAAAACTTCCGCGTTCAGTAGGCGCGTCAAAATGGTATCTTTTAAAATTCTAGCTATGCTGAAGCGTCGGCCGCTACCGTAAACCTAAAATGGCGGAGGGTTCATGACGTCACACAATGGGATCATCCAGCCTGGGTATTTTATTAATCTGTGGTCTGTTGTGTCTATTCAAGTTTCAGGTAATTGTTTAAAAAAAAAAAAACGTATAAAAATGTAAAATACTATCATCTCTTTTTGTGCTTCCTCTGACAAGTTCACCGCGCGAGGAGAGTGTATTTGACAAGCGTTCAGTTACAAAGTTGGTGCGTGGTGCTCTGTCGCGTATGCGTTTCTGAAGCAGGACAGTGGAATATTAGACTATGGGAAATTGTCCAGATCCGAGAGAGGGAGACAGAAGGGTGGTAGTACCTGTTTATCCCGGGTAATGTTGGGCACTTCATATATAAAAATCGTTTGGTTCAGTCTAGAGACTATATTAATTATTATGTATTTTTTTATTTGCTCCTGTGATTTGATTGCAAATGCTGCTTACTGAATCGATATTATTACCTTTGCTTACTATGCAGAAACGGAAGATATTTGTTAGAAAGTGAGGCAAGGGTGTACTTAAAGGTGATGGTAAATTTACGTGTTCAGTGTTTCAACGAGGGCGCTTTGTTCCCGCAAGTCGATCACATTTCTACATTCCATCAATGACATTTACCACAAATTGGAGACTAACAATTGTGACCCTTTTTGGCTTTTTTTTTCTTTTTTTCTTTTCTTTTTCTTCTCTCTCTTGCCCAAGGCGAAAACTGCCGTTTCTGTACACTTTTCCTGTACCAAGAAAGACTTTCATCGAACACCAAAATGTCATAATACAAAAACATGCCTACTTTCGGTGACCTATTGAACATTTTGTCTTCATTTTCTTTACATTCTCTCTTATATGAGCCCATTACCGAGCTGAGAATGTCACGATTTCTTTGGCCTTTTAATTGATTCATTCCTTTCACTAGCCTCCCTGAGTGGTTCATCCAAAAGAACATGCAGAGGTATGCAAAACAGACAGACGTACGAAAAGACAGATGAACGGACAGACCAAGTTCATAGACAGAGAGATAGACCACGGATAAATAGACAGTTATATGGATGATAGATAGATAGATAGATAGACAGATAGATAGATAGATAGATAGATAGATAGATAGATAGATAGATAGATAGATAGATAGATAGATAGATAGATAGATAGATAGATAGATAGATAGATAGATAGCTAGATAGATAGATAGATAGATAGATAGACAGATAGATAGATAGATAGATAGATAGATAGATAGATAGATAGATAGATAGATAGATAGATAGATAGATAGATAGATAAATAGATAGATAGATAGATAGATAGATAGATAGATAGATAGATAGATAGATAGATAGATAGATAGATAGATAGATAGATAGATAGATAGACAGACAGTTTGATTGATAGATAGATAGAGAGATAGATAGAGATACAGACATATAAATAGATAGACAGACAGACAGATAGATAGATAGATAGATAGATAGATAGATAGATAGATAGATAGATAGATAGATAGATAGATAGATAGATAGATAGATAGATAGATAGATAGATAGACAGATAGATAGATAGATAGATAGATAGATAGATAGATAGATAGATAGATAGATAGATAGATAGATAGATAGATAGATAGATAGATAGATAGATAGATAGATAGATAGATAGATAGATAGACAGACAGTTTGATTGATAGATAGATAGAGAGATAGATAGAGATACAGACATATAAATAGATAGACAGACAGACAGATAGATAGATAGATAGATAGATAGATAGATAGATAGATAGATAGATAGATAGATAGATAGATAGATAGATAGATAGATAGATAGATAGATAGATAGCTAGATAGATAGATAGATAGACAGATAGATAGATAGATAGATAGATAGATAGATAGATAGATAGATAGATAGATAGATAGATAGATAGATAGATAGATAGATAGATAGATAGATAGATAGATAGATAGATAGATAGATAGGTTCCAGTTCAACCCCAGTAATGCCAGGTACCGTCCCTGATTGTTAGCTACCCCACATATTGTAATTCTACGTATTGGTTATTCTCTCCAGATTTGTAGATAGACACAAATAATCAGGAATGCTAGCGATTTACCACTGTTGTTCCAAAGGTGGACATTCAAGAAAGTCTGTTGTTCCAAGTACGTGCGGTCACCAAGTGTTTTGCGCTAAGGGGATTTACGTATACCTACCTATCCTTAACTCTCTCTTTATCCTCAACCCCCAAGCTATCGAATATCTATCTCTGCCCCCCCCCCCCTATCCTTTCCATTAAAAAAAAAACAGGAGGAAAACAGAAAGAAAATCTGAAAGAATCATTAATTAAGGCTTTTGTCAGAAGAATTTGGCGAGGAGCTCTCTAGCTCTGGAGTCACAAAGGGCTTTAAAACACTTGCCTCTAGCGCAAAAAACTTGGGCAACGTACGTACTTGTAACAACGTTCTTAAAGAAAATGCATCAATCCAAACTGGCCGATACTCAAAGCTATGAATTTCCTGTTCTCAAACAATGGTTCTCGACGTGTGTGATATCGACCCCCCCCCCACCCCACCTCCAAGCTCTATCAGGGGCCGATTTTGATTTACAGGGGTGAAAATGAAGAAATTACAATAAGAGGGCGACCGCTGCGCAAAAGCATGAACAGACAACGATTTGGGGGCAAATACAGGACAGCCATTGAATTCCTAAATAACACGAGTAAATGTACAGAACTCTCTGTTTCATAATAAATCATCACTGACATTCACAATGTTTGAAAGGCACCGGTCGGTGCAGGCATGTTGATTTTTTTTTTTTCGGGAGAGAACATTCCTGTCCCTGATCCTATGGTGTATTGGATCGAGCACCTAGTCTTCTCAGATAGGGACGAAAAAGTCGGCCGGCCCATGAGCACGGCGGGCAAGTTAAAGATACCTTAGTAGTTAAAAGTCGAGAAAAAAAGGTCGAACAAGGCCGCTACCCGGGAAACCTTCTAAAAAAACGAATCCCTACCACAAAAAAAAAAAAAAAACCCACACGGAAATAAGAACAAAAAAAAATTAAGATAATAAAAGTGAGGTGTAAATGCCAATGGCAACGAAGTTCGGAGAATAAAAAGCTAAACACATGCGGCTTTGAAAAAGTAAACTTCATAATATGTGCGTAAACTGTCTTCTTGTGAATGTTTCAGTTGGGCTTTGATAGAGATTAGGGGCGGTTGAAGAAGGGAGGGAGAAGAAAGGAGAGGGCGAGGGGGGGGGGCGGTGACAGAGCAGTTGAGGCCTAAAGAAGCGATTGCCCGACAAAGGCTGAGAACCACTGTTCTAAGACTTTGAGATCCTTAAAGTTAAAATTAATGGTCTGCACTGTTGACCGGAAACCCTGAACTTTAGGTAAGATAAGAGAATCAATTTATTATCTCATGAGCAAAAATCTCTTTCAAGGTGCGTTTCAGAGGAAATAAATATATGGTACACACATCTTACGCATCATTGTCTAAATATATCACAACTCAAGAAACTCACTCACGGGCATACATGAAGTGACATGGAACCCTAGTGAAATATAGCACACATCTAGCTATACTATCTTGCTGAGGCGATCTGCCGGGGGGGGGGGGGGCGAAAACGATCTTCAGTGTCTCTGCACTTTAAAATAATTATTATGTTCAGACAATCAAAATACAAGTCTAATACCTATACCTTTCTTTTGACACGTTTTTCTTACTCCCCCTATTTCGGTACGTTTAATTCACATAAAGTAATAATGACTTAAAGACTAATTTGGCCTAGTGGCCAGAAAACTCATGACAGGCTTTTTGTTATTTTCTTCTTGTCCATAAAGTAAATAATGACTTAAAGACTACTTTGGCCTGGTGGCCAGAAAACTCATGACAGGCTTTTTGTTATTTTCTTATTGTTATTATTATCACCAATTTTTGACCAATTTCTTTTTAAAAAAGTTACTACTGTGGCCGTTTCGTTAAGGAGAGGACCACTGTGGCCTGGGAGATAAATGTAAATCTAAACCGTATCCCAACTCTAGCCCGTTCACCTTCATTAAAAAAAAAGATAGGAAAAAAAAACATCTTCAAACTGGCAAAGAAAATTAAATTTGACCACAAGAGATGTACATTATTACACGATTACGTATTCCGCTGGCCAGATTTCCAGACCAACTTAAGCCAAAGCAGTTTTGCAGCAATAATTCTAGTCACCCCAAGACAAATGAAAGTTATATTTATTACAGTAAGGCTGTAACATTCTGTCATATCGAGAGTGTAGATTTGTTACGAAATCGAGAGATGAACATATCAATTGTTTATAAATCGATTTCTCTCTTTTCCCGTTGAGGCCAGCGATAGCCCTCGGGGTCTCTCTGCTATAACTAATCCCTGAAACCGATTTCTTTCACTGGTAATCTTCCGTTTTCTCTTTCTCATGAAGGTCTATAAATAATTCATTAACTAAGAAGAGCCGATTGATTTCTAATATTGATTTATTTGTCCTCAATCAATGCTCCTGGTTGCCTCCCCGACCGATCCATCAAGCTTTTAATTGGATTTTCCTCTCCCCTACTCCATTCGCCAACCGCTCTCCAACTCTTTCCGTATTTTGCGTCTTCACGGACGCCATGATTGAGTTGACTAAAATTTACGTAACTTGGGGGAAAGAAGAGCCAGCTATTGTGTGTGTATCGGGATGAATGGCCATTTCAAACCCCTGTCAATAGCCCGAACGTTGCCCGTCTTTTCATGGGGTTTTAGTGGGACGATTACGTAGCAATAAAACACTTGCTGGGAGATTGAGCGGGAACAACACAAAATGACGTGCTCGGTTATAGGGAGAAGCAAAATCAGATTTGCCAACTTAGCAGCGAAAGGGGCGAATTGTAAAAAGGGCAACTAAAAGGGTTAAATTGACTTAATGCTTCAAATGAATGGAGAAAAACACTCGTGCCCATTTAAGGGTTTCCCTGAGAAAAAGAAGGAGGGCACATTGAAAAATAGAAGGGGGAACTGAGAGAGGGTATTTTTGTTTGTTTGTTTGTTTGTTGTTTTTTTTTGCATTTTCTTCTCAGTAGTCAAACAAATAATGTGCCTTTTCAGTATTTTCCTATCTTGGTGGGGTGGGGTGGGGTGGGGTGGGGGGGGGGGGGGGCTGGGTATTCAAGTCGTGAATTGTAATAAAAATACACCGGTAATAGAATTATTTAAAGAAACTGATACAGATTATGTTGTTTTTCTTTCAGTGTAATTAATAATAACCATTCTAGTCGGTCGAAGTGGAAAGATGACTTTAAAAGTTAATTTCCAGCAAAGAAAATGTCTATGTTCTAACACTTGTGAAGTTTTTGAACATCAAAGAAAGGGGAGATACCAAGATAGATAGAACGATAGATAAGATAAGATAAGATAAGATAAGATAAGATAAATTTTATTCGTCCTTGTACAAGGAAATTTGTTTTGATCATTGAATACATAACAATACAGTTACAGAAGCAGAAAGTATGATACATAGCGCGCGCACACACATATATACACACACACTGATAAATTAACTAAATTAACAAAATTAACAGTGCACACAATATGCTTCCC
>OZ007582.1:33944589-33954589 GCA_963931925.1 Onchidella celtica | reverse complement strand
ACACTTTGACACTTGTTTAAAAATGCGTTGTGGCACGTATCAATCTGTTTCACAGTTCCGCTTTACTTTACCTCCTTATTGTAATACTAAAACCTCAAACATTTAGCACTGAATTTCTCAGTTGTACAAAAAAGCTGGAGTTTAAACAAACAATAGCCAAGGCCATGATAACAGCACATCTGTCACCACTCGAGTTGTCGAACTTTTCAGCTCTGTCAGCTCTTCAATGACGTGATAGGATAAAGGGGAAGTAAATGTTAATAACAAACTGTTTCTGTCTCTGGGCATGGCAATCAAGTGAAGGTTGCTATTGATTTGGCGTTTACCATGTATTGATGCGGTGGGACAAGGTGCTGTTGATGATGTTTTTGATCATTTGAAGGCGAGAAAGTCGGGCACATAGCGCTGCAGGCGAAGCAAATACCTGTTTCTATCATGAAACCGGGTAAGTGTATTCAACAGTAATTGTCAAAAGAGATAGTCATAACGTCCGTCTTGTTGTGCTGTCCTGTCCTTTCCTGGAGAAGCTGAGGTCTAAAACTTGATTTAAAACCTTTTATATCCATTTGCTAAACGTCTTTTTTTTATCTATACAAAACAACTTTTGAGAATTTTTCCAATGTGATAAAACTATATGAATATAATATGTAATTCCATACAACAGTCGCGAACTTTACACGAATGACAGAGTGTACACTGTTATGCCACATGGCCTCATCTCCTTTTTTGGTACGATGTGGAGAGATGATAAAACTGTACTGAAGCGACATTACGATACTGAGGTGAATCAATTGGCCAAATTAAGTCCTCCCCCCTGAGGGTGTATAAAATGCAGCAACACTGCAACAACCCGTCCCTACCTAAAAGAACGAATACGCGCACAGTTTGCGGACATAATTTTAATAGGAGAGAGTATTCTGTGTTCCGGATCGAAACTCCTTCTGGTTAAAAATTCCAAGAAGAGATAACTTTATTATTTTCTATTCCTTAAACAATCGAAAGCGGGGGAGGGGTCACCGTTTCAATTATGTATTTATGTAATTAAATACGTATTTAAAATGGCATACGCTTGAAGTAAAACAGTTTCTCTCTCTCCTATAAGAGAAATGTCTGAGGTACATTGTTTCAGCCCGTCGACCCAATGCAGTCTTGACATGCCTGAACTAATTATGTATTTATGTAGTTAGCTACGTATTTAGGATGGAATATTCATGAAGCAAAAGAGTCTGTTCTCTCTCCTGTAAGACTTGCAGAGAGCTCACTCAGGTCTGTTGTGAATCCTTTTTGAATCATGGCGTCCGTTGACTCAGGGCAGCCTTTGACGCGCCTGAAATAATGAAGCTGTGTCTTCTTGTGCGCGGAAACGGAAACGGCAATGGAAAGGGCAAAAATCCACCAATCAGTAAAAAAGATAGAGTGTTTCCATATGGGCGGAAACGGCTTCTCCGTACAGGTGAAAACGTTCTTTTCATTTCACTACCTGAACAGTTTCTGACCTTTCCGTCGCCGTTCAATTTTCCGTATGCATGAAAACACTGCCTGGGACGGACGTTTCAGTATCGGCAGTACGTGAGACCATGTCGTTGGTGTAATTCTCAACCGTCTAATGCTTCTGTCAAAATTTACAAAAGAGCAAAAAAAACCGTATTTATTTCGTTCAAAGGACAGAACTGGGTCATTGGGTATTCGCTTAGAGAAATATTAATTATTTAGACTGATTTACCTTGGCTGCAGTGGTCCAATTCTTTGTTAGGGCATGTTGTACATTCATTTTGAAACAACAAAGACTGGTCCACAAAAAGTGAAGTCAAACGGTTGGAGAATTACACTGACGATATCATTCTCACATTAAAAGTGAGACAAAGAAACCTGGCTCATTGTGCCGCCAGCCGAAAATCGGCTCCTTTCCAGCCGCCATGTTTCATGAGAGGTTTTAAAAAAAGGTCTTCTGTGACAAAAGAGTTCAGGGTTTACCGCGTGCGAAAATTGATTGTTGTTACTTGTACGTATGGTCTCCACTTTTTTTTTTCTTTTTTTTGCCCTAGGGTTACGTATTTTAAAGCCTTTTGTGAGTCCAGAACCAGCGAGTTCCTCCAGAACTACTCCCTACAACAACCTTATTTGATTTTTCTCTCAGATTTTCTTTCTGTTTATGGTTGAAAGGGTATGGGGCAAAGGTTAGGGATTCGATCAAATTTAAGGTTGAGGGTAACGACGGGGTTAGGGATGGGTTTACATAATATACTTATGCTCCTCTGGTACAAAACGCTTGGGGACCGGCATACAAATAACACCAGCCTCAAGATTTTGTAGTGATGCAATACGTGGGCAACTGTTCACGTGAGTGGTCGATAGGCTTTTTTTTTTTTTTTAAACATTGTAACAACCTACAGAGACAATCAGGTCGGCTGTGACCTTCGTTCGTTGTTTGCTCCAACTCTGTTTTTTTTTTTTTTTTTGTTTACACAACAGAGAAATTCGACCTTAAAAATGGTTGTGGCTCTAATACTATGATAAGGAGTCAGAATAAATTCGGAACTGTGAAACATCTTGAAGAGTGCCACAACGCATTTTAAATAAGTGTCAAAGTGTGCATTTTGTTATATCTCTTCTACATACTAAAAGATCTCCAGGCTTTTAATTATTTTTTTTAAATACAAAATGGAGAGAACAAACAAGCATTAAGGTTGCAAGTTTCCTTACCAGGCCTGAGGGTAGCCACACAAAGTCTACCCAATTCTGTCACCGAGCCACTAGGCGCTTTAGGTGAGAAGAATTGCACTATATAATTTCAACAACTGCACATAGAGCCCACTTGGGTTCAATCCGTTTATATACTGCAATTCTTCTCACCTAAAGCGCCTAGTGGTTCGGTGACCGAATTCGGTGGCCTCTATGTTTGTACCCTGACGCTTGAATCTGCCGGGTGGCTTTGAAGTGTGTGTAGGTGGGGGGGGGGGTGTCGGGGTAGGATATGACATTTTTAGTTTCATTCTTCACCTACTCACATGATCAGAATAAACACGAACTAAGGCCGCGAATAGTAAGTTCTCAACCACGAGAATGCGTCCCCTTAGAATGACAAAATTCTATTTCCACTGAACTTTTTGGCCTGATCTGAGTTATACATTACACATTATTTCTCCGTGCCTTCTAAATTGTGTGCCAAAGTTATCAAGCAGATTCGATCTGTAAATAATTTTGTGAGAAATAATAAAACGTCTGTGAAAAAAGGTGGGAGCACACATGAAACTTCAATCAGCAATTTCTCAAAAGCTGGTGGAAGGGATCTAGAACCTTGTCGTTCTAAGGAACGAAATGTCAAATTACCATAGTAACGCTCAGCACACATTATTTTGTCTCCCTCCACGCCTAGAGCCTGGCGTCTTGATGCAGTGCAGTGTATATAGCATCCTCTCCGTCAACATGGTATAACTGACGTTCGCTTCATCAAATAACAGGACTAAGGAGAGTTGAGCTACTGGAGTAACTGCGCCAGTGTCAATCAACTGTCGGATAATCAATCAGTCAGTCAATCAATCAATCGGAACAAACTAAAAATTATGTGCAAGATTGACTGTTGATTGAGAGAAAAGACTGTTGGGCATTGCAAGCACATTCCCAAACGCTGGGCTTGTTTTATTCTGCCTGAGTCTCTTCTGTTCTTCTCTTCTTTTTTCCTTTCTTTGTGTGTCCTGCAAATTTGAGTGTGTGTGTGTGGGGGGGGGGAGGGGGGAATCTATTCAGAAAAAGAATTTATACTTGTTTCCAAAGTGATGGACAGATAGATATACAAATAGATAGATAGATAGATAGATAGATAGATAGATAGATAGATAGATAGATAGATAGATAGATAGATAGATCGATAGATAGATAGATAGATAGATAGATAGATAGATAGATAGATAGATAGATAGATAGATAGATAGATAGATAGATAGATACAATCAGTCAGGCAGGAGCGGAAGGGGCAGATGGACGGATGAACCGATGGATGGATGGATGGATGAATGGAGAGGGAGATTTAATAATTATGTCCCTCTATCACATAGCACTCCTCCTAAGAGATTTGGTTGTCTTTGGTATAAATCAGCTTGTGATATCCTTCAAATGGCCTATATTTTCCCAATTAGGTGCCACACAAGTAGACAGATAACAATAATAATACTACAGAGCAGTAATTTTATATAGCGTCTTATCCCGCTAACAACAATACTCTTAGCGCTTTACAACGTTTATGTAATATAAATCCCACAAACGATACCCAGGCATACTCAGGGGGGGGGGGGGGGGGGGGGGAATCTGAATGGACACTTAGAGTGTAAAAAAATTATTCTTCAGCGGGTGCTTGAAAAACATTAAATTTTCATTATCTCTCAAAGACAGAGGCAAAGAATTCCAAATCTGAGACCCTTGAAAAGAAAAAGATTTTTCACCCATGGTCATAAGGGACATCTCTGGACAACTTCGGATGATAAGGACTCGTGCGTAATAATAGTAGGAGTGAGAGAATCACTTTCAAGGCAAAATCTCAAAATCTGCAAAATGTCACCTACAGCAATACGATAGGTTGATGGGGAGATACAGAACGCAAGAGACCTCTGTCGTATTACTCCTGAATATTGCCAGTCTAATTATTTTGCTGTTGTTGACATTGACGCGATAAACAGCTTTGGGTGGTAAGTAGTTTCGCTCCTTTCCTATTGCAATAAATTACTGGTACATGTGTAAGCCCTCCCACTAGCAATTATGATCAAAACAAAATAATCGTTCGGCCTGACTTAGAAATGTCAACGTGCCGGTTAAGGACACAAACAGACCAAGGCTGCTGTAGGTGCCAGATTGTTGGCTTGTAGCCTAATAAATTTTTGCTTCACACTAACATAAAATTCATTGCCCGCTGCACCCGCTGGGTCCCTGAGTGGGCAGTGCCCCTTGATGCTAATATGAAGCAAAATTCATGGCGACGAGTCATGGGTCTGACGCCTTTACCAGCCTTGGTCTGTTATACCCCGAATGTCACAGATAAAAGCACATTATTCTTTAGTTGCTATGGAAATACACCAAGAAAAAATCAAAAGCTCTCTAGATAATACAATATAAAAATGCATTTTATTATCAGATGAAGAATTTATTTTTAAAAAGAAGAAAAAAAAGAAAGAAATGTCTTTATGGACACACTACAATGCATAACTGTTTCTGGGGTGGGGGGGGGGTAGGGAGATTTAGCGCATGTGTGTGTGTGTGCGTATGTTGAATGGGGTGAGGGTATTTCAGGGAGATTTCTCTGTGTGTGTGTGTGTGTATTTGTTGAAAAAAAAAAGGGGGAGGGGGGGGGGGGATATTTTTTATTCATTATTTCTAATTTATTCTCTTTCTCTTTTGAAATTTTGCGCCCCCAAGAATTTTGCGCCCGGGCCAATTCCGCGGCACTCCCCGCCCCTACCCCCTACCCCCTCCCCTCCCCAAGCTACGCCACTGAGCCTCTGACTTTCACTATTTAATTTCAAACTGCACGTCATTATCTTTAATTAACAGAACTGACAAAAATCCACCCCTGTTGTTAACTGTGGGGGCCCTCATTAAGTAGATACCTTGGCTTTGGTGAACGATCGTTAGCCTATCCCTCCCACAGGCTAGGGCTCTCTCTCTCTCTCTTGCCATAAACAATGGGTTTGGGGCTTTCAGCGGAGGTTAAAAATGGTCGTCGCGTTGACTTTCCCGCTGTTTCCAACGCCAGGATTACGTGCCAGAATGACCGAATTGCTAAAACTGACTTTCTTTACGCCAGTGATTCTCAACATTTTTCAGACAATGGGCTCGCTCAGGCCCCAATTAATGTTTTGTCGTAGCCGCCCTTCCCCCAGATATCCCACCTCAAACCCAAGGGTTACATCATTTTAACTCAGAGCTTGTCTAGACACTCACCTTAAAAAAAAATAAAAAAATTCAGTTGTGATATATAGATTGATAGAGAGAAAGGGGGGGGGGGTGAGGAGAGAGAGAGAGAGAGAGAGAGAGAGAGAGAGAGAGAGACAGAGAGAGAGAGAGAGGGAGAGAGAGAGAGGGAGAGAGAGAGAGACAGAGAGAGAGAGAGACAGAGAGAGAGACAGAGAGAGAGAGAGAGAGAGAGAGAGAGACAGAGAGAGAGACAGAGAGAGAGACAGAGAGAGAGAGAGAGAGAGAGAGAGAGAGAGAGAGAGAGAGACAGACAGAGAGAGAGAGAGACCGAGAGAGATAGAGAGAGAGAGAGAGAGAGAGGGTTGCCCTCCACATCGTCCTCCTTTCATGAATGTTTTCGGCCCCCCTATCCCCCCCTTTCATCCTTTTCGCCGCTTCACCGGCATTTTCTTTTTTTCGCTGAGCCCCCCCCCCCCCGAGGGGTGAGGGGGGGGGGGGAGATGTCGCCCATGTTGAGAATCACCGGACTAAACTGAAGCACATTTTTCTTTCACCCTCCAAGTGCGGAAATAAAAACAGGAAACAGAGCCATGTGACGCGATCAGAAAGATAATAATTAAGATGGACTGATGAGAGAGAATGTCACACAACGAGAAGGTTGTTGTCAGTCGCGTAGATCAAGGTTTAGAAACCCCTACATTTGCAGAAATTATGGCCATGGGAGGGCATGTCAGTTGTTTTTTTTCTTAGATAATAAATCACTCTTTTATCCCACGAGGGACATTCGAATTTCACAGAGCGGTTAAGAGCACATAGTACATGGTACACGCATCAACCGCTTCATTACATAAACATAATTAATATCATGACATTAACAGGCTTATTACATGAAGTAGCATGGCCCACACTTTTGCTGGACTATGGCATACCTCTAGCTATAATGTCTGGCTGAGGCGAATTGCAGAGGGCAAAACTGAACTTCCGTAACTTTCTCTATTTGCTTGGCTGTGTTTTACCCTGTTGCTCCTGGGTAATCTAGAAATTTGATGAAACAGGGGATGGTGACTGTCATTTAAGCTGGATATAAATTAAATGTCTTTTATCTGAGTACAGATTTGAGTCCCCAATCGCCTCATCCAGAGCACCAAACATTCCCTAGAATCGATTAAGATAACGAATATTTCCTAGAAACGATGTACATAACGAAACTAGAAAACAATGCGTGTGATTTCAGTCAAAAGCGAGGTCTTTTTCTTAATTGTGATTCCTTAGTATCTATTCCTTATGTATTAAAAATGTTTTCAGTGAATGAAATCCGCAGATGAGTAAACATGCTTTCAAAATGGCTAGATATTATAACCTGTTAACCAACTCCACCAGACTGGTCACATTTGTTTTCTCAGTTACAAAAGGTTCACTTTCTGGGAGTAAAAGTTACTGAGTGACTAGATCAGTGGTTCTCAACGTGTACTATATCGCCTATTTCTTTTAGTGCAGTTTATAAAGGATATTTTCTGGTTTATAATGAATCATAGTCGCAGTAGCAGTTTCACTAATTCGCTTCATCATTAATGTAACATCATAATAAACAATCAAGCATTCTTTTCAGGCTGTTGTTATAAGTGATTAGGCACCATAAGCGGTTTGCGCTGGGGACGTGTGCAGTTACGTACCTAACGTCAACCCCGTCCTTATCCACAACACTAAATCCTATCGAATCCCTAACCCTGTCCCCTACCCTTTCAACCAATTAACAAGAGGGAAACAAAAAGAAAATCTGAAAGAATAATCAACAAAGCTGTTATTAGGAATATTTTGGGAGGAGCTCTCTAGCTCTGGAGTCACAAAACGCTTTAAAATACCTACCCATATCCCCCCCCCCCCCCATCCTCCCCAACAAAAAAGACTTGGGGGACGTACGTGCTTGTAACAAGATTATTCTTTTCGTGTTAGGCGCCAGAGGCCCTGCCCCCGATCAGAGCGCAAATTATGTGTACAATAATTGTTTGTTACAGAAGCAGAGGAGGGGATGTCTCATCTTATCGTTTCTAGTATCTTTGGTGTCTCGGAAACACTAAAGTTTTTAATGCAACACGGAGCAGTGATCATTACGATTACAAGTGTGTGATTTTCTGGATCCAGACATCTGTGATTACTCTAAAAGTGGAATGTTTTATCAAGAGCTAACATTGATGGCTTGTGCTCGTTACAGGATTAAGAATTGCGTGCTGCTCGTTGTCGAGCAGAGTGGTGACTGGTTCAGATCACGAGATATGGGGCCGGGGTCTCCAAGTGACTTAGGGTGATCCGAAGTTGGAAGTTTAAACCAATGTAATGTAATAGAATAGAAACATCAACTTGTAAAGAGCGCAAATCCACAAAGTTATGTGTTCTAAGATGCTGAACGAAAATTATAAACAGCATTAACATTACATCAATGTCATCACGCTCCCACTCCTATACGTTAACAAACAATTAATGTACTCTCATCCGAAAACCACTCACAGCAAAAATGATTCCGTTTCAAAGAAAACAGTCCCAAGCAATTCTTTTTTGAGTCCATCTATAATGTGTTGATGGCTTGACTTTTCCTGGTATCAACTCTGACGTAGCTCCACAATTTAGACCCATCAATACAAAAAACCTCTTCAGTAAGCCGCAGTCTGACTCTTGGTGTCTCAAGAAGTTTCGCGTCCACTCGGCGTAATGTGCGTGACGGCTGGTATGATTCATCTATCTCTGAAAAACATTCTGGGGCTAGGCAGTTTAAACATTAAAATTGGAAAAAGTTAAACAATCAAAATGTTTAACTTCTCGGCGACTTTAGTGAAACAAAAGGTTTAGAAACCTCTCTGATATTATTTAAAGTTCCCCAGCTCGTTTTGGAAGATCTGAGCAGTCAAACGGTAAACATTTGAAGAGTCCACAAGGAAAAACGGGCTCAGTCACAGAGTTCATGTTCAGAGAAAACTGGGTATCTAACTTTGACTGAGCTCTTTCTTTCATAGACGATGTTATTTTTAGATGACAACTTTAGCGGACTGAGCTCATTTCTGTTAAAGATACTGAAGTAGATTGTACAATGGAATATTAGCTTGGGCTTAGGGCCAATAACCCATAATTTCAACTTTGTGACGTAGCCCGTTTTTCCAGCGGACTCTTCATTCCAGTCCCGAACTTGAGCTGTTCTGTGGCCTTTCTCTTCCTCCCAAGATGTTTAAGTGTGTAGTTATATGGCAAGTGCACACTTTGACACCTGTTTAAAATACAGTTTTGGAGTTTATCAAGCTGGTTCACATCGCCGACTTATTCTATCTCCTTATCATAATTAATGCTAAATCTGCAAACGTTCAATTTCGAATTTCTCGGCTGTGCAAAAAATACCACAGCGCATTTTAAACATATCGAAGAGTGCATTAAATTTCTTGTTATAAAACTTCTACATACTAAAAGATCTCTAGTTTTTCAGAATATGGAGACAGAACATAAAATAACTAATGTCGCGGTCAGTCTAGGCTTTTGTTTAATACAGATGAATGAGAATTGTATTGGTTCCTATTGTTTTTAAACCTCTTTTCATTATGTATTAATGATCAAAAGCTTTATAAAGCTAACTAAGAATAGTTTTGTCTTATGAATATAAACCTGGTTTCTGTAGTTTCCTTGGAATCAAATTGTCTCAGGCTAAACTCTGCTGACCACATATGAAAAGTTGCTGTTGCGTGAGGAGATGGGTGAGCAGAGGAATGAAGTTGTAAGTTACGTGTTTGTGTTAGTACATAATATTTATATGTAGCGTCTGCAGAGTGTGTGTGTGTATCTGTATGTGTGTATGTATGCGTGTGTGTGTGAATGTGCGAATGTCCTCAGTTTCATGACGAAGTTGCAAATAGATGTACCACAGCTGTACAATGAAAAGGCGAATGTACTTTAATGTGTATGACGAAGGAGTGAATATGTCAAATTTGAGAGGTTCACTCTTGTGGTTGTCAATAATATATTGCAGAGGTGGGGGTTCTACCCAACACTGGCCATTTTGTAAAATCTCATTCAGTTTTTGTTTTTGAGTTTGATGAAAAGGCGAGAAATCGATGAC
>OZ007582.1:33837089-33939589 GCA_963931925.1 Onchidella celtica | reverse complement strand
TGTCTCAAGACAGTTTTGAAGCACCCCCAACCTGTAAGATAGAATAGTTTCAGGTTTTA
Organism: Onchidella celtica; assembly: GCA_963931925.1. Lineage (NCBI taxonomy): Eukaryota > Metazoa > Mollusca > Gastropoda > Systellommatophora > Onchidiidae > Onchidella > Onchidella celtica. Next base: position 33,939,530 of record OZ007582.1, on the reverse strand, counting down.
CCAGTGTGTGAGATCTCTCTGTCCGTCAGCTGTCTCAAGACAGTTTTGAAGCACCCCAATCAGTAAGACAAAATAGTTTCAGGTTTTACCAATATGTGAGATCTTTCTGTCCGTCAGTTGTCTCAAGACAATTTTAAAGCACCCCCAACCTGTAAGAAAGAATAGTTTCAGGTTTTACCAGTATGTTAGATCTCTCTGTCGGTCAGGTGTCTCAAAACTGTTTTGAAGCACCCCAATCAGTAAGACAAAATAGTTTCAGGTTTTACCAGTATGTGAGATCTCTCTGTCCGTCAGTTGTCTCAAGACAGTTTTAAAGCACCCCCAACCTGTAAGAAAGAATAGTTTCAGGTTTTACCAGTGTGTGAGATCTCGCTGTCGGTCAGGTGTCTCAAGACAGTTTTGAAGCACCCCAATCAGTAAGACAAAATAGTTTCAGGTTTTACCAATATGTGAGATCTCTCTGTCCGTCAGTTGTCTCAAGACAGTTTTAAAGCACCCCCAACCTGTAAGAAAGAATAGTTTCAGGTTTTACCAGTATGTGAGATCTCTCTGTCGGTCAGGTGTCTCAAAACTGTTTTGAAGCACCCCAATCAGTAAGACAGAATAGTTTCAGGTTTTACCAGTATGTGAGATCTCTCTGTCCGTCAGTTGTCTCAAGACAGTTTTAAAGCACCTCCAACCTGTAAGAAAGAATAGTTTCAGGTTTTACCAGTGTGTGAGATCTCTCTGTCGGTCAGGTGTCTCAAGACAGTTTTGAAGCACCCCAATCAGTAAGACAAAATAGTTTCAGGTTTTACCAATATGTGAGATCTCTCTGTCCGTCAGTTGTCTCAAGACAGTTTTAAAGCACCCCCAACCTGTAAGAAAGAATAGTTTCAGGTTTTACCAGTGTGTGAGATCTCTCTGTCGGTCAGGTGTCTCAAGACAGTTTTGAAGCACCCCAATCAGTAAGACAAAATAGTTTCAGGTTTTACCAGTATGTGAGATCTCTCTGTCCGTCAGTTGTCTCAAGACAGTTTTAAAGCACCCCCAACCTGTAAGAAAGAATAGTTTCAGGTTTTACCAGTGTGTGAGATCTCTCTGTCGGTCAGGTGTCTCAAGACAGTTTTGAAGCACCCCAATCAGTAAGACAAAATAGTTTCAGGTTTTACCAGTATGTGAGATCTCTCTGTCCGTCAGTTGTCTCAATACAGTTTTAAAGCACCCCCAACCTGTAAGAAAGAATAGTTTCAGGTTTTACCAGTGTGTGAGATCTCTCTGTCGGTCAGGTGTCTCAAGACAGTTTTGAAGCACCCCAATCAGTAAGACAAAATAGTGTCAGGTTTTACCAGTATGTGAGATCTCTCTGTCCGTCAGTTGTCTCAAGACAGTTTTAAAGCACCCCCAACCTGTAAGAAAGAATAGTTTCAGGTTTTACCAGTGTGTGAGATCTCTCTGTCGGTCGGGTGTCTCAAGACAGTTTTGAAGCACCCCAACAAATAAGACAGAATAGTTTCAGGTTTTACCAATGTGGGAGGTCCTGTTTAACTCCATAGTTTACATCTGACACTAAAACCCAGATAAGTCAGACTTGACTCAGTGTGTCAGCAGCCGTAAAGTCTGATACATACAACGCCAGTACCAGGTCAGAATTGAGCACACATGGTGTTTCTTGGAGTTATAAACATGACCAAAGTTGAGTGCAGATGTAGGTAGTTATGCCCCCCCCCCCGCCCTTTTTGTTTGTTTGTTTTGTTTTGAGTTCTTGCAATTTTTCTCAAACATCCAAGAACCGAAGTGAGACCAAGTCTTTATGTATAAACTGAACGCCCGGTATTTCACAAGTCTGAAAATAGCACCACAGAACGTGAGAATGTGAATAATAAACAGTACAAATTATACTGCACCATCGTTTTGTACTTTTCATACTGTAATTTTCTATTTGTATTTTGTTTGCCTATTTTTTTTTTTTGTTGTTGTTTTAAATCAGATTTGCGTTAATGTCATGCATGGCAGCCCAGTTACAACTGGAGCAGGCACGAGCAGTGGGGATGGTGAGTGGGTGGTAGGAATGATTTTTTTCTTTTATTTTGCCTGGAAAGCAGCTTTGATAGGCCTGCTTTTCTCGACTCCCAACTGCCAATGTATCTTTAACGTGCGTAACGTGCAAACGGGCCCTCCGAGTTTCCCCGTTCTACCTGTCATGGAATCAGGGACAGGAAGATGGGAGAAAAAGCTTAAAATTCCAACATGCCTGCACCGACCGGGATTCGAGCCCAGCACCTTCAGCATGACAGGCGAACACCTAGCCTCTAGACCAACGTGCCGCCAAATCTTTCTTTGTTTCAGTGCTATGTACTCTTGTTCTGTACGTCAGATCAAAATATTTGATTGTGTTTACTTCTTTGATGTTTCATTTATTTTCTTCATACAAGATCTTGACTTTAACATATACTTTGTTACTGCCAGTATTAAAGAGAGAAACATTTTCCGAGAATGTTTAATCTCACCACTGGACGACCGATTGACTTAACTTTCAGTTGTCTGTGGGTATTCAATAAACTCAGACAATATGACAGTCACAATATCGATTGTATTCTGGATGTTTTCCAGAGATATTTGTCAGCTAATGTAACTGTAATGGTAGTATCTAAGAGAGATGATGATGGTGATGATTGTCACAAATCCCAGATTGGGAGATGTAATAAGTTATGACAGGACAACAATCACGAACAAACAAGTTTAACACTTAACAGAACAATCCATCAGACTCACACATTTATTAAACATAATTATACAGATAATAACGCAATTACATACATTATATTATTGAAATTAACTGCCGTACAACGGCCTTATTCTCACACGCACTCTCCCTCGGATCCACAACCCGGTAGTTACTCCTAAAGGCACTTCGGCCTCAGCCTCTCCCCTCAGGGTCTTAATAGCACATTAATAATTCACTGGCACCGCAGTCTCTCAATATCACCTTCCTATTGTCATACACCTTAGCATTCCCCTAGCACCTCAGCAGGGCAATAACACATTATCATTTCAATAGCCCCTCAACATGGCAATAGTACATTATTAGTTCCTAGCCCATCAACATGGCAATAGTACATTATCACATTCACGCTCATATCTACGTCCCTGTCCGTGGCCTGACTGCCACGACTTTATGTGCCTCTACGGTCCTGCACTGACAGCCTCACTTCTGGCCTATGTGTGGCCCCCGGCCCTATGCTGGCCTATCACCGTAGGCGGCGCTCTTTGGCCCAACCTCGGCACCTACAAGAATAACATTACATTGGTATAATATCCTACCATTTCTATTCACTCCACCTCTCCTTACAACCTATGAAGCGTACACACACTAGTTCACCTTTCACTCACCACACATCTTACGGTAACACACCTCCATCGGAGTACACACTACTCACTCGCGCTACAAATCAGTGAACTCACTTTCATCTATCGCTCATGGCGCACATTGCTATATCCAATATCAAGGACTTCCACATTCCTCACATATACTTATTTACATCATGGTAATAGACGAATATCATATAATACATCAATCATAATTATCAATCAACGTTCTACCTACCAGTCATCACTGGAAAACTCTCTCACTGGTCTCTCGACTGCTCCCCTTATGTCCGCCCGCTGGGCTCTTACTAGCCTCCGTTCAGTAGGACCTTCTAACTTGCAGTGATAGTAATACAGCGCTTTCGCCTCATTCAGACCCCCACCACTCATAACATGCAAGCTTTCCTTACTTGTCTTCGTGCGTTAATTTTACTCTCTTCCTTTCACGTCTTTCCCTACCTGTCTGCCGTGAGCCCTTCTTACTCTACACCCGCTCTGTAGCAATCCCCTTAATTGCACTCACTCCACTCGTGACATCATCCCCCACCCCAAAAAAATTAATGCAATTAATTTCAAATCGCATCAAGATGACTGTCAACGAGTGAGCGTGAGCAATACCTACACTAAAAAAATGACCTAGCAGTTCCCCTAGTATATAAAATACCGAAATCAGGGGAAAATTAGGGGGTCAATATGCCCTGCAATATGCATATATGTATCACATCATCAATAGCTAACTAAACACACTACCTAATACAGAATCAAAAACCAATCAACCTATCAACCATTCTTCATATCCTATTTATAATGTCAATATTTTAAAGTCGACTCATTCACACAGATCCTGTCAATGTTCCTGTCCTCCGATGTATAAGCTCCTGAACTCTTCCCCTAGGCTCGACTAAGGTAGTCGGCGATATGATTGCTGGTTCCTGGAATTGGTTGAATAACGAAGGTATACGGCTGCAAAGCCAATGCCCATCTAGACAAGCGTGGGCTGGACGAACGATTCTTTGACAAAAACGTTAGTGGCTTGTGGTCTGTCTGGATACAAAATTCTCGTCCCATGAGATAACGTCCTAATTTCTGGACGGACCACACAATGGCAAGACACTCACGCTCTATCACAGAATACTTTCTTTCTCTCTGCAATAACTTCCTACTGACATAACATACAGGATGGAGACATTCGTTCTTCTCCTGTAGAAGACAAGCGCCGACACCAGAGTCCGACGCATCCGTTCTGAGGATAAAATTAGATCGAAAATCGGGTAATATCAGAATGGGTGACGATGATAATGCTGTCACCAAATTATCAAATGCTGTCTGATATTCAGACGTCCACTGGACCTTATCGGGTTGTCCCTTCTTAGTAAGGTCAGTAAGAGCAGATGACAAGGAGGAAAAATTTGGAATGAACTTTCTGTAATAATTTAAAATTCCCACTAAGCTTCTGACTTGTTTCTTTGTTTTAGGGATTTGCAACCCTACTAATTTGTCAATTTTTGTTACTTCAGGTCTCTGAACACCTCTACCCACGATATGTCCTAAGAATATTATCTCTGGACATGCCAAATCCATCTTTGCGGGTTTAGCAGTTAACCCAAAATGACGTAATCGTTGAAAAATTACTGTTAGTGTCTCAATATGATCTGACCATGTCGACGTATGACATGCTATATCGTCAAAGAATGACACGACATTAGGTATGTCCTTCAACACTAGTCTCATTAATCGTGCAAACGTCGCTGGCGCGTTTACCAACCCAAATGGCATGACCTTAAATTGGAATAATCCAATGGGCGTTTGGAACGCCGTGTATTGTTTAGACTCCTCAGTAAGCGGGATTTCCCAATACCCTTTCGTTAAATCTATCTTGGAAAACCACGTGGACCCGGCCAATGAAGCTATTAATTCCTCCTGAAACGGAATAGGCTCCCTATCGCCTACCGTAATAGTGTTCAATCTTCGAAAATCAATACAGAACCGCACCGATCCATCAAGTTTTTTCACGAGGACGATGGGTGATGAATACGGCGATGTTGATGGTTCTATCACATCTAACTTCAACATTGACTCAACTTCCTTTATAACTCTATCTCTCGAAGAAAAAGGCAGTGGATAAGGTCTAAGAAATACTGGCTTATCCGAAGTCAACTTTATTTGGTGCTGGATCACGGTAGTGCGACGCGGCAAATCCGTAATAACATCCGGGAATGACGCTAACAGGGTCTTAAGTTCCCTATTCCTTGAACTCGTAAGGTCAGGGTTAAGTTTTACGTCCCTGTAACCTTGTGTCGGAGTTAACTCCGGCAATTGAATTTGTAACTCTTCCTGCGCCTCGGTGTCGCTTACGTCACAGTCCAACTGGTCTACGACCCCCGTACAAGCAATAGAGAAGACAGTCTCCTCTGGTTTTGTCTGTGCACACAGATACTGTGGTCTCTCATAAAATCTCTGTAGCATATTAACATGGAAAACCTTAATCGTTCCATCAATGTGGATAGCGTAATCTACCTTTGAAACAACTCGCTCAATAACATAAGGACCTTTCCATGTCATCAATAACTTATTATGGTCCGTAGGTAACAACAATAGGACCTTTTCTCCTGGCTTAAAAATTCTCAGTTTGGAACCTCTATCTTTATAGTCTTTTGCTCTTTTCGAAGCGATACCAGAAGCTGCTTCTGCCATAGTGCGCGCTGAAGATAATCTTTCTCTTAAATCAACAAGGTACTGAAACACCGAAATCTGACCATCGTCTCCCGATGATGGCGACGTCATCATGTCCCGAAGAACATCAGTTGGACCCCTAGGACTACGACCGTACATCATTTCAAACGGCGAGAATCCCGTTGACTCCTGCCGTACCTCTCTGTACGCGAATAACACTGCAGGGATATATCTATCCCAATCTTTAGGGCGGTCAGCAGCTACCTTACGCAGCATCGACTTTAACGTCGGGTTCAATCTCTCGCACATGCCATTAGCCTGCGGATGATAAGGGGTGGTAGTGATGGGTTGTATGCTGAATAAGCGGAACAATTCCTTCATCATCTCCGACGTAAATTGCGCGCCCCTATCAGACAGAATTTGCTCTGGTATTCCTACCCTAGCGAAAATTGCAAACAACGCTTCCGCGACTGCCTCAGACGTTATGGTCCGCAGAGGAATCGCCTCTGGCCATCTCGTAGCATTACCTATGACTGTTAAGAAAAATCGATTCCCCCTATCGGTCGCTGGGTGAATGGGGCCAACAAGGTCTATCGAGACCTTTTTAAACGGTTCCGAGACCGTGGGGATCTTCTGAAGAGGAGCCTGGGGTGTACGCCCCTTATGCGTCGTCTTTTGGCACGCACTGCACGTCTTACAATAGATTTGTACATCTTTGTGGATCGATGGCCAGTAAAAAATTTTTAAGAACCCTTTCTTTGGTTCTAGCTATCCCCATATGACCCGCTAATGGGACATCATGTGCCAAATGCAATACTGTTGCGATCAGCAACGCTGGCACAACGACCTGCTTTAAAATGGAGGTCACCGTTACATACTTACGGAACAGAATGCCCGCCTGAACAACAAAGGAAGACGAGCCGTTCTTATATTTCCTCGTTTTCTCGGTTCGCGCTTCCCCAAAACATGGGTTTAAAGATGGGTCCTCCCTTTGTAATCTCGCCAAGCGCTCTGGCGTGATATCTAGGTTGACCGCTGGCGTCGCCAAAGGTCTAATCTTATCTTTATCAGCTACCCGTCGACGTGTTTCGACCGCGGCGCAAAAGTCAATACCTTTTGATTGCGACCATGCTTGCACGTTCTCATCGGAAGGGGAAACTACCCGTGATACATTCCCAATGATGAGCTGGGCGCCTGGAAAACAACCAACGACTGCTTCGACTTCCCCGCTAAGGAAAGGTGTATCTATCACTATTCTTGCCATGGGTAATTTCTCAATGGCCCCCGAAAATTGGATGCACGGGACAGTCTCACCTGTAAGCTGTGAATCCCGAATGCAGTCCCTATGCACTCCCACAACGGTAGATCCTGTATCTCGTAAAACCGAGACCGGTTCGTCCCCAACAAACCCCGGATAAACCCTAAGACCACCTCCTGTATGACATGAATTTATAACGGGGATCTTTCTCCCACAAGGTAAAACACCGGAAGATAATAACTTCTCAACACTGGGACACTTAGAATACTGTCCGCCTCCGTTGTCCGATGCAACACACGCAGCCGCATGATTAAATTTATTAGGGGAACATGGACTGGAGCCACTGTCCACGTTCGCCGCTATCCTACCTGCAGGGCAAAATTCACGCTGATGTGATCTGCTCTTCCGCAGTTCCAACACTTCGCGGCCCTACACTCGCGTGAAAAGTGACCCACGCGTCCGCAAGTCCAACACTCCGCTCCCTGTGCTGCATTAGGCCTGGGTCCCCGTGACCCATCGCGACCGGAACTAAAGTCCCTATGCCGTCGGTCATCGGCAAAGGTCACAAATCGCCCCCGGACGCCCCGGACCTAGCCCTCCTGCTCGGTCAAACTTACCGGATCCATATGCAGGTGATTGGTGATAGCCCCTACGCTGCCCCTGGGCTTGCCCACTATAGGCACCACGCTGACGCGACCTGTCCTTAAGTCCTGCCGGCGACCCCTCAACCACGGCGACGTACCCAGCATCTTGGACGTACGCCCTGGCGACTGGTTTGGACGGATGTGCCGTACGGTATGCTTCCGCCAACTTAGACGCCTCCTGCACCGTCGCGGGTTCGTTTTCTTTCAGGAAGGCCACCAGATCTTTATGGCACGACGCGTACAGCTGGTCACGGTCATTAGGTCTTTTAATTTAGTAAAATCCGCGCCAACATGCGCCAAGTCTACCCAGTTCGCGAAATATTCCGTCAATCTCGCGACGAAGGCAGCAAAGTCCTCCCTGGTATCCGCACGTGCTCGCCTAAACTGCTCCCGGAAATATTCCTCGGTACGCGCAAATCGGCGAAGCAGCAAAGCCTTCAGCTTATCGTAATCTTGCACGTCTTCGCGCTGTAGCTCTTTAAAGTAGGTTAACGCTCGCCCCTGCAATAGAGACGCCAGGTACGTGGACCATAATTCCTTATTTTCCCCCCATTGCAATTGTGCGTTCAGTTCGAACCTGTAAAGGAAGGCGTCTATGTCGTCCTTCCGGTCGTCGAACGTAGGGAGCTTAATCCTAACGCCACCTTTATTGTGTACCTGCCGCTCAACCGTTTCCGTTGGCGTATTCTTCTTGAGTTCTAACTCCGCAATCTTTACTTGCGCCTCTATCTCCTTTAACCTTATCTCCTGCTCCCTTTCCTTAGCCTGTCTCTCCTGTTGCTGAGCTTCTAACTCCTTTAACTTAAACTCCCTTTCCTGTTCCTTATCCTTAGCCTCTCTCTCCTGCTCCTGAGCCTGAGTCTTAGCCTCTCTTTCTTGTTGACGCTCTTGAGCCTCTTTTTCTCTCTCTCTATCTTTAGCACGCTCATCGCGCAAATCCGCCTGCTGTTCTTTAATCCAGCCGCGTAGCTCTTCTCCCTCAAGGCCAAAATTCCTTACCCAACTTCATTAATTGTTGGAGTTCCGTCATTTCACAGATTTATGGTTATGGTATGTATTATAAAAACGGCTGACCTGTCGGTATGATCACTAACGACACGACCAGAGACCTGAGATCACACCAGATATAACAATACCCAATTGTCTCAAATACAATTCAGAAATTTACGTACTTCCTAACTAATTCTATATTTATAAAATGTATAGCACTATTAATAATAAAAAAAGAATAGAAAAGACAAGAATGAGGAAATTCAGTAGAAGGACCACAAGTACGCCAAGGACAACGAACCAGGCTAGGACAAAGCTTCTACAAAAAAAACTATAATGGAAAAAAAAATGCAACCTAACTACGCCGATTACACTACAAGGTACGAACAAGAACAGAGTCTGAAAAAAAAGAACGTATCTACAGATAGGGAAGAGAGGGACAAGAGAAACGTCTTCCTGCAGAACAGAGAAGATATCGACGCTACAACTAAACAAAAATACAGGTCCCTACAGAACTGTTCACTGTGATGAACGCGGTTCCTAGATTAGCCCACCTCCCGAAGAGGACAAACCAAGTTCACCACAGCAAACCCGCGCCACCGCCCGTATAATCAATTACAACGAAAACAGAAAACCAGCGGAAAAAGACAGAAGAACAGACAGCCCTCAATCCAGGGTACAAAATTTCAGTTTGACTTAACTTTCAGCCTTATGAGTTTAAGTCCTCCCCTTAATCGGAGCTCTGGCTGCTTGTCTCCTCAGGCTGCACGCACACACACTGTCTCTCTGAAAGTTTAAGTACACATTAATACATATTCATAGTAATACATGCATTAATACCTATTCATAAATACACATAAATCATATCATCATGAAATTTCCATTCATCCCACGAACAAAGACAACACAAATTCCTACCACAAGATAAGTATTACGTTGACAAAACTAAAGTAACAAATGCCCACTGAAAAATACCTACTAACTAACTACAACTAAATATTACGAAAATGGACGAGTCACAACGGACGAGCCCCCAATGTCACAAATCCCAGACTGGGAGATGTAATAAGTTATGACAGGACAACAATCACGAACAAACAAGTTTAACACTTAACAGAACAATCCATCAGACTCACACATTTATTAAACATAATTATACAGATAATAGCGCAATTACATACATTATATTATTGAAATTAACTGCCGTACAACGGCCTTATTCTCACACGCACTCTCCCTCGGATCCACAACCCGGTAGTTACTCCTAAAGGCACTTCGGCCTCAGCCTCTCCCCTCAGGGTCTTAATAGCACATTAATAATTCACTGGCACCGCAGTCTCTCAATATCACCTTCCTATTGTCATACACCTTAGCATTCCCCTAGCACCTCAGCAGGGCAATAACACATTATCATTTCAATAGCCCCTCAACATGGCAATAGTACATTATTAGTTCCTAGCCCATCAACATGGCAATAGTACATTATCACATTCACGCTCATATCTACGTCCCTGTCCGTGGCCTGACTGCCACGACTTTATGTGCCTCTACGGTCCTGCACTGACAGCCTCACTTCTGGCCTATGTGTGGCCCCCGGCCCTATGCTGGCCTATCACCGTAGGCGGCGCTCTTTGGCCCGACCTCGGCACCTACAAGAATAACATTACATTGGTATAATATCCTACCATTTCTATTCACTCCACCTCTCCTTACAACCTATGAAGCGTACACACACTAGTTCACCTTTCACTCACCACACATCTTACGGTAACACACCTCCATCGGAGTACACACTACTCACTCGCGCTACAAATCAGTGAACTCACTTTCATCTATCGCTCATGGCGCACATTGCTATATCCAATATCAAGGACTTCCACATTCCTCACATATACTTATTTACATCATGGTAATAGACGAATATCATATAATACATCAATCATAATTACCAATCAACGTTCTACCTACCAGTCATCACTGGAAAACTCTCTCACTGGTCTCTCGACTGCTCCCCTTATGTCCGCCCGCTGGGCTCTTACTAGCGTCCGTTCAGTAGGACCTTCTAACTTGCAGTGATAGTAATACAGCGCTTTCGCCTCATTCAGACCCCCACCACTCATAACATGCATGCTTTCCTTACTTGTCTTCGTGCGTTAATTTTACTCTCTTCCTTTCACGTCTTTCCCTACCTGTCTGCCGTGAGCCCTTCTTACTCTACACCCGCTCTGTAGCAATCCCCTTAATTGCACTCAGTCCACTCGTGACAATGATGTTCGTCCATCATTTTCGATGACAACCGCGACCTCATCTTCTATTAGTTTGTGGAATGTCTTCTAAGGTGGCCGAAAAGTCCAATCTGGGCACGGAACTGTCTACCACATATTGCACACGGAACTGTCTACCACATATTGCACACGGAACTGTCTACCACATATTGCGCACTTCTGGTCGGCGGGTAACTGGGAAGAAGAACTGGCTGCTGGTGCTTTCCGTGCTGACCTTTTGCTTACAGCGGATACCTTGTAGCGTTGTTCAGAGAGATACATAAAAACTATTGTACAGACACTTCATTGTTAAACATCAGATATCAATCCATACATTCCTCAATCATCCAATAAACAATTATAAACATTTGCCAAGTTTATATCTATTTTATTATATCAAATCAAAACATGGAAACATTTTATATTTGATTTTTACAGAATGAAGAAATTTTGTGTTTTTGTGATTCTAATCCTGTTTGATATTGTAGACATATACGGGGGAGGCGGTGAGGGGAGAGAAATTGGAAGGGAGAGAAACAGAGAGAGGATGAGAGAGAAAGGTGAGAGAGAGAGAGAGAGAGAGAAAGGGAAAGAGAGAGAGACAGAGATAGAAAGAAAGCGACGGGGAGCGGGAGATGTGGGTTGGGGGAGAAGGGAAGTAATAATTATTCTGGTTATGTGAATTCTGTAATAACCAACTGCATGTAGGAAATAAACTTTCCACAAAACACAAATGCTGTGGAATCTTCAAGGTCTAGTTTCTGCTTCTGAACTTCATTTCGGTGGCGGATAATGTGTCAGACAAACTGTGTCCAATTTCATACCAGAAGCTGGCGGCCACTCTACCGCTGACACCCCAAACACCATTCAAGTTGACGTAAGACCCGCTATCAAACCACCAGCCTGAACTGTACTCGGTTTGTTTTGCGAAGTCTGAGGAATGAACATTAGATGGGGTGAGAAAATATACGATTAGTCAGTGATGAGATGAGGTAAGATGATATAAAGATAAGATCAGATAAAATAACATAATAATACATCAGAAAGCTGAGATCAGACAGACATAAGACAACATTCTACGGTAGTCTAAGATAAGATAAAATGAAGTAGGACAGCGTGATTAGGTGAGATGGGAGAAGTGATCAGACAAGATAAGGAAAATAGATAAAAATGAATAAGATTAGATTATGAAATGACAAAAACTTCATTGATCCCCAGCACACCACAGCCAGTGAACATTCGAAAACAGAATAATCTTCCACTCCCTTGGCTGCAATCTTATTGATGGTGTACTTAAATCTAGGATTCAAAGTGAAGATAAAATTGTTTGGTTTTCGTCCTGTGCTTTTCAGTAAATTAGAAAAATATTCAGTCTCATGTCATGATAATTATTACTCCCAAGTTACGGAGAAAAGCGAGTAAAAGCAATAAGAACAGGGTGAGGGGGAGGGGGCAGTAATATAATTATTGGAAAGGTCGGGGTCGTCAACTCGTGAGTTTATACGACTCTAGTGTCATTGCTCTGAAAGACAAACTGCAAGCACCGGAAAAACAGCAATTCACGTCAAACGATAACTTACCTCGTCAGTTGTGCAAACCACAACAAGTTAGAGATTAGTGTCAGCACATTACCGGTAGGTAATGGAAACTGTTAAGCCAGTAAAAAGCGTGTCTAATACACTCAAACAGATGTCCAAAATCCATATTTACAAGGCTTGAAAGTGAGCAATTTTCTATGGACACAATCATTATTATGTTCTCAGATCAAATGCTGTGAAATGTTTAACATTATAATGTCTTGGGCTGGAGGAAAGGGATGAGCAAATGAGAAGAAAACGGTAAAAACGAAGAGAAAGAAGTAGATAATGAAAGTTACAAAATGGAGGAGGTAGAGCTCATACTTTGTTCAGGTCCGTGGTCGTAAGTAGAGAAGGCAGCCCCGCTATTGTAAGACATGCCAAGACCTCCGTCGTCATAACCTGCTACTGTAAGAGTGTAACTGTCACCTGGTCCAATAGAAAACGTCGGGTAGATACGGGTATATTAGGTGCCATTATAGGCCAAGACCATGTCCACACGGAGCTCATAATTATTTCCACTGCCACCCAAGAGACGTTGGATGTGTTTTAGTCCCAGCCATTGCTCACCATTCACTGACCCAAATCCATTTTCGTAGTCGCTGAAATTTCGGTAAAAATCCACGCTGCCGTTAAATCTTTTCTGGAAAAAGTGTCCAAGTTTCATTTGGGCCTCTCACATCACACAAAACTGGTAACGGTTCATTGCTTTCGGGAAAAAGCGTGACCACATGTTGACCTACAGGTAAGGTTAGATCATCACAACTTCTGGCGCGCATATTTGTTTCGTTGAGTCGAGCTACTTCCTGGGTATGTAGATACTGATCAATCTCTTTTGGGCCTTGGTTAAGCTGGAAGATGACCTGACCATCTAGGGAACAGAAAGGATTATTGGATGCACGAATGAATGGCTGTTGGATGATTGGGTGGATGGATGGATGAATAAATGGGTAGATAAATGGATGGAACTTGGATAGGCTGGGTGGGTGGGGGATGGACGGATATAAAAAATGAAAAGACGGACGGATGGATTGAATGATTGATTGATGACAGGAATCAGAATCATAGAACACCGGGCATCCCCATTACTGTTTCTCTTGCCGTTCCAAGGTCCAAATGTGGGTTCTCCTGCAAACTGTCCAAGTGGCCAGCTGGTTGAATATTAATTGTGGGGTTCGCCCTGTCTTTTCACAAATTTTTGCCTCGACCCGTTGGTATTCTACCCTAATCATTCTGCTAATTTAGCACCTCTGTGTCTTCATCTACCTGCAATCGACGGGTGGTCATCAGCATGAGCTCATTCCTGCCATGGGCAGGTCTCCGCAAATAGCAGGGTTGCCGGCAAGTTGATCGGCTGTCCTTTGCCCCTAGTACCAGCACGGCCATAATTATGACAGACATGGTGTCGCCTTGCAGGGTATCAAGAAATTCGCACAGAACCATGTTGCTGTCCACTTTCCGCAGCATGCTGTGTGAATCTCAGACGATAACAGCATGGTCTGTGCGAAGTTGCTGTGTCTCAAGCCAGAGAATTACCTCAGTAACAGCCTCCACCTCCCTCTGCATACTAGCAACAATGACATCGTGCGAACCAGATCCCTCGCCCACGGGTTGACCTCCCCTGTAAGCCTCAAAGTACCATTCACTTTAGTTGTCACGTTTGACCGATCCATCTTTGAATAGGATAAAATCGCCATTTATTAGCTGCCTGATCTCAATGTCCATCACATCAAAATTCTTTTGGATGTCCTCAGTATTGCACACCAGGCTGAGAGATTTCAGCTTTCGCCATCAAATTTCTCCCACGTGTGATTCTTATCCCCTTAGGGCCTCCAAGGCAGGATGTAGAGAGTGCTTTTTTCTTCCAGCAAGCCAAAGTTGCGCCTTCATCTGACACTCGGCACATGCAGGAGAAAACGCTTACCTACAACGGGCGCGTTCTTCGAGCACCCCAAGACTGCCAGCAACGCCTCATTCTGTACCCGATCTAATTTATCAATCTGAGTCTGTGAAAGTGTAAGGCATCATAAACCATAGTAAAAAAGCAGGGAGGACCATTGGCGACATCATCGTAAACAAAAATATTCTGCTGTATATTGGCGTTTGCCATAACTCTGACAGCACTGATTCTTCTCCTGGTCTTCTTAACTACAGCCATGTTTGATATACTTGTTGAAGGAGAATGTGCGATCAAAGGTGATGGCCAGGTGTTTGCGTTCGTGGCATCTTTCAATAACACAAACATCAAGGACGGGGCTGACGACTATACGGTTGTTTTCGGAGAACTACAAAACATGACTGTCCTCTTGTAGGATTAATGGTTGTCTGGCTCTCCTGGCACCAAGTAGTGATTCTGAATGTATGGATGGAGGGATGGACTAACAGATGGATGGATGGATGGATGGATGGATGGATGGATGGATGGATGGATGGATGGATGGATGGATGGATGGAGGGACGGACTAACAGATGGTTGGATGGATGGATGGATGGAGGGGGGGACGGACTAACAGATGGATGGATGGATGGATGGATGGATGGATGGATGGATGGATGGATGGATGGATGGAGGGGGGGACGGACTAACAGATGGATGGATGGATGGATGGATGGATGGATGGATGGATGGATGGATGGAGGGGGGGACGGACTAACATATGGATGGATGGATGGATGGATGGACCAATGGGATGGGTGGATGGATTGATGGATGGACCAATGGGATGGGTGGATGGATGGATTTTTGTTTGAATGAATGGGTCGGTGTACCAATGGGTCGAGTTCTCACTGGCTGGATAGAGGTTGTATGGACGGGCATACGGACGGATGGATGGATGGATGGATGGACGGATGGATGGATGGATGGATGGATGTATGAATGGATTGATGGGTGGATGGATGGATATATGGGCGATGGATGGATGGAAGAATTGATGGATGGATAGATGGATGGATTAATGGATGGGTGAGTTCATGGATGAACTTACAGGAAGAATAGACCATTGAAAAAAATCAACTGATGTATACATCACTGACATTACAAAAGTATAACATTAAAAACCGAAAAGGGTAATGATCTTTGCCTGTGGAGAAATGACAACACGGCCCGTCCCTCGAAAAGAAACCAAAAACAAAAAATCACCAACTCTTACTCTCATTAAACAATTATACACATAAAATCACATTTCATTGTCATGTATAATGAATTACTCTGACGTTCTGAGAAAGTTTTGTAATCGATTAGGGGATGTCGTTCCTCTTCAGACGTCAATCACGTCATAACCTGTAAATATTCAACATTCAAGAACTACATACCTGCTCGGTGAATGGAACAGAACAAAAACATCAGCAAATTCAGACCGGTTAACTTTCCCAGAGACATTTTCTCAGTTGTATCACGCACGGTCCACATCGAAAATTGTTTGTCCGCAAACGTCAGAGACCGCCTGGTAAGGACGAAGCTCTAGTCAGTGACGGACTTAAATATGTTATTTTTTCATGATAAAGACATAAAAAGAGTAATCTTCAGTCGCAGTTTAAACATTACTGCAGTTATACTTCACGTGGCGTTTTCTCTGCTTGTCAAAAGCATGTTGAGACAAGGCTGGTTTCTGGTTATAGTCTAGTTTATGTTGAACCGCCCCCCTCCCCAGCCGACCCTGCTACTTCACACCATTGTCCTCGAATCTCTCGTACAGCAAAACATATCGTTGGAGAGCCCTACAGGATTGGACAGATGCTGAAAAACTAATATAAAAGTCAAGTGTTCACCATGACAGACTAGAAGAAACATTAACGGAATTTGTCCTGACCTTCCTTTTACTGAAGGTTCTGTTTTCTCCTGCAGGTCCCACTTTCATAACTCTCTCCACGTGTTTGTTTGTTTTTTCTTGTTTGCTGCACTGTTATCTTGTACCAGGTTCTACTTGTATCCACCACCTACCGGTATCTTTTACTGTCGATCCTCTGAATATAGACGACAGATACACAGATAAGAGAATGGAGTATGATTAAGATAGTTGCCTCTACATGTGAAAGTTGTGTTAGCCTACGTGGTATTCTACCAAGGCAGAGACCTACTACCACAGTGACTCCATGAAACAATAATGAAAGTACAGTATCAGTAACAGTGAAAGGCGGTTGCCAGGAACGTTCATCTCTTTAGCAAACGTAGACTTACCCATTGATGGCCACCAGGGCTGGGCATTGCTATTACTTTTTCGGTGCCGCGACTCCCGACCCCGACACCACATGCCTGATCACATGCTAGCCTATTGGAAAAGATAGATCGTCACAGCTTCAGCTTTGTCAGAAATGTTAACATGTATTATAATTTATGTAAATTAAGCAGTGGTAATGAGAAGGAAAACTACAGAGCTGCCGCTTTATTGTCGCTATCGCTACATGTACCAGGTTCTGGTGTCGGAGTCGCAAGGTGAAGGTCAGTACCTAAGGAGTCGAAATTGATGTCGGAACCGTGCCCAGTACTACTGGCCGCCCCACAAAGAGGATGTCTGCCGTAAGCGGAATGGGGTATGCAGACTGGCGTTCTCAGGTGCAAAAAGATATGCCGCAATACCCATCTTGTGATACCATAAGAAATAAATGACCCGATACGCGTATTGATGGCGTGGTGCCCTTGTTATCATTTTCCCTTTTTTTTTCCTTTTTCTTAAATTCTAGTAAAATTATTACCAGCTTATAATTCTATCCATCTGTCTGCCATTTGTTCATTTACTGTTTTGATAAAATGTTTCACAGGTAATGTAGAGTTTAATTTTCAACCTTTACAACGTGGCAAACACATGCAGGGATTTCGTGTTCCAGGGGGCAGACAGAGAGATAGATGGACAGACAGACACAGATAGATAGATAGATAGATAGATAGATAGATAGATAGATAGATAGATAGATAGATAGATAGATAGATAGATAGATAGATAGATAGATAGATAGATAGATAGGTAGATAGATGGATAGATAGATAGATAGATAGAGAGACAGACATATAAATAGATAGACAGACAGACAGACAGATAGATAGATAGATAGATAGATAGATAGATAGATAGATAGATAGATAGATAGATAGATAGATAGATAGATAGAGAGACAGACATATAAATAGATAGACAGACAGATAGATAGATAGATAGGTAGATAGATAGATAGATAGATAGATAGATAGATAGATAGATAGATAGATAGATAGATAGATAGATAGATAGATAGATAGATAGATAGATAGTTAGCCAGACAGACTAATAGATAGATAGATAGATAGATAGATAGATAGATAGATAGATAGATAGATAGATAGATAGATAGATAGTTAGATAGATAGATAGACAGACATATAAATAGATAGACAGACAGATAGATAGATAGATAGATAGATAGATAGATAGATAGATAGATAGATAGATAGATAGATAGATAGATAGATAGATAGATAGATAGCCAGACAGACTAATAGATAGATAGATAGATAGATAGATAGATAGATAGATAGATAGATAGATAGATAGATAGATAGATAGATAGATAGATAGATAGATAGATAGATAGATAGATAGATAGATATGCAGACTTCAGACAGACAAACAGATAGATAGATCGATATATAAATAGAAAGATCGATAGATAGACAGACAGACAGACAGACAGCGCGGGAGGAGACATAGATAGATGGATAGATGGGGCGGCATGAAAACATAGAATAGGCTTAATGTTTTGTCTGAAGAATCACGAGCAAGTCGATCTGTGGTAACAGGAAATGGAACGTAACCCGAACCATGGCACTGTATAGTGGCAAGTCACAAGTCCCAAGTGTACGGTGTTTTTCTGTAGTGTTGTTTGCAACAACAAACATGATACGTCGGTCTGACGTCAAACCTTCACCCCTCAAGACATGTTCGAGTATGTTCGTGGACAAGAGAGGCTAAAAATGTACCTGCCGTTGTCTTTGCTAGTGCGCACTATGATAGTCGCTCAAAGGAAGAACGTCAAATTGACCTTTCTACTTCGAAGCATGCAATACGGCATAATTCCATCGTGTCATAAAGATATGAGAACTATATTATTGCACTGTGTCCCTGAACTTAAAGAAAAAGACACAACGAACTTTGAGGCAGCTTGCCAGTTTTTGAAGGACCTTAGATTGACCCCAGGGTAACTCTGATGACGGCGCATGAAATGTTACTTGTCCTAACAAGATAAAGTACTTGTTGCCTTATGGTGATTTTTCTTCATTTTCGGTGGATATTCCACTCGAAAAGTGTCGGGCACGGCAGCCTAGTTACAGCTGGAGCAGACACGAGCAGTAGGGTTGGGGAGTGGATGGTAGGGATTAGTTTTTCCTTAAATCTTGCCTGAATAGCAGCCTTGTTTAGATTGCTCTTCCCGACTTCCACCTGCCGAGATATCATTAACGTGTGTAAAATGGGCACGATCCCTCCGAGTTTCTCGTGCCATCTATCCCAAAGATGTCTACCATGAAAGTCTACCATGGGATGAGGGAGAGGAAAATATGAGAAATAGCTTAAACTTCCAACATGCCTCCACCGGCCGGGAATCGAACCCGGCACCTTCAGCATGACACGCTAACGCCTAACCTCTGGACCAACGTGCTCCCAAATGTTTCTTAATATTTCAATGCTATATACTCTTGCTCTGTACGCCTGCTTAAATTTGATTGTCTTTAGTTCTTTATTGTTTCATTTTTGCTTCATACACGATTTTGACTTTAACATACACTTCGTTACTGCTGATATTAAAGAAACAAGACTTTTTCTGAGAATTTTTAATCTCAACACTGGAAGACAGAATGACTTAGCTTTTAGTTACCAAACATTTAGGCCAGGGGTCTCAAGCTCGTCGCCAGCGGGACGATATTTTCTAGCCCCCACCATGATATGAAAGTATAATATTAGTGCGGACCGCGAGGGGAGTGGACCTTGACATCACGTATGAGCTAAATTTACTGAACAAGATATTACAGGGCCAGGGCAGCTTGTCAGGGCTGCAGTTGAATCAGTATATCAAATCAACAAGCAGCTGGTGAAATAACCCCTGTTTGATTATTCATCATGTAAGGTGAGTACGGATTTTTCTTATACAGAATTATTCTATTTGAAAAGCAGTAATTGATTAATAAAGATAACGGGATGAAAACCCGTATCTAACGTGTATATTTTGACAGTTTGTAATACTTTTCCACAGGTGCATTTCATTCTGATTTATGTTTTAATTATGAGTTAAAGAATCCTTTTAAGGGGTACACGTTATGTATGAATTGCAGATGCAAAGGCAGAATACTGTCAAGTCGTTTTAAAATAAGCGTTCTTACAGTTATAATGTTTCTGTATATACCCTTGCGGGTGCATGCCTTGTATTTCATAATCACTGTGCTAACCGCATGCTTGTAACTGTTGCTATGTTTGATTAAAGTAGTTCACTGCTTAACAACAATTTATGTATTAACTCTGATCTTGTTTACCACTTTAACTTTCACCTCTGAAGATCTAACAGTATGAATTGGTTCCTAACAGGCGATTTTGACTTTCAGATCACTGGGCGGTTACCCTGAGTTTACCCTGAGGTTAGTCTGAGGTTACCCTAAGGTTTTTACCTGGAGATTTTACCCGGAGATTTTACCCGAAGGTTTACTTGGAGTTTGTCCTGTCCAGAACGACAACGACATAGCCGGGAACTTTCGAATATCCAATTACGCTTCTTTTGGGAATCATAGCCCAGCGGAGGAACGGAACTGTCTGTGTATTTATTAAGTGATACTTCAGAGCCTTTAACCTGCAGATTGGAAATTTCCCGTATTACTAGGACTGGTAGACAAAAGTGAACTTTGTCTTTGGTGTGATGTTCAATAAAACTAAAATTGTTTAGTTCTCGAGTGTTTTAGAATGTGTGATTCCTGTTTTACAAAAGGGAAAAGGAAATCCTGTTTAAGCTGATATTTGTATTTTCAGACGGCAGCTAAAATACTGCATGTTAAGGTACTCTTTTTAAGGTGCTCTTTAAGTAAGGACATTTTGAAGTACTGATTTGCATATGATTGACTGTATCTTTAACTGTCTGTCGTGTCTGATCTGTTTATTCGTTGGCACCTCCTATCTTTCTTTCTTGACGTTTGCATTAATCATATAATTATCATTCATATTTAGACATTATTCGCAGTAGCATAATAGACTAGTACTGAACTTAGTAATAGATTTATACCGTATCTTGGCTTTTGTCTTAGTGTTTTGGTAAGCAAACGTGAGTTTCCCTGATATTCTGTAAGGGGTTACAAAACTCCTTGAGCAAGACCTTTGCTTGCTCCCGATTTTAAGACGAGGTTCCTAAGTATCCTTCTTTTTAATGTCTACAAAACTCGGTGAGCAATACTTTGGCTTGCTTTCGACTTTGTGACATCTTGCAGCGTCGTTTAGAGAGGTACACAAAAACTATTGTATAGACTCTTCGTCTTTACATATCAGATCTCAATCCAGACATTCCTCAATCATCGAACAAAGAATTATAAACATGTGCCTTTCTTATATCTACTTTATTATATTAAATCACAACCTTTCATGGAATCATCAAAACATTTTCACTTTTACTGAATAGAGAAAAATTGTGTTCGTGATTCTAATCCTGTTTAATATTGTACACATGGATGGGAGGGGGATGGGGGTAGAGAAAGTGGGAGGGAGAGGAAGAGAGAAGGAGAGGGAATAAGAGAGAAAGGACGTAGAGAGAGAAGACACACCCAGCGTGCCCACACAAAAATACTAACAGGGACAGAGACAGAAAGAGAGAGGTTCAGAGTGACAGACCAAGAGAGAGAGAGAGAGACACACACACAGATGAAGAGAGAGAGAGAGAGAAAAAAGAACGAGAGAGAGAGAGAGACAGAGAAAAAGAGAGGGAGATAAGGACAGAAAAGGAGAGAGAGAAAGAAAGAAAAACACAAAAGAGATAGAGATAGAGGGAGAAAAGACACAGAAAGAGGGGCAAAGAGAGAGAGAGAAAGAAAGAAAAACACAAAAGAGATAGAGATAGAGGGAGAAAAGACAGAGAAAGAGGGGCAAAGACAGAGAGAGAGAAAGAAAAAGATACCAGAGAAAGAGATAGAAAGCAAGACAGAACATGGGAGAGAGAAAAAAAAACATAAAGAGAAAGAAAAACACAAAGAGAAAGATAATATATATAGTATAGAGAGAGAAACAGAGATGGCGAAAAGACACAGAAGAGAGGTAGAGATAGAAAGGCAGAGAGAGAGAGAGAGAGAGAGGAAGAAAGTGACAGAAACAGATGACAGAGAAAGAAAAAGATGAAAGAGAAAGAGAAAATGAGAGAGAGAAAAATAGAAAGCAAGGGACGGGAAGAAGGACAGCGGGGGGTGGGGGGGAGGGGGGCAGGCGGGAGATGTAGGTTTACGGGATAAAGGCAAGTCATAATTATTTCTGGTTGGGTGAATTCTGTAATAACCAACTGCATGTGGGAAATTAACTTTCCACAAAAACACAAATGCTGTGAAATCATTAAGGTCTAGTCTCTGCTTCTGAACTTCATTTCGGTTTCGGAGAGCGTGGCAGAGAAACCCACTTCAATTTCCTGCCAGTAGATGGAAGACACTTTACCGGTAATACCCCAAACACCATTCAAGTTGACGTGAGACCCGGCATTGAACCACCAGCCTGAACTGTACCAGCCTTGCTTTGCATAAACTGAGAAATTAAAATTAGATAGGGTGAGATAATATACGATTGATAAATGATGATATGAGGCTAGATGATTTCAGATAAAATCAGATAAGATAACATAAAACATCAGATAAGATGAGATAAGATGAGATATGACAGTGTGATCAGGTGAGATGAGGTGAGATGAGATAAGTAACCAGAGGAGATAAGAAAAGATGAGACAAGAATAGATAAAATAAGATTGTAAAAAAACTTCATTGATCCCCAGCTCACAACAGCCATTGGAGATTACAACACATAATACCTTCCAATCCTTAAGCAACACGTTTAAATTACAATACATAAAATACATATATATTATATGATCTGTCTATGGATCAATTTACTTCTATGAATTCTGTCTTCATAACACAACAGATATCAGTTGGAAGAATTGTCAGATAAAGAAAGTGTGGTTGTTATAATGCAGATGTAAGAATTTTCTGACAATACGTGAACGGTTTAAAGAAATCAGTTAATGTGAGCTGTGACACATTGGTAGTACAAGCGTACGTGTTGATAACACCAAAATAGACTCGGCTGCTGGACAAAATAGACTTTTACACATTTGCTTGCGGATATGGCATCCCAGATTATCCCCCTAAAATCTATCTCCCGAGATATTTTGAAAAATATCCCTTTTATATCCCGCTGAATATCCCTCTCTATATTGCAGTTTATCCCCCAGGGTAAAGGATATGACGAAGAAGACCTGCTAATTGATAAGCAGTATCCTACTTCATCCCCCTCCCCCCTACTATGAATTATCCCCCAACTTTTTTATCTTTTGAAAGTCAGCGTTTTTTATTGCTTCTTCATATTTATTCCTTTCCACCCCCCACCCCCCTCCCCCCCCCCACACATCTTTCTCTGCCACATACAAAAACACAACCATTATGTACATGCACATACGTACAGATGAATATTATTATAATTTTTATGATGGAAAAAATGATGTGTGAAACCACCTATAAACGCTTTTGGGAGATATAAGGGAGGTATTAGATTCATATTACTTGAGTCCACGACGCCATAAACCCTTTACCCCACTATGTGTTTACTGGTGACGTGTATAATAGAGGTCACGGGTGTCTAATACATTTTGTCAGCCTTGACTCATTCATGGACAGAATGTACTGCGTACCTTGAATAACTGCAATCTTACTGAAGATGTATTTAAATCTAGGGTTCAAAGTCAATGAAAGTTGTTTTTCGACTTCTGCTTTTCAGCAAATTAGAACGACAAATCTCATGTCATGATATTATATCCATTATAATAATACTATATGTCGCGATGAGTTATGGAGAAAACCCAATAAAGACAGGGTGAGTATAGCGAGCAGAAATATAATTACTGAAAAGATCTGAGTCGTCAACTCTTGCGGTTATACGACCGGGGTGTCACTTCTCTGAAAGAGAAACTGAAAACAGCAGAAAAACAGCAAATCACATCAAAGAGACTTTGTCTCCTTAGTTGTGCAAACCATAATAAGTTAGACATTAGTGTCAACTCACTATCAGTCGGTAATGGAAACTATTTAGCCTGTAAATGTTCAAGTAGCTGCCCAAAACAATATTTACAAGACATGCAAATGAGCAGTGTTATGTGGTCAAATAGTGTTCTCTGAACAAATAGTTTGAAATGTTTAACAGTATTATTATCATGTCTTGTGCTAGATGAAAGGGATGAGCAAATGAGAAGAAACCCGTAAAAACGAAGAGAAAGAAATAGATAATGTACGTTACAAAATGGAGGATGTAGAGATCTTACATTGAACAGGTCCGTGGTCGTAAGTGGAGAAGGGGGCTCC
This sequence comes from Onchidella celtica, assembly GCA_963931925.1. Taxonomy (NCBI): domain Eukaryota; kingdom Metazoa; phylum Mollusca; class Gastropoda; order Systellommatophora; family Onchidiidae; genus Onchidella; species Onchidella celtica. The sequence goes on along the minus strand of OZ007582.1, from coordinate 33,915,222 downwards.
ACTATTGTCCGACATGCCAGCACCCCCGTCGTCATAACCTGCTACTGTAAGAGTGTAGTTATCGCCTGGTCCAATAGAAAACGTCGGGTAGATACGGGTGTGTCGGGTGCCGTTCGAGGCCAACACCATGTCCACACGGAGCTCATGATTTCTTCCACTGGCATCCAAGAGACGTTTGATGTGTTTCAGTCCTAGCCAGTGCTCGCCGTTAGTGGAGCCAAAACCATTTTCGTACTCGATGAAATTTCGGTAAAAATCCACGCTGCCGTCAAATCTTTTCTGGAAAATTGTCCAAGTTTCATTGGGGCCTCTCACATCACACAAAACCTTTAACACTCCAATGTTGTCATGGACAAGTATGACCTCATGTTGACCTACAGGTAAAGTTAGATCATCACAACTTTTGGCGCACACAGTGTTGTTAAGAAGAAGATTTAAATTCACCGTGGCATCTCGTGCCAACGTTTCCGCGTCGCCAAGACGATTTTCCAAGTCAGCTTGGGTATGGTTCATCTTTACAATATGGTTTTCTAAGTCAGCTTTGGTCCGGCTCATGTTTATAAGACGGTTTTCCAAACCAGCTTTGGTCTGGTTCATAATTACGAGGCGATTTTCTAAGTCTGTTTTAGTGTGGTACATCTCTCCAAGACGAGTTACAAGAGCCTGCCGGCTCGGCTCCTGCCAGGTAACGTTAGAGCGTCTGGACAGTAAAACTGGACCACCTTGTGTATCAATACCTATAGCTTCACAAATGTACACACCTGCTTGATCCATCCCGGGGATGCTCCATCCCATGGCAATGAAACCTTCATTAGAATCCAGAGATCCTTCAGCAATAACACTATCAGCTCCGGGATCCAGGTAAACATCATGTCCAGACTTTATCTCAGCCAATATTTGCTCAACGCCTTCGTGTATTCTCAAGATGGAGAGGGATGAAATTACTGACACATTCAGAGCATTTAAATCACTAGTGGAGCAATTTATGTCCAGCCTTGGAGACAGACCAAGAGAAATTGTGTCAGGCATTGTGAAGAATAAAAGCTCTCCTTTTTGCTCTTGAAGTTTCAGTTCTTCTTCGATGGATGCTGATCGGAAGTTCGAGTCCACACCGTAAACTTCACATTTGTAATCACCTTCAAGTTGAGGCTGAGCATTATTCCAAACGATCTGCAAGAAGCTAGAGGAAGATCCAGTTGACGATATTTGTCCACTAATTTTGGCATCTGGGGCATTTGACACGGGTCCATTCTGTGCATAATGAGCAGATAGAGAAGCAAGAACTTGCCACTGACCGGTGGAAAGTCTGGAAATGACTAAACTATCCAGGTGAGTGAAATTGGTAAGACCAAGACTACCAACATCGCAACGTAGATCAATCTCTTGGGGGCCTTGGTTATAGTGAAACGTTACTTGACCATCTGGGGAGTACAACGGGTATAATTGATGGATGGATGGATGGCTGGATGGATGAGTGTGTGAGTTGATGGATGGATAGTTTTTTGAATTCCTGGGTGGATGGATACATGGATTGATGGATGGGTGCGTGGATGGGTTTATGGATGGATGGCTGAATGGGATGGGTCTATGGATGGATTTTTTTTGGACGAATGGAAGGATGAAAGGATGGATGGCTAGATGGATTGATGGACTTACTGGAAGAACAACGCTTGATAAAATAGAAAAATCTACTAATGTATCCATAACTGACTTGACAAAAGTATGATATTAAAAATCGAGAGAGGCAATAATCATTCCATGTATGAAAATCACTCCACTTACATTAGTAACAAAGGACAAGATTTGCGCAACATCATTGTATACAATAGCATTAAATTTCTTCCTACATTGATTTCAAGTGCATCTAGTATAAGAATAAACTGTCTTTTTCATCCTAAACTTATCTCTTGAAGAGAGTTTATTTAAATCATAAGGTGCACTCCCATCATTATTTTTCCTGTCGTTACGTTGTCCCATAACAGCGGTGAGCATTCTATAATGGAGCGATCGGAAAATTACGAAAGATTCGTTCAGAAATTATGGTGCATTGTAACATCATAAATATGTAAGCAAATGCTACGGGTGTCACAAAGTATTTTACTGACTGGCCCCAGGCGGCGAAGCAACCCTAGATTTTGAGGCCCGACACTTCAGTCTAACTAGCCCAATTGTAAATCTGACAATGTATACACTGTCGTTTCTCTTCAGACTTTGATCATGTCATAACCTGTAAATAAATTCAACATTCAAGAACTACATACCTGCTCGATGAATGAAACAGAACAAAAGCATCAGCAAATTCAGACCTGTTAACTTTCCCAGAGACATTTTCTCAGTTGTATCACTGACGGTCCACACAGAAAATTGTTCGTCCGCAAACGTAAGAGAGCGCCTGGTAATGACGATACACTAGTCAGTGACGGACTTGTTATATAGGTAGTTTATTCTAGCTAAGGACATAAAAATGGGTCATCTTAAGTGGCAGATTAAACATTACTGCACTTATCGACGGTGCTCCAAACAAACCTCGTAACCCAATTTGAGAACATTTTACAGGAGAGACAAAAAACGGAATTGCGGCAACCCTAATCAATAAAATGGACTAAATGTCCGATGTTATACCTATTAAGTAATGCCAAACACGTATGTGATGGCAAGTACCATTACATGTAACGATAATTATCATGTCAAAATATGCTGAGGTAAGGCTGGTTTGTGGTTATACTTTAAGAGCTCAACTTTGTTGTTTCTTTCTTTGTTGTTGTTGTTGTTTTGTTTCCTACACTGTTAGCTTGTACCAGGATTGGTTTCTGCAACCCACCATTTACCTGTTTCTGTTCATTGTGGGTCTTTTAAACCAGAACAAAGAGACAGGTAAGAAGACGGAGTGTTATTAAGACACTTCGCTCTACTGGTAAGAAGTGTTTCTAAGATACTTGACTCTACCCGCAAAGGACACTTGTCGTAATTGATATTCAAACAAGGCAGAGACCTAGTGCCAAAGTTACGCCGTGAAGTAATAATGATAATATAATATTAGTACCAGTGCAAAGCGGTTGCCAGGAATGTTCTGCATATGGAGGCCAAGCGATCCCGGCATGTGTTCATCTATTTAGCAAATTATGTCGATGTATCCAGTGCTGGCCACCCTTCGGCGAAACTGACAGGCATAAGCGGAATGGCGTTCTCAGATGTTAGAAAATCTGCCACAAAATAAGTTTTCAGATAACCTAATAAATATTTGACCCAATTTGTATATATTGATAGGATGATGTCGATATATATTTTTTTTTTCCGCTTTCATAAAAAAAAATTCTAATAAAATTCCTAGCCACCTATCTCTACCTATTAGTCTGTGCAATTTGCACACTCACTGACAAAATGTTTAACGAGCAATGAAAAGTTTAATCCCTAACTGTTACAGTATGACATACACAGAAAACCAAGGGATGTATGAATGTTGGAAAATTCCAATACGGCACACAAGTAGCAAATTGTGTAGGGATTTCATATTTCAGGGTAGAGATAGATAGATAGATAGATAGATAGATAGATAGATAGATAGATAGATAGATAGATAGATAGATAGATAGATAGATAGATAGATAGATAGATAGATAGATAGATAGACAGATAGATAGATAGATAGATAGACAGATAGATAGACAATTTGATAGATAGATAGATAGATAGACAGACAGTTTGATAGATAGATAGATAGATAGATAGATAGATAGATAGATAGATAGATAGATAGATAGATAGATAGATAGATAGATATAGATAGATAGATAGATAGATAGATAGATAGATAGATAGATAGATAGATAGATAGATAGATAGATAGATAGATAGATAGATAGATAGATAGCTGATAGATAGATAGATAGATAGATAGATAGATAGATAGATAGATAGATAGATAGATAGATAGATAGATAGATAGATAGATAGATAGATAAACATGCAAGCAGATATATCGGTAGACAGAGAGACAGACGGGCATATGGATAGACGAGGCGGCTGATGTTGAAAGTACATCAGAAACATGAACAAGGTCGACCTGTCGTTATCAGGAATCCAAACTTAAGTCGAACTGTGGCACATTATAAAGTATATAAAAAAAAAAGGAACCGCCGACCGGCGCTGCACTGTGGCGACGACGTGCCTGCTCCAGTTATAACTGGGGTGCAATGGCACAAAGGCAAATTTCCCAAGTGGGATTAAAGAGTTATACAAATACGGTATTTTTCTTTTGTGTAGTTTGCAACAGATATGATAGAAGGGCCTGACATTAGACATACACCCTTCTTGACATTTTGAAATGTATGAGAATGTTCGTGGACAAGATAAGGGTTAGAAAAATGTGTGTCAATTCAGAGTACATGTACATGACATGTTTTTCACTACTGCACACTAAGATAGTCACTTAAAGGGGAGGGGGGGAGGTGGGGTCGGACGATGATTTTCTAAACGTTTCCATGTAGACACTTTTAATCATTACTATTAGATTCAGCGTGTTCAAAGTAGAGAAAAACAGTCAATGTTCAAGCTTGGAGGGTTAGACGATTTAGCATGCTATAACACAGCCTTAGTAGAATCAAACGTACCGGTATTTTCTGTAAAGTATAAAAGAGGGCAGATTGAAGCAGGAGTGGGACCAACAGCATTAGGCTGAGGCCTCCCCGAGAAACCAAAGGACCTCATGGAAGGAGGTGTAATTTGCTGCCAAAAACTATGTATTTCAGCTCATTTTTCACCCTCTTTATGCCCCACCCCCCGACCTCACCTTCAATAAACACATTTTTCTAACACAAATATTGTCGAATCAGGTGAAATCTCGGTGGATACATGGGTAGAAATGGTTGCTGTTGCACGATAACGTAAAAACCGAAAGTCAACTATTTTGACCAAAATTTCGATTTCAGGAAGGAACCATGCACAAAAAAAATGTGTGTATTATATATGATTTGAGTGCGTGTTTAGGTGCATTCGTGTGTATGCGTGTGTGAATGACTGTGAACACCTCTGTGCGCGTGCGTGCGTGACGGAGTGTGAACGTTTCTGTGTGCGTGCCTGCGCGTGTGTGCCTGGGTGTGTACGTGCATGTGCGTGTGTGTGCATGCGTGTGTGTATGTCCGTGTGTGCGTTTATGCATGTGTGTCTGAGTGCGTGCCTGTGTATTTGTGTATGTGTGAGTGTGTGTTTGCGCGTGTGCGTGTGTTTGTCGGTGTGTACATGTCTGTGCGTTTATCCGCGTATGTGTTGTTTAACCAAAGCTAATAACAATTATTTTTTTTGGACAAATTTTCGTTACAGATCCTGTTCCGGATATCGTCGAGACACACCGATTCACATAAAAAATAACTGTGCCAAAATATTTTTTCTTGATTCCGGGGGCTCCTCAGTTAACAGACCGTCCACAGCAATGGTTCTCAACGTGAGTTCTGGGGAGAGGGAGGTTGAAAAGGACGGAGAAAAAAAAGGTCACAAGAAGGCGACAACGTGTGGAGGAAATTGTGAATCTAGGGCGGTTTGGAGGCAAACACGTGGCAACCACTGACTTAATCAACATCAGGCGTAAATGGGGGTTATGAAAAGAAAGGGCCTGGGTTTGTTTGTTTGTTAAGTAATTTTGGTAATGGATGCTTTCTGTTTTATAATGAACTAACTGACCCGCGCAAGATAAATCTTGCTAATGTTCCATGTACCAAGCCCAGCTATACATCCAGATCTAGGCTACATTAAAATGGCACTTAGATTCGATGCAGCGACTAATAGAACTTAATGTTACGCCACCATTTCACGTAGAAATAGACAGATGTGATAACGTTGATTATAGATCATCAATGTAAAATGAGAGGTCAATGACATAATTTCCAGAGACACTTTTCGGTTCTACCCCATAAAAATGCGTCTGTTTTTAGGGCTCAAAAAAATTAATATAAATAAAAGTAAAGACAGATATTTGTTCAAAATGAATGTGTCCACGTAACTCTTCGTTAAAATTGATGTAGTACACCCAATTTCATAATTTTTTTTATGACGTAGTTGCGAGGTTTAAGGTGCTTACAAGTTCACCCTCTTGCTCAATTATAATAAGATCAGATGGCTGTTCCGGTTCATTGACAATGGTATCATTCTTCCTGTTCACTCAAAATGGTGAATTAAAACAGAATGACCGAAAAAAATATATTTTGATAAATTCGGGGACAGGAGTTTTTGTATTTTTTTTATGTGACGAAAGCCTGGGTATGTGGATATTGTCGACGTCTGTAAAATTTGAAGCGTCTGGGCTAAGTATTGACGGAGGAGTAGTCTAACATAGCCTCCAAAGTTCACTTTTAGAACAATAGCAGATAATCAGCACGCCTACTGTCACTAACAATAAATTATAGTTGGCGTGTGGCATGTCTTCTTGTGAAATTGTTGGGTTTCAATGGGAGTTATTTCTTGTTAGGGGGCGGAAGGGGCGGCTGAAAGAAAATTTGGAGCCTAAGGGGGGGGGGGGGCGACTGAATGAAAATTTGGAGCCTAAGGGGGGGGGGGCGGCTGAATGAAAATTTGGAGCCTAAGGGGGGGGTGGCTGAATGAAAATTTGGAGCCTAAGGGGGGGGGGGTGGCTGAATGAAAATTTGGAGCCTAAGGGGGGGGGGGGGGTGGCTGAATGAAAATTTGGAGCCTAAGGGGGGGGGGGTGGCTGAATGAAAATTTGGAGCCTAAGGGGGGGGATGGCTGAATGAAAATTTGGAGCCTAAGGGGGGGGGTGGCTGAATGAAAATTTGGAGCCTAAGGGGGGGGGTGGCTGAATGAAAATTTGGAGCCTAAGGGGGGGGGGCGACTGAATGAAAATTTGGAGCCTAAGGGGGGGGGGGCGGCTGAATGAAAATTTGGAGCCTAAGGGGGGGGGCGGCTGAATGAAAATTTGGAGCCTAAGGGGGGGGGGGGGGGGGTGGGGGCGACTGAATGAAAATTTGGAGCCTAAGGGGGGGGGGCGGCTGAATGAAAATTTGGAGCCTAAGGGGGGGGGGCGACTGAATGAAAATTTGGAGCCTAAGGGGGGGGGCGACTGAATGAAAATTTGGAGCCTAAGGGGGGGGGCGGCTGAATGAAAATTTGGAGCCTAAGGGGGGGGGGCGACTGAATGAAAATTTGGAGCCTAAGGGGGCGGCTGAATGAAAATGGTTAGGAACCATTGGTCTATGTCCATGGTAAGCCAGTTAACTAGAAACTCGTTTCACCAAAATATCATTCGGGAAAAAAAGAAATTGCAACATTTTGTCAGCTTTTTCCCCCCTCCTCACGTCTGTCTGTCTTTTATGTGTAAGAAATGTAATATCATTCACTTTTTGTGTTTGGGTACGCACTGGAGAGATTACTTTCTTTGCCAGGGAGTCGTTAAACGTGCCAATTTTTTTGGCCAAATCAATATTTCTGTGAATGATGTGACCTTGGTATGTCTATTTACATGTTATTAACTCATACAGACGCCGTTGCCTTGCCGACTCGCCTTAACCCCCCCCCCCCTTTCCATGAGAGTTGGCTGGACAAGTATGGCATCGTTATGTCCACACACTTGAGCCTGCAGCCGTGGTGTCTCTTTGTTAATTCAACCCTCGGCTGGCAAGGTTGGCATAAAGAATGATGTTACGAGTACGTACGTCCTCCCAAGTGTTTTCTTGCACTAAGGGTACGTATTTTTCATGCGTTTTGTGACTTCAGACCTAGAGAGCTCCACCCCCACCCCCCCGAAATGCTCCTAACAATAGCCTCAATTAATTACTCTTTCAGATTTTCTTTCTTGTTTTCCTCCTGTTTTTGGTTGAAGGGTTAGAGTGCAGGGTCAGGGATTCGATAAGATTTAGGGTTGAAGATAAGGACAGGGTTAGGGACAGTACGTTTACGTACGTGCCCCTAGCGCAAGACGATTGGTGTGCGTATCTACTTTTGACAACAGCCTGCCATAAAACCGTGTTGGGCCACTTTCCCTTTTAACACGGACTAATTTGCAGAAAAAAGATTTCTCGTCTTGATTTCATATTTTCTGCAATCATACAAACATTGTGAAGAGTTCACGGGAAAAATTGCGGGAAAAATTGGCCCAGTCACAGATTTCATGTTAAGGGAAAACTGAGTTTTTAACTTAGGCTGAGCTCTTTCTGTTATAGACTGTGTCATTTTTAGATTACAATTTTAGCAGACTGGGCCCATTTTTGTAATAGATACTGAAGTAGGTTGCACAATGAAATGTTAGCTTGAGCTAGGGGATAATAACCAATAATTTCTAAGTGGTGATTGCCCGTTTTCCACGAGGACTATTCATGTGTGTTTGGGCTCTTATTTTAGGAGGTTCGCTGCCCGAAGCGTTTACACTTCATTTTTCTTCTAGCTTTTTGTTAGTTCATGTTTGCTGTGTGTTTTAGTGGTAGGGATTCTGGCAGAGGTCTTTCAGCTGCCCAAGTTGCCCACCCAACGTACACACAGGCCCTCCGAGTTTGTCGTCTTTATCTGAGAAGACTAGGTGCTAGATTCTACATATGGTAAGATCAGGGACAGGACCCCCCCTAGCCCAACACCATTATAAGAAAAACAAAAATCCAACATGCTTGCACCGACCGGGGATCGAACCCGGTACCTTCGGTAAGAGAGTGAGCTCCTTGCCTCGAGACCACCGTATCTCTTAAATATACGAACATGCAAAGGAACCAGATTATCATGACATTGAAACTGCAGTTAAAATGTGGTTTAGAAATCGCTACAAATGTTTACATTTCCAATTAATGAACCAACAAGATTTGCGACATCTTGAGCTGTTTTGATCGAAATTAAAAATCTTTCTTTTGATTGGAATTTTACTGTAGATCTGTTTATTGCAATCGTATTTTAGGAAGTTTTTTCATTTGTTTTCCTTGATTAATTATTCTTAATTTGGAAAGCGCCTAGAGGCTGTTTTGAATAGGATAGCTCGCTGTATAAGTGTGCATTATTATTACATTGTTATTACTGATATTGTTATTATTATTATTATTAATAGCCGACCCACGCAAGTTAAAATCTTGCAGATTCTTTGTGGGAAGCCCAATCGTATTCTAGCTCTAGACTATATTGCAGCATTTGGATTCGATGGATGCCTGCGTTGAATTTCGGCCTGCAATGTGTAAATAGTGACGAAGAGCGCAATTTCCTGTCACACTTTTCGGTTCTATCCGATGAAAATGCGTTTCTGTTTTTGCGGCTCAAAAATCTTTAATATAAATAAAAGTAAAGACTGATTTTTGTTCAAAATGAATGTGTCCACGTAACTCTTCGTTAAAAATTAATGCAGTACACCAAGTTTCATAATTTTTTATGGCGTAGACGCGAAGTTTTAGCTGCTTACAGGTTCACTCTCTAGCTCAATTATTGTAAGATTATATTATTATTATTATTACTATTATTATTATTATTATTATTATTGTCATTAGGAAAAATTATTACAAACACTGTTATCAGTATATCTATTTGTTGTTGTTGCTGATATTTTTGTTTTTCTTGTTGTTATTGTTGTTGTTGTGGTTGTTGTTGTTGTGGTGGTGGTTGTTGTTTTGTTACCATTACCAGCCGACCGAGCAAGACAAAGTATCTCGATCTAGGTTACATTAACAACAGCACTGTCTTGTAGTCAATGTAAAGACTAATTATAATTGCTGTAACAACACAGTTCCAGCCAGATTATGCAGATGTCATAAAGTTAATTCTTGACCAGCAATATGTAAAGAGGATGGAAGGACGAAATTTCCAATTATACTTTTTAACTTTATTGAACGAAAATGTGTCTCTTTTTCATGTCTCAAGAAAGAAAAAAACGTACAGAAATCTATATAAAAAAAACAGCAAAGAAAAAAAATTCACTGCTGCGAGGAAGAAATGCCCAGACCTGAAAAAATGACATGTGAAAGATTGTTCTTTTTGCTACTATGTCTATTCCTTTGACATGAAAGTGAAGTATCGTAATTTTGTAATAAATGAAAATAGGCCTAAAAATATCGAATAATGCTTTCTCCTCAACAATGATGGCCTCCTTCCTGCCTTTGTTTTGTTTCGACTTTAGTACCGTGCATGTCATAAAAGGTAACCATATCAAGCTTGGTGCGCAGTGTCCTGGCGCGCATGAGTTCTGAAGCAGGACTGCAGATTACTACTTTTATTGTAAGAGAGAGAGACAGAGAGAGTACGTCATCGAATAATACTTTCTCCTCAACAATGGTTGCCTCCCTCCTGCCTTTGTATTGTTTCGACTTTAAACTTCCGGTTGCGTTTCAAAGTTTGAAGGCATGAGTTTCTGTGCCGTCTGCCTTATGCACGGTACGGGCCATGCGGGTGTTGCTGTGCCAGTTGTGAGTTGTTTTCTTCCCAGATCTACATTAATCTGTGTGCTGATTGTGCGTGTTGTTTGCAACCCGCTCTTTGAATGGGTCCTTACACTAGTTATATTAAAAACTGAGTTTTTGTCCACAATGGATGAGTCCAAGTAATGTACCTCTCTAGTGCCCACTGCATTATATTTGAAATAGGCCAAAATGCTCTATGTTTGACACACTTACAAAATGCTCTATCTTTGACACACTTACAAAATGCTCTATCTTTGACACACTTACAAAATGCTCTATCTTTGACACACTTACAAAATGCTTTATCTTTGACACACTTACAAAATGCTCTATCTTTGACACACTTACAAAATGCTCTATCTTTGACACACTTACAAAATGCTCTATCTTTGACACACTTACAAAATGCTCTATCTTTGACACACTTACAAAATACTCTATCTTTGACACACTTACAAAATGCTCTATCTTTGACACACTTACAAAATGCTCTATCTTTGACACACTTACTCTTCCTATTTTATTAACAAGTGAAGAATCCACTGGAAAAATGGGTTAAATCACAATGTAGAAATTCTGGGCTATTGGCCCTAAGCCGAAGCGAATATTCCATTGTACAATCTACTTCAGTATCTTTGTGAGAAATGAGCTCAGTCCATTGAAATTGCCATCTAAAAATAGCAACCTATGAAAGAAAGACCTCAGACAAAGTTAAAAGTCAGTTTTCCCTGAACATGAAATCTGTGATTTAGCTAATATTTCCACTGGACTCTCCAAATAATTTTTTCAAATTACTCATGTATGTTTTTGCAATCATCTGACTACTTACAATCAGTTCCGCATATCAATTCAGAAGTTTAAGGACTGGCAATTTTTGTCTGGGTACTAGAGTGATATCGTCAAAAATTGTGACAGTACTAATAGTTTGATACGTTTTTGGCCACATAGTCACAGAGGTTTGGTTGGCCACGTAGTTACAGAGGTTTAGGTGGCCACGTAGTCACAGATGTTTAGGTGGCCACGTAGTCACAGAAGTTTAGGCGGCCACGTAGTCACAAAAGTTTCGGTGGCCAGGTGTCCCATCCTCTAGCTTCATTACAACGTCAACATTTGGCAAAAAGAGAAAGTTGTATGTAGCAAAACCTCGTGCAAGAAATAATGGAGAGAGAAGAAACAAGAACTAAGTTCGCAAAATGTCTCAAACATAAAGAAAGACATTCAGTACTGGCACAGATATTAGCAACTGTCACCAAGCACTTCGTCTCAATACGGAGCTAAGTACTGATTGTAGAAACTGCCAGAGTAGTTCTTGAGAGAGAGAGGGGGGGGGGGGGGGGGGAGGTTATTAAGAAGGGGCGTCTCGCTAATTGATATAATTATGTGAGTGGTTGCCTAGAGGCTTACTAGAGATGTTTATAGTGTACAATAATTACTGTTGGTACTGTTAATCGATTACAGGAAATGCAAAAAAAGAAATCCATTCCACGAAATGGAAAAATGCAGTCTTTAATTGATTTCCTACCGAAATCCACTACTGGGACAAAACGATAGAGAATCGCACAGGGTTTTGACCAAATAAAGAGTTTCTGTTAAGGCTTGTAACGCACTGACACAAGTCTTTTTCCCGTTTGTATTTGTGTTGTTTTGTACTTTGTATACTTCTTTAATCTATTTTGGGCTATGTGTCTTTGTGTCATTGCAGCCCAGTTACAATTGGAGCAGACGCGGCGTCGCCACAGTGCAGCGCTGGTGCGGGTTTTTTTGGGGGGGGGGGTGTTGTGGGGGAATGGGATGGAGTAGATACATTTTTAATTAATTTTGCACCGGGCGGTGGCTGATTTGGCCTGCTCTTCTGGATTTCCAACTGCCAAAGTGTCTTCAACGTGCACAACGTGCACAGGGGCCCTCCGAATGTTTCGTCCTTATCCGAGTAGACTAGGTGTCCGATCCTACCTCCAATAAAAACGGACAAAAAAATATGAGAAAACTCCCAAATTCCAACATGCCTGCACCGACCGAGATACAATGCGTGAAGTCTCTTCTTCCGCCAGCTGTCTCAAGACAGTTTTACGTGGCGGAAGTCGTGAGACAATCTTGTTTCGATCTCGCCAATGCACGAAGTCCTGTTCAACGCCATAGTCCACATCTCAAACTGAAAACCAAGACAAAACAGTCCTAAGTCAATGCGCTGTCAGGTAGAGATAGATTTGTGTCGGTCTTGCCAATTCACCAGACCCAGTAAAACTCCACAGATCACCATCTCATACGAAGGAATGTTGTTACAAGTACGTATGACCCCCAGGTTTGTTTGTTGTTGTTGTTTTTATGGCGCTAGGGGCACGTATTTTAAAGCCTTTTGTGACTCCAGAGCTAGAAAGCTCCTCCCGAAATACTCCTAACAAGAGCCTTAATTAATTATTCTTCAGATTTACTTTTTGTTTTTTCTCCTGTTTTTTTGGTTGAAAGGATAGGGGGCAGGGTTCGATTTAGATTTAGGGTTGAGAATAAGGACGGGATTAGGGATAGGCACGTATACGTACGCACCCCTAGCGCAAAACAGTTGGGGTGCGTACTTACAAATAACAACAGTCCATAGAAAAACCGAGGCGAAAGAGACTCACGGCGCAATAATTAGCCTTAGTCACCAGTTATGCCTAATTCTTCCATTTTGCCACCTGTTGCCTCTCTGACCAATCTACTTGATCCATTTGTCATAGTCCACTGGACTTTCGCTTTAATTCTAAAACCGTTCCATGATTTTCAGTTTATTCTTTCAGGGTGTTGTTATAAGTCCGTACGCACCCCAAGCGTTTTTGCATTAGGGGCTCGTACGTATTATGTACTTAATCCTAACCACGTCCTTATCCTCAGCCCTAAATCTTATCGAATCCCTAAGCCTGCCCCCTATCCTTTCAAGCAGAAAACAGAAGGAAAATAAAAAGAAAATCTGAAAGAATGATTAATTAAGGCTGTTGGTAGGAGTATTTCGTGAAGAGCTCTCTCGCTTTGGAGTCACAAAAGGCTTTAAGATAATGACGTATCCTTAGCTCAAACAAAACTTGGGGGAAGTGATACTTTGAACAACATTCATTCTTTCATTCCATCCGTCCATTCCTGTATCTATCTCCGTGCCGAGTGGATACACCCATCTCTGGAACCTTCTCGGCCTTTACACTTGTCCACTAAGGCACCGCCTACCCACTTGTTCCTTAAAATTTGTCTCTGTCCGTCTGTCTGTCACGCATGACTAGGAATAAGGCGTAATTAAATGCATTAAGTGACAAATATAATTATGTTGGTTTTATTAGTTTTATTTTCATCAACAACTGCATACTTTCTTTTAGGCCAGTTGCGTGCCGAGTCAACTCTGTTTTACCTAGGTTTTGCAGACGATTTAAAAGTGACCTGGTGCACATTTGAGACAGACACAAGTCTGTCTTCTTGGTTGATTCAAAGGCTGGTCAAGTTTTAGATTTAGTTAAAACCGATGTAAAACAAACTGACCTCAGTGAGCTACTAAACATAGATCTGAAAATCTATCACAAAACTCCTAATTACGTTGATAAATCTCTAAATGCCACCTGCTCTAATTAGAATCTCAGTAAAAAGTAGCTCGCTGTCTGTAATAGTATTTAGTATCACGGCCATGACAATCGGGAGACACGTTAGTCTAGTGGCAAGGTGCTCGCCTCTCATGCCGAGGGACCCGAATTGGATCCCCAGTTGTAGCATGAGCAGGCGTGTTTGAATTTTGGAGGAAAATTCCTGTCCCTGATCCTATGGTAGGTAGGATCGAGCACCTAGTCTTCCTGGTATAAGGACGAAAAACTTGGAGGGCCCATGCGCATGTTGCGCACGTTAAAAATATCCTGGCCGTTGGAAATCGAGAAGAGCAGGCCGAACAAGGCCCCAGCGACGGCAAAATTTTTTTTTTTTTAATCACTACCTAAAAAACAAATAAAAATATAAAACAGAAATATAAAAACAAGAAAAGTGAGGTATAAATGCCAAGAATAGCGAACCTCCTAAAAAATAAAGACTAAAATCGACCACAACAAACATAGCGTGCTGTAAAACCACGGGTGAATGAGGAGATGGCTGTCAATGTATCTGCAATAAGAGGGTTACAGTCTTAGTTATTACAGCATCAGCAGGACGGGTGACATTTCACGCAAGCAAGCAGCGACCGACACATTGATAAGGACAAAACATTGTCGTTTGTTGACATTTATGCTAACGTGACAGAAGCTTTTGTTTGTTGGCCACCGTGTGCAACATTATTTATTGAGCTAATCGATGTGTTCAACTGTTGAAACCAGCGCATGACACATTGATGAAGACAAAGGACGTTGTTCTTCTTCTTCTTTCGTTCACCAATCTAAATCTGCAGATTTGTTCTTTTAATAAAATCTACGGTTTTCTGCAGTTCTGGCAGAGCACCATAGAGTTTGATATTCAGGTCGGTGGGTTGGGGCCAATATGTTTCTCGCAGTGCTGTAAGGACGTACGTTTTGCATTACGGCTATTTAAAGCCCTGTGTGACCCCTGAGCTCCTCCCGAAGTGGTCCTTGACCACAGTCTTATTTAATTAAGATGAATTATTCTTTTAAACATTTTTGTTGTTTTGTTTTCCTCCTATTTTTTTTTTTTTTTGGTTGAAACGATAGGGGGCAAGGTTAGGTATCCGATAAGAGTTGGGGTTGAGGATAAGGACGGGTTAGGGACAATACTTATACGTAAGCGCACCTAGCGCAAAAGGCTTGGGTTGAGTACGTACTTATAACAACAGCCAAAGAGAAAAGTTTGTCGTTTGTTGACATTGAATTCAGCGTCACTCAAGCTTGTGTTTGTTAGGCATTGTGTGCAACATTAATTATTGAGCTGATCAGAATGTTCAACTGTACGCAAATTTAAAGTAACCATTCCTGTGACATTGGAGCAAATTAGTTAATGAATCAATAACTGACATAGGTTGAGGGTGGGTGGCAGTAATAGTAGTAGCAGTAGTAGTAGTAGTAGTAATAGTAGTAGTGTTGGTAGTGGTAGCGGTAGTAGTAGTAGTAGTGGTAGTAGTAGTAATAGTAGTGGTAGTGGTAGTGGTAGCGGTAGTAGTAGTAGTAGTAGTAGTAGTAGTAGTAGTAGTAGTAGTAGTAGTGGTGGTAGAGGTAGCGGTAGTACTTGTAGCAGTAATGATATTGGTAGTAGTAGTAGTATAGTGGTAGTTGTTCTAGTAGCAGTGATAGTTGTAATAGTACTAGTAGTAATAAGTAGTAGTAGTAGTATAGTGGTAATAGTTCTAGTAGTAGTGATAGTTGTAATAGTACTAGTAGTAATAAGTAGTAGTAGTAGTATAGTGGTAATAGTTGTAGTAGTAGTAGTTAAAGTAGTAGTAGTAGTAATAATAGTAGTAATAATAACAGTAATAGTGGTCTGTGAACTTCGAAGTCGGATCCGATTCTGGAGTATGTTGGTGTTGGTATGGCCCCGCAGCCCGATCCTGGCATGGGCAAGACAGTCCTTTCCACAGACATTGGACGTGAACTTCGAAGTCGGATCCGAGTCTGGTGTATTCTGCCTTAATTTGGTGTCCGCAGTCCGATCCTGGCAAGGCAGTCCTTTCCACAGACATTGGACTTGAACTTCGAAGTCGGATCCGAGTCTGGTGTATTCTGCCTTAATTTGGTGTCCGCAGTCCGATCCTGGCAAGGCAGTCCTTTCCACAGACATTGGACTTGAACTTCGAAGTCGGATCCGAGTCTGGTGTATTCTCCCTTAATTTGGTGTCCGCAGTCCGATCCTGGCAAGGCAGTCCTTTCCACAGACATTGGACTTGAACTTCGAAGTCGGATCCGAGTCTGGTGTATTCTCCCTTAATTTGGTGTCCGCAGTCCGATCCTGGCAAGGCAGTCCTTTCCACAGACATTGGACGTGAACTTCGAAGTCGGATCCGAGTCTGGTGTATTCTGCCTTAATTTGGTGTCTGCAGTCCGATCCTGGCAAGGCAGTCCTTTCCACAGAAATTGGACTTGAACTTCGGAGTCGGATCCGAGCCTGGAGTATGCGGCCTCTGGTGTGGCTCCTCAGCCCGATCCTAGCAAGGCAGTCCCGTTGCATCCCGCTGGGTTGCGGTGTGGACAGTGCCTGTTGTGTTAGTGTGAAGCAACATTCATGGGCCGCGAGCCACCCGATCTAGCGCCTGCACTAACCTTGATCTGTTTCAGCCCTAAAGAAAGGGAGTGTGTATACGTCTTTCCGAGTTATCATGTACGTGGAACCTGTTGTTATAAGAAAATCACGACAAACTGGGAAAAGCCACCAAAGACGTAAGCGTTCAATATCTGGTGCCTTCTTCAGACGCAAACCACAGGCCGTCTTGAAAAGCTGGTGATGGATGGAGGCAGTTACAGGCCCTCATTTCAGATGGCTCATTAGTATTGTTTTCATCATTTACGCTTTGCTTGCCACACAGATTTCCACTCATATCCCGGTTGCAAATGGGGAATAAAACGAGCAAATCTCAAAAAGCAAACACCATAAATCCCACGCTTTCAAAATACATGCAAATTACGCAAGTAAGTTGGGGAACTAACTAGGAAATACAAAACAATCATAGTTCGGGACTTGTCTCCATAATTAATGATTGTTCAAGAAATGCATACCAGATAGACCCGGAACAGTTCCGGGCACATGGCAGTTTAATGAGATTAGACAGCCAAGAACAGTTCCAGGCACATGGCAGTTTAATGAGATTAGACAGCCAAGAACAGTTCCAGGCACATGGCAGTTTAATGAGATCAGACAGCCAAGAACAGTTCCAGGCACATGGCAGTTTAATGAGATTAGACAGCCAAGAACAGTTCCTGGCACATGGCAGTTTAATGAGATTAGACAGCCAAGAACAGTTCCAGGCACATGGCAGTTTAATGAGATTAGACAGCCAAGAACAGTTCCTGGCAAAGCAGAGAAGGAGTTAATACGAATCTTCTTCAAAGTAGCAGGATTTTGTGTAGATATCTCTCAGGCTTTGTTGAATATTTTACAGTTTGCTTACATGAGATATGAACATAATTATGTTATGAGAAATTTTTCAGGGGTAGGATCAGGGATAGGAAAACATGAGAACAATCCCAACATTCCTGCACCCATCGGGAATCGAACCCGGTACCTTCGGCACGAGAGGCGAGCACCTTGTCTCTCGACCAATGTGTCCCCCATGTATGGACGAATAGGTCGAAAATCACATACGAGGTCAAAACAATAGGACTTCCAGTCCATTGCACGCTGATCCCCGCGCGTGCAAATCATCCTGTCGGCGCGTGCACGTATATGACAGGGGAGACAACCAGAATTGTGTACAGCTGTAATAACAAGGTTTTTTGAACTCCTCTGATAATTGCAACAAAGAGAGAGAGAGAAGTGGGTGGGGGGGGGGGGGTAGAAGAAGATGAGAAGGGGAGAAAAAGAGAGAGGGAAAGAGAGAGAGAGAAAGAAAAAAAAGAGAAAGAGAGAGAAACAGAAAACAGGAGAATTGGGAAAGAGTGGGGCAGTGGAAAGACTGACAGATAGAGAGTGAAAAACTAGAAAAGAAAGAGAGAAAGAGGAAGTCGGACGGAAGGAAGCGGAGAGGATGTTTGGGAGGGGGGGGTGGAAGAAAACAAAGAGAAAGAGGGAGGGAGACAAAGAAATGAGAGAGAGAGAGAGAGAGAGAAGAGAAGAAAGAAAGAAGAAGACAGAGAAGAAGTGAGAGACAGAGGAAAAAGAGATAGAGGAGAGAGAGAGAGAGAAAGAGAGCGAAAACAACTTCGATGAGAGAGTTTGAATTTGTATCGAAAGAACATTCTTTTATAATTTAACGAGAACAAAAAATTCACATTGGTGCAGACTGAACACAATAATAATTGAAAATGTCGTCCTTTTCATGAGGAAAGGGCAAATAATATAACAACTGTTACAGTTGTACACATTAAAGGCGAACGTTTAACTTTTCTGTATGACGACGGGGCGAAAAGGTCAAATTTGAGATAATATTAGTATTAGATTTATATGCTCTAATTTGTGGTTATCAAAGTGTATTGTGTATGTGTGGAGGGGGGAGGGGGGGGGTAGGCCTACCCGATACCAGCAATTTTGTTAATTTCACTTTGTTTTTTCTGTCATGCAGTATGATGAAAATGCGAGAAGTCGATGATGAATGCAGCACAACAGTTTCAAAACCTGATTTTCTCGCAAACATTGATTTTGGAAATTTTCCCCTTCGTCAAACACAGAAGTTTAAACGTTCGCCGTTTTGTTGCACGGCTGTGGATATCTATTCGCTCCTTCGTCATGAATCTACGATGTGTTATAAAAAGACACGGATGAGTGCCAAGACAGACTCTGTGTCTAAAGCCTGCGAAAGCGTAAATTGGAACTGGGGGATAGGGAAGGGGCGTGGTTGAGGGGAGTACGTACGTACGTCTTTCAATAATGGCAACAAAATAAATGTTTGTTGGCTGTTGTTGTTTTTGTATTCAGTAAAATCTTTTGTTACGTTATAAAAATGATGTTTCTAATGAAAGAGTCTAATATTTCATGCAAAGTGCCGTTTCATAGTTCGCCGACGATATTCATCATTCTAATGGCCTGTCGCGTGTACAAGTCTTAGAGGAGAGGGTGGATACATTTATAAACAACAAGGCGTACATGAGGGAACGGGAGCAGGGAGTCAAAAATTGTCACACCCAATGGATGATTGTTCTTTGTGGATGGCCACAGAATAGAGACATAAGCCTATTTTCGTGACTACAGGAAGTATGCGCGTACCGCCATGTTGGATGAGATGCAACTTCACACGGCCCGTTCAGTGATTCATTGACGATCGTGTGGGGTGTTATTTATCTTACACCCGTGATATCTGCAAACTAGGATCCATTATTAAGTTGAGTGGGACATACTCTAGCTTATATTGTTGTGCATAGATTTATTAATTTGTTTGCGCTATCAACGAGTGTATTGTAGATCTAGACCCACATTAAAATTAGGTCGAAGAACCGAAGTGATGAAATCTGGTTGACACCAACTTTTACTTTCGGTATCGTGGCAGTGATTAGTGTTGCTCTTCTTTTGATACGCCCGTCCTGCTGTTCTAATGGGAAATAGAACGACCAAGAAAGGTGTACATTTTTAATAATGTTGAAATTCTTTAATGGAAAATCATTTCAAAATACATTCAAGGGAAAATGTTTCAGAGTTTGAAGTATGAGGCAGCCTGTGGAAAACATTCATAATGCGAACGTTTCACAATTGGGAATATTTTCACCATCAGGTAGCAAAGATTTTGAAGAGTTTTTTGCTTTTTACGTATTTCAAATATCTCTACTAGAATCAAAGTTACGACATTTTAAAGGTACAAAACACACAGATGTTACAAAATATGAAAGTTGTGTCTTGAGTTAACACATTTACTTTTCACACATTTTGAAGTGTTTTTCTCACCAGGAAAGCAAAATAATGTCATTATTTGAGTTCATAATCATCACAAAACTCAAACATTCGGTAGAGATCAACATTTCAAGCAACTGGGACTTGTGTGTGTGTGTGTGTGTGTGTGTACGTGCGTGAGCGCGCGCGCACGCGCGTGTGTGTGTGTGTGTGTGTGTGTGTATGTGTGTGTGTGTGCACAAAGTCAAGCCGAAACAGATGTTTCGCTGGATATTGATAATGTATCTTTCTGCCCGCCATTTGTTGATAGCAAACGCATATTTTAATTGTTGTTTTTTTTGCATTTATTATATTAATTAAAATAAAATTCTTCTGCACTGAGAATAGGTCACAAGAAAGATTTCCTGCACTGTCAGCCTCGCTGGTAAAGTGAAAGTTATAATAATATGATCTTGCTCACATTAACTGCTCCGTTATTTTTGCGGGAAATGACGTATGAAAAACACTCTTTGCCTCTACAGCGGTGAGGAGAGGAGCGGAGCGGAACGGATGCTGTGGACAAGTATACAGAGGCAAAGAGAGTTTTACTTTTTCGTACGACATTTTTCCGTAAAAGTATCGGAGCGGATGCTGTGGACAAAACCACTATTTCAGTTCTCGTGCAAAAACCAATAGTGCGCTAGACCGAAATACTGAATGTCAAAGTTATTGCACAACTGTGCAGTCTTACGTTGCGTCGATTGCCATAGCAATTTACTTCTGTACAAATATTGATGGAAATATTCCACGGTCTTAGTTCTTGCTTGTTCTATCTCTATTTTCTAGAGAAAAAAACAACTGGAGATGTCGTTGTATGTAGAAATGCACACTTTGGCATTTGCTTAAAATGTGTAGTGGCATCTGTAATCTATTATTTAAAAAAAACTCGCTTTTTTTGTAAGAGCCGTAGCTCGGCTATCTGTGCACCAATCGAGCTCAAATTTTGCATACAAATTTCTTTTGCTCTGAAGTTGATTCCTTGCCACACTCATTGCTGAACACTCTCCGTAAGTATTTTTTTGAACTACGCAAATTTGCATTTGTTCCAAATAAATACCATCCGGGCGTGAGTTTTTATGTGGCATGACGTCACTGAATTTGCGGTCCACCGTGCGATCTCAACGTCCGGTTCCCCAAATTTGAAACCGTGCTTCCGAGTCCATCCACAACATTCGTGGTTCTTGCTGCAGTGACAGTGTGGCAAAAACATGCCGAGTCCATCCATAACATTCGTGATGATCCATTTGTTCAGGTACGTTGATGAAGATTTTCAATTTTTATAATAGATCTAGATCTAGATCTAAATCTATATCTACTAACAGATATCTAGGCTAGCTCTAGATCTAGATCTTGAAGTCCACGTTTCATCATGTCTTTACATGATAGCTATTCCCCCCCCCCCCCCGCGAATTTCGCGGGTTCAATACTAGTTATATAATAAAATAATATATCGTCATCAGTGGCCGCATGCATGATATAAATTTTGTATAGCGTTTAGAGATTAGTTTGCTCACGGGATGAAGGGCTATTATAAATGTTATGTATTGTTGTTATTATTATTATTATTATTATTATTATTATTATTATCAAGTTCCTCCACAATTCCGATTTGTTTTAACTTCTTATCAGAGTGGCTCTTATTAAGGAATTGTGGTGTTACTAATAAGTCGAACAGAGAAAATTCTCACTGAATATATGTTTGTTCACTACTCATCTATATTTGTATAATTATTGTATACTTCTTTAATCCCATTTGGGAAATGTGCCTTTTGTGTCATTGCAGCCCAGTTAGAACTGGAGTAGGTACGTTGTCGCCGCAGTGCAGAACCGGTCGGCGGTTTTTTGTTGTTGTTGTTGTTTTTGTTGTTGGTGTTGTTGTTGTTGTTGTTGTTGTTTTGGTGGGGGGGGGGGAGTGGTAGGGATGAATTTTATTTAATTTTGCCTGGGCAGCGGCCTGTTCCGCCTGCTCTTTTCGATTTCCAACTACCAATGTATCTTTAACGTGCGCAAACGTGCACATGGGCCCTCCGAGTTTTTCGCCCGTATCCGAGAAGACTAGATGCTCGAGCCTACCTCCCATAGGATCAGGGACAGGAAAATATTTGAAAAATACCCAAAATTCCAACATGCCTACACCTACCGGGATTTGAACCCGGTACCTTCGGCATGAGAGGCGAGCACCTTGCCTCTAGACCACCATGTCCCGGATATAGCTTCAATGAGTAAAATGCTACTGTCGATTAACAACAGGATAGTAAAACTAAAGCAGCGAACAATTAATGTCGAATTTCTCAGTTGTGCTAAAAGTGGAGTCGGAGCCAAACAAGAACCCAAGACACAGAAGACCTAGACGAACCATTCCTTCTCCCACTATTATGTCCACAAATTATGCGCGTGTAAATACTGTGTGTACTGGTCAGCTTCGTTCAGTTATGTGGTGCGAATTGTTGCATTGTTGCCATGGATGATAGCACGGATTTCGACGAACGGGATATGACGAACTGATTCGTCTCGGCGAGAACTGAAGTCATGATTTGCCACCCTGGGCTATGCAAGCTTCTTCTTTCTTTCCGTTATTAATTTTATCGACAAGCTGAACGGTTCATGTGAATCAGGATGTATGATTCAGAGATTGGCCAACGATATGCACTTGGCTCTGAGGGAAGAAATATCAAATCTAAAGAGTGAAACAGACTGAGGCTGGTGTAGGCGTCAGGCCGGTAGCTCGCCGCCCATATATATATCTTGCCTCACACTAGTACAATAGGCACTGCCCGCTGCATCCCACTGTGTCTAGGTGTGGGCAGTGCCTATTGTGTTAGTGTCAAGCCGAACCTGTTGGTGACATTTTCATACATTAAAGGTATGCGAGTTTAAAAACTTCGTATATCACTGCGCAAAATGAGCCTTTTAAAATCACACTCCAAATCAGAAATTAATTCCGTGAAAGCGCGGTAAAAATGTTCCGCAGTGCATTAATTTTTCTACCCTGTTACATTTTTTTTCGATGAAGATCAGTTAGTTTATCTAAAACGTTATCTGTCTTTCCTTTTCCTTTGCGTTTTATTGCAACATAACTAACTGTATAATCTATTGTACCAGGCTTGCTCCATAATGTTGGTTGTTCTTTTCTTGTTGTTTTTTTTTGGCCTCATTTTGCCTTTACTTCAAGCCTTGTTGCGACCACACAGATTTTCTGCGTTTTTTAAACTAATATCTGGTAACCAGGTGACCTACTTCTTCCTTGGAGAATGCCATTACCTGGTCTTTGTCAATTTGTTTAGACTATGTCAAGCCGGGCCGTCTTAAGGATGAGCACTCGACGTTTTTACCGCAGATTTGCATAGATATCCGGTACCAGGACAGAATCAAGCAGTGACACACAGACAGCGCTCAAGATTCCGTGGCTCTCATGAATTAAAGACAAAGCTCCGCTCTTGTCTCAGGGACAATCCATAAAGTGCGTGTACGAGGGGGCACGGTGGTCTAGAGGCAAGGTGCTCGACTCTCATGCAGAAGGTAACGGGTTCGACCCCCGGCCGGCGCAATCATGTTCTCCTATGGTAAGTAGGATCGAGCACGTAGTCTTCCCGGATAAGGATGAAAAGACTCGGAGGATCCGTTTGCACAATGCACACGTTAAAGATAGGTTTTTAAAGATACCTTGGGAGTTAAAAGATAAGAAGAGAACGCCAAAAATGGCCTCAGCGAGGGCCAAAATGTTAAAACAATCAATAATCCCTACCACTAAAACACACAGAAACAAGAACACTAAAAAAAAAAACCGACAAAAGTGAGTTGTAAGCACAGACTAATAAATTAACCAGACTGGAAACACGAGCTTCGGGCTGTGTCGTTTTTTTACGGAATTTCTCGAGCGGCGGCTGTATAACCAACATGGCCGCCGCTCGGGAAATTCCGATTCTAGTTCTATCTGCAGTAGAAATGTCTTTTTATTTGTCAAGATTGGTTGTACATGTATTAATTTCTTGGTGAGGAACCAAACTTCCGCGTTCAGTAGGCGCGTCAAAATGGTGTCAATCAAAATTGTAGCTATGCTGAAGCGTCGGTCGTTACCGTAAACCTAATGTGGCGGATGGTTCATGACCTTTCGCTGTTTTGTGACGTCACACAATGGGATCATCCAGTCTGGGTATTTTATTAGTCTGTGGTTGTAAGTGCCAATGGCAGAGAACCTCCTAAAATAAAGACCTAAACACACAAAGACATCTTGGGAATTTCTACATACCAAACAGAAATAACGACAACATTTTTTGAAAAGAAAGAAATAATGTGTATGCAGCAAATCCTCGCGTACAAAATAATAAAGAAACGATACGGTAAAACGCAAAGGAAAAGGGAAAACCTTTGCTGTACATTATTATCGTTTCTACATACATTTTTTTTCCTTTTGCCACAGTTAGTCTTTGGTTCAAACCTTTGCCGCGGTCCCCATATTTAAATGTTTAGCTGCCCCACAAAATGAGTCACATTTCGCCACTGTCCCATTCCAGAAAATCGTTATAAGACATATTTGATCGATTTTGCTTTTTCAGTATTTTTGAAAATTTAACCTTTTTACGATTCCTTTTCCAAATGATAATTCTGTTTGAGAAGGGTAAATGCCTCAAAACTGTATCTGAATCGAGTCATCATCAATAATTTTGACTAAAAGTTGAAATTTTAAAAGCGTTTTTTTTTTTTTTTCAAAACTGTAGTTGTGTCTCGTCCCGTCTTTGAGAGGCCATATCTTCTCTGCTAATTAAATTACAGTAATAGTTTTTCTACCAAATGAAAGAACTTTGAATAACTTATTAGGTAATAGAAATATCTCCATACCACAAAAATGCACGAAGTGCCTCATTTTGTCGGGCGGCTGCACATTTTCTGTGGTTTATACAATATTTCATCAAACATAAAAATGAAGTACCCAAATAGAGCGTGAAAGGCACAAAATGGCTGTCATGGTGTCGGCGCACCGTAAAACCCAAACTCAAACTCACCCCCTTCCCCCACCCCCTTCTTTGTGAAGTCTTTATTGATGTAAAACTCTGAAATCTTGCGTGAGCTAATTGACGGTATCATTAGACACAGTGCCTATGTTATTCTACTTTTTACTATGCCCCGGCTGTTGTTACGGAACTGCACTGTAGTTAAAAAGACAGAGATCATAAAGAGTTGACAACATCACTGTATCCTATATGTTGTTTTATTGGAAAATAAATTACTACGAAAATTACGTATACCGCCCTGGAAACCTCTCTCCCTCTGATCCCTAACTATAGTTTTCATAGGCTATGGCGGGGTGAGGGGGAGGGTGCATCCCCTATACCCCCCTCCCTGTAGCTCTTCGAAGAATCATCCCGGATTCTCTAGTCTAAATCAATAAGACAACTTTTCTAAAATGGAGGCAATCTATCTTTCAAGTTTTTAATAAAACGTCAAGAAAATATCTGGACTTGGACACCAGACACCGGTTAATAAGTGCAGGCTGAGTAGATATGAAGATGGAAAATGAGCTCATTTTATGTGACAGACAGACAGACAGTCAGAAAGACACTTAGGAAGTTAGAACTTCAGAAAAGGCTAGAGAGAAGAGCTCACGAGCTTGGTTACTTTTTCTTACAACGGCATTTTTACACAACTTTAAAACGTTGTCGGCTTTACTATCATGATAAGGATTTAGAATAAATCGGACCTGTGAAACAGCTTGATAAGTGCCACAGCGCATTTCAAACAAGTTAAGTGTCAAAATCTGCATTTCTACATACTAACAGATCTCCAGTTTATTCAGAAAGTGGAGACAGAACAGAAAAGAACTAAAGTGAAACAGCTTGATAAGGGACATTTTAATCAATTGCCAAAGTGTGCATTTATTATGCCTCTTCTACATACTAACAGATCTCCAGTTTATTCAGAAAGTGGAGACAGAACAGACAAGAACTAAAGTGAAACAGCTTGATAAGGGACATTTTAATCAAGTGCCAAAGTGTGCATTTATTATTATGCCTCTTCTACATACTAACAGATCTCCAGTTTATTCAGAAAGTGGAGACAGAACAGACAAGAACTAAAGTGAAACAGCTTGATAAGGGACATTTTAATCAAATGTCAAAGTGTGCATTTATTATGCCTCTTCTACATACCTAAAGATCTCCATTTTGCTTCAGAAAATAGAAATAAAACAAAAAGAACTAATGTGGCGAGCTGGAAAAAGGGAGTGGTTTACAGAGTTGCAATATCATGCTAACCTTCTAGTACCCAGTGTACCATTATGTCAAGTAGGTCACCCCACAGACTAATACATTAATCAGACTGGAAACACGAGCTTCGTGCTGTGTCGTTTTTTACGGAATTTCCCGAGCGGCGGCTGTACATGGCCGCTGCTAGGGAATTTCCGATTCTAGTTCTATCTGCAGTAGAAATTTCTTTTTATTTGTCATGATTGGTGGTACATGTATTAATTTCTTGGTGCGGAACCAAACTTCCGCGTTCAGTAGGCGCGTCAAAATAGTGTCATTCAACATTGTAGCTATACTGAAGCGTCGGTCGTAAACGTAAACCTAATGTGGCGGATGGTTCATGACCTTTCGCTGTTTTGTGACGTCACACAATGGGATCATCCAGTCTGGGTATTTCATTAGTCTGTGGCTCACCCGTAGGCATATTGCTTTTACTTTGACACACTTACTCTTCTATTAAAGAAATAATTTTTCCAATATCACAGTTATATTTTTGCATTAATCTCACTATGTAAAATCAATTCAGCATATTAGTTCAGAAGTTTGGGGACTGGCTGGTAGTTTTCGTCTGGGCACTAAAGAGTTAACAAGTCAGACAGAGGTAGTTAAGAGTAGGGTTGGTTGAGTGTAAAAATTTCAGCTGAAAAGGTTGAAAAGAAAATAGGTATGCTTTTCATAGTTTCATACACCCGGTATTTCAGACAACACTCCTCCCGCCCGCAAAAGATTATAATATCACCATCCGCGAACGCTTCAACGATATGATCAACCGCTGAGGATTGACAGGAAATTGGCACAATTATGTTATGATTTAGCTTCATCGAGAAAGGGAGGGGGGGGGGGGAGAGAGAGAGGGGGGGAAAGAAAAAATGAGGTAAGAGAAAAATATAGAGAGAAACAGACAGAAACAGACGCAAAGAAGAAAGAGAGAGAGAGAAAAAAATGGGAAAGAATCAGCAAGAAAGAGAGAAGAGAAAAAGATAAACTGAGTGTGTGTGTGAGAGAGAGAAAGAAAGAAGGGAAAAGAGAAAGTGAGACAGGAAGAGAGAGAGAGAAAGAGAGAAAGAGAAGGAGAGTAAGTGAGAGGGAGAGAGTGAGAATAAATGAAAGAGAGAATGAAGAAGAGGCAAGGACTGAGAGAAACGCACAGACAGAAGCCAGTTAGACAAACCGACAGAAACAGACTAAAAAGCCACAGCCAGACAGAAGAATGGACAGAGAGACGCATCGGTGCAAACCCGCACCCGGAAGGCACGAACTTTGCATAGGCCTACACCAACGTGTAAAGGCGTTCATAACTTTATACATTCTCCGAGGTCGACTAAATCGTCTGCGCAATGCGTAACTAGCATCATGAAGTGGCATCTGCTAGAAAGAAAGGACGAAAGTAAATAATATTATTATTTTATTCCGTCCCGCGACTTCAAGGGCCAAGGAAAATAAATTGGATTCTAGTCATCCTCGATCTCTGTTTTGTTTTGATTGGGGCTGTTTTCCCGTGGCAGGGATTGCCTGTGCATGACCAATATCAATTTTTGTTTTGTTTTTGCAATGTAGCGAGGGTAGGTGTAATACCGAATAACTCTGAGTTCACACCACTGTGGCCGTACCACAGACTAATAAATTAACCAGACTGGAAACACGAGCTTCGGGCTGTGTCGTTTTTACGGAATTTCCCGAGCTGTATAACCAACATGGCCGCCGCTCGGGAAATTCCTTTTCTATTTCTATCTGCAGTAGAAATTTCTTTTTATTTGTCAAGATTGGTTGTACATGTATTAATTTCTTGGTGCGGAACCAAACTTCCGCGTTCAGTAGACGCATCAAAATGGTGTCAATCAAAATTGTAGCTATGCTGAAGCGTCGGTCGCTACCTTAAACCTAAAATGTCTGATGGTTTATGATCTTTAGCTGTTTTGTGACGTCACACAATGGGATAATCCAGTCTGGTTAATTTATTAGTCTGTGGCAACGTTCATCATTGCAGCGCCCCTACGACCCCGGCGGGTTATGTGATCAGTGGCCAGTGACACTGACCAGGGCCGTACGCACTACTTTCCCTGCACCATGGTGCAAAACCGGCGGATTTTCACAAAGTCCATGCGTACGGTCACAGGTCTCTATGACCGCCCGGGATGTCAACAGGAGACTGCCCAGACATGACACGGATTCTTGATCGCCCTCGGCAGCCCTCTCCGTCTAATTGTTTCCGTACGTACCTACTAACACAAACAGACACACACAGTGTCTGAGTAGATATCATTACATTTTCATCAGAAGCCCAAAATAACCGGTGCGCACGCCCTTAACTCTGATGGGCGCAATGATGAAATCCCTGGGCGATATTAGCACTTTCACTATTAGTACAGCGGTTCTCAGCAGACTGTGTTTAACCTGCCGGCCCTTTAAGTTGTCCACGAAAATATATGATTAGAAATTCACTACGCCAGAGAGAGAGAGAGAGAGAGAGAGAGAGAGAGAGAGATAGAGAGAGAGAGAGAGAGAGAGAGAGAGAGAGGGAGAGAAAAAGAGAGACTGGGAGAGGGTAGAAGAAGTGAGGGAGAGACCGGGAAAGAGGGAATGCTGGATCGAGAGCGAAAGAGCGAGAGAGAGAGAGAGAGCAAAAGAGAGACAGTCAGACAGAGGCAGAGAAACAGAGAGAGATATACGGAGGCAGAGAAGCACAGAGAGAGAGAGAGAGAGTTTGAGTTTGAAGAAAGTGCGTTGTCATGATGGCCGCTACAGTGTGCCAGGAAGAAGAGCCGAATTCCATGTCGTAGAGTAGCGTCATAAAAACAAAAACTTGAAAAAAAAGCACTGTCCAGTCAGCTGACAGAGTATTCTTGAGGCTATTATATAGGTCACACTCTAAATCTGTTAAATAATTATGGAGGGTACGACCTTCGCCCCAGCCAATGGCAAGGCTCAATTTATTGCTCCATTTACAGAAGCGATGTGAAGGTCGGGAATGATCACGCATCCTACTATGTTTTACTATGGCAGTACAGTGGTGTTGTATGCTTGTATAGAAGGGAATGGGATGTATCAGGCCTGTTTCCTAGACCTAGACATGTGGGCAACATATAAATAAAAGTCTCGATACCAAGTATTCAATAAAACTCGTGGTTTTGGTGGCGGCACTGAGATATTATTAGGAGCTTATTTTCTGGGCCCATCGGCATGATTCTCGTGCCTTTTTCTTGACCCCCACCTCACTAAAAAGCATATTTCAGGGTTAAAAACATTCAAAATTGGCATGTAGTTAGTGAAATAGCCTTCCTAAATGGATAAACTAACCGAAAAGTACAAAAACTCGATATCGATATTTTGAAGCCCAATTTCCATTTCAGGACCCCACCCCCTTAAAATTCATGAAATTTTCAATGTCTCTGAAAGACGGAGGCAGAGGATTCCAAATCTGAGGTCCTTGAAAAGAAAACAATTTTTCACCCATTGCCTTACTGGAAATCTTAGGAATTTTAAACTTTTTAGTTTTACTATGGCAGTATAGTGGTGTTGTATGCTTGTATAGAAGGGAATGGGATGTATCAGGCCTGTTTCCTAGACCTAGACATGTGGGCAACATATAAATAAAAGTCTCGATACCAAGTATTCAATAAAACTAGTGGTTTTGGTGGCGGCACTGAGATATCATTTAGAGCTTATTTTCTGGGCCCATCGGCATGATTCTCGTGCCTTTTTCTTGACCCCCATCTCACTAAAAAGCATATTTCAGGGTTAAAAACATTCAAAATTGGCATGTAGTTAGTGAAATAGCCTTCCTAAATGGATAAACTAACCGAAAAGTACAAAAACTCGATATCGATATTTTGAAGCCCAATTTCCATTTCAGGACCCCACCCCCTTAAAATTCATGAAATTTTCAATGTCTCTGAAAGACGGAGGCAGAGGATTCCAAATCTGAGGTCCTTGAAAAGAAAACAATTTTTCACCCATTGCCTTACTGGAAATCTTAGGAATTTTAAACTTTTTAGTGTCAGCAAAAATACTTCCCCATTATTTCAAGTCTCTAAATCATGAAAAGAATGCTTGATATTATTATAATGATAATTAATGACACCGAAATGTTAGATTGCTACTGGGAGAAATGAAAAAAAGAAAAGAAAAAGTAGCCAGTAATTTCATATAGCGATTAAAGTTAAAATTACAAACTAAGTGACTTCAAACAAAACCTACAGCCATAGCTGAGCAGTGAACAAAATTCAATATGTTCCTTATTCGGCTTTAATACTGCTTTGTTCATGACTTCCGCGCATACCCCACCAGGTGGGGATGCAAAATATGTGCACGATAAGAGCTCTGGCTGTCTCATCTCAATGTTTCTAGTAGCTTTTGTAGAGTTAGATCCTTCCCACTTGCAGGGTTTTATGATAGGGCCAGAAAAATCCTGTCTGAGTACTGAATAAACCAGCGCTAAGGGGAGATAATAATTGAGAGTCTGTGACCGAAATAATGACAAGTTATGGTAACCCAGGAACTCGATAGAGTCTTGATCAAATTTCTGTCTAGATGGACCGAACAATCAGACATAACCGTGTCTAGACATAGGACGCTTAGTCCAGTAAAAATGTCTCTGGTACGTCATAGTAAACTGATTGTGAATGCTAAACAAACTTAGTTTGCCGGTGACACTACAAAGTATCACAGTGACATGAATAAATAAATGCATGTGTGCAGCCAGTCGGCAAATTGGCGCACTCTTCGGCAATACCTTTTTCGAGAAAATCGTTAAAAAGCATCATTGGGTCAATTTTATCGAATTTGCGCTTTCAGTATTTTTGAAAAGTTTAAAATCTTTGCTATTCCTATTCCAAAATGATAATCCTGTTTGAGAAGGGGAAATGCCTCAAAATTGGCTTTGAATTGAGTCACCATCAATAATTTGGATGAAAAGCTGAAACGCTTTTCTCAAAACTGTGGTTGTGTCACTTCTTGTCTTTGATAGTCCATATATTCTCTGCTAATTAAATCACAGCAATATTATTTTTTACATCAAAGGGCTTTGAATAACATATTTGGTGATAGAAATATCTCCATACCATGAAAATGCAAAAAGTCCCTTATTTTGTGGGGCGCCTACACAAATGCAAATTCCAATAAAAATAAAGCTGCGTTTTCATATGCACGGAAACAGAAACGGCAAAGGGCAATGTCAAAAAGCCTGCAAATAGTTGAAACAGAAAAAAATATTTTCATGCGGCGGTGCAAAATGGCCGTTATCCTGCCCACGCGTCGTAAAACTCAAAACTCAGACTCAAACAAACTCCGCACACACGGAAATGCTCTTTCACTACTTGATGGATTTTGGACGTTTCCGTTGCCATTTCCGTTTCCCTGCATATGAAAACAGAGTTTGAAGCCGTGTCTTCATGTGTACAGAAACGGAAACATGAAAAAAAAACAAAAAAACCATCAAGTAGTAAAAAGAAAGATTATTTCCATGTGCGTGGAAATGGCATTTCAGTACACATAGAAACATTCGTTCTCTTTCATTACTTGAAGGATGTTTTACCTTTCCGCCTCCGTTTCCGTGCACATGAAAACATAGCTTTAAGATTGTCAAAGAAACATCTAGATTAAATTGAAACCCATTTGACGTTCGGAGATGACGACAAAAACAATATAGCTGACAGAACCTGATAAACAATGGCCAAGGTTGAAATATTAGCAACGACCGCAACCTCCGTGATGATTGCGAGAACGGCCACAATGGTAGTACCCACAAACACCAGGACAGCATCAGAAACAGCCACCATCGTCATCATCATTAGCATTAGCAAGGACAATGCATGGGAAATGCCAGTGGGTAATTCCATTGTTCTGGCCGTCACGTTTGCCATTGTGCAATAGGCTTGGTTGGAATAACAGGAGAAAGAAATGGTGTGATAGAAGGGGATAGAGAGAACTAGATAGAGATAGAGAGAGAGAATGACACAGAAAGAGGGGGGAAAGAGAAAAGAAATAGAGAGACGGGGGAGAGACACAGAGAGAAGGAGAAGTAAGAAAAAATATGAGGTGAAAGAGAGAGAAAGAAAGAGAAAGAGGGACAGAGAAAGAAAGAGAGAAGCAATAGAACGAGGGGAGGGAGACAGACGGAAAGAGAGAGAGAAAAGAAATAGAGCGAGAGGAGAGAGAGAGAGAGAGAGAGAGAGAGAGAGAGAGAGAGAGAGAGAGAGAGAGAGAGAAATAGTTTAATTATAATATTTTTAATAATAATAATTATTGTACGGACATTTCATCTTTTCACATCAGATATCTATCCAGACATTCGTCAACCACCGAACAAACAAGTATACACATTTGCAAGATTTATTATCTATTTTAATCTTGTATCAAATCACAACATTTCTCATTGGAATCATGCAAGAACTTTTTCTTGCATCTTTACAGAATGAAGAAATCTTGTGTTCTTGATTCTAATCCTGATTACTTTTGTATACACATGCAGAGAGATAGAGAGAGAGGGTGAGAAAGACGGAGACACAGAAAGGGGAGCTGGGAGTGTGGAGGAAGTGAGACAAAGAGAAAAAAGAAAGAGACAGACAGAAAGAGACAGAGGGGAAAAAGAGAGAGAGAGAGAGAG
Source organism: Onchidella celtica (assembly GCA_963931925.1). Classification (NCBI taxonomy): domain Eukaryota; kingdom Metazoa; phylum Mollusca; class Gastropoda; order Systellommatophora; family Onchidiidae; genus Onchidella; species Onchidella celtica. The sequence goes on along the minus strand of OZ007582.1, from coordinate 33,882,547 downwards.
AGAGAGAGGGAGAAAGAAAGAGGGAAAGAGAGACGGGGAGAAACAGAGAGAGAGAATAACGGAGAGAGAGAAAGAAAGAAAAAAAGAGAGAGAAGCATGTATCATACCAAAAAAAAAATTCAAATGCATGAGGTTTGCAGTCGAGGAAGGTGTGGGTTGGAAAAGGGGGGACTGGGTCGGGGGAGGGGTTGTCAGGGACAGAAGGGAAGTAACAATTATTATGGTCAGGTGAATTCTATAATAACCAACTGCATGTAGGACATAAACTTTATACAAAACACAAATGCTGTGAAATCATTAAGGTCTAGTTTCTGCTTCTGAACTTCATTTCGGTGGCGGAGAGCGTGGCAGAGAAACTCTGTCCAATTTCCCACCAGAAGATGGAGGATAAATTACCACTGACACCCCAAACACCATTCAGGTTGACGTCAGTTCTGGCATTGTGCCACCACCCCGAACTGTACCAGCCTCGGACTGCGCGGTCTGAGGACATTTAGCAACAGATGGGGGTGAGATAATATAAGATTAATCAGGGATAAGATGAGGTGAGATGTTATAAGATAAGATCAGACAAGATAACATAATACATCGGATGCTATGAGATCAGCTAGACAACATAAGGTCAGATGAGATAAGAATGATAAAATGTGATAAATCAGTGTGATCAGATGAGATGAGATCAGATCGGACAAGATGAGATAAAATAACAAAAACTTCATTGATCCCCAGCACACAGCAGCCAGTGAAGATTGAAACATTTAGTATCTTCCACTCCCTAAGCCTCAGTTCTAAATTAATATAAATAAGAATCTGTCTATGGACACATTTAGGTCTTAGAATTCTGTCTTCATGACACAACAGGTATCAGACATCAGAATTGTCAGATATAAAAAAAAAAACAAGGACCAGATGGGAAAGGTTTAAAGAAGGCAATTAATGAGAGCTATGACACATTGGTAGTACAAGCACACGTGTTGATAACGCTAAAAATAGACTCAGCTTCTGAACCAAAATAATGGAGTTTTAAAAAAGATATATCCCCATCCCCTCCCCGCCCAGCCCCGGTATATTTCAGAATATTTCCCGGATATTTTTTTAATATCCTAGAAAAACTCCGGATAATCTGGAACAATTATAAAGGTTTATACCCCACCCCACCCCCTCATATACTAGAATATCCCCCTGTACTGCCGTTTATACCCCGAGGTTAGAATAGAATGTGAAATAAATAGCAATGGTAAGCAGCATCCTGTTTTATCTTCAAGTTCCAGCGATCAGCACTGTGATAGGAGTACTGGATTCCCATTACTTTAGTCCATGCTGCATCCAACTCCTTTTCCCATTATGTGAGTAGCAGTTATGTGTATAATGTAGGACACCGGTACTTTGCCAGTCTTCACTCATTGGACGGGCCGAATATCTACAGACCTTGAGTGATTCCAGTCCTACTGGTGATTTATGTAAAGGTAGGATTCTATGGACAAAGCTTAAAATGGCTTTCGCCTTTAATTATGCTTTTCAGCAAATGGTAACTATCAGTCCCATCAGCTAGCATAATTTCCAATAGCATAATACCGTAAACTGCGAACAGCTATGGAGATTTCATTTGATTTGATGACAGGAATCAGAAACCCTAACACACCGGACATCCTTATGATTGATGCTCTCCCCGCTTCAAGATATTCCCATATCACAAACATGGATAATTTATACTGCCCATGCCATTCTGGTGTCAGAGACAGTGAAATAGCCAATCTACTTGAAGGCAACGCTGCTGTCGGGAGAAACCTGCAGCATGACAGGAAATATTTCATGTAAATACTCAGCCTCCGATTGCAAGCGAAAGAAGACCCTGAGGTCCCCCCCCCCCACCTCCCCCCAAGGACTAGAATGCCCGAGGCAGGGTACAGACTGGGTGGGAGAAGGATGTACGACAAGGCCGGACGAACCCGACAAGTTAATATGGAACCAAAAAATGTACCCAGTAATGGAGAAAGTGTGAAAATCCAACAGAGATAGAGTGAGTTGAGGAGGCAGTAAGATTATTATTGGAAAGGTAAAGATCGTCAACTCAAACGTTTGTATGACCAGGGTGTCATTGCTCCGAAAAGAAACAGCAAATAGAAAAGCACCAATTTACATAAATATGATTTGTCTCGTCAGTTGTTCAAAACCATAAACAGTTAAAGATTAGTCTAAAGCATCTACCGATAGATGATGGAAGCTTTTGATTCACAATAAATCGTGTCCGCAACAGTCAGATAGGCGTCCATAATCCGTAATAAGTAAGTGAGCAGTTTTTTTGTGGTCAAACATACTCTCAGAGGTGTAGACAGTTGGTGAGACGCTTACGAGTACACTGACCCCACCCACGACTAAGACTGTGGAAGGAATTTAGAGATCAGGAATGCTCTCGGAAACTACTGTGAACATGTTTAGCAATGTATTTTCTTGTGAGTAAATGAGAAGGAACATTTTTAATGTGAAGCCCACGAGAAAGAGGTACATTATGAAGGTTACAAAATGGGGGGTGTAGAGATCATACTTCGATAATATCCGTGGTCGTAAGCACAGAAGGCAAATCCGCTATTTTCAGACATGCCAAATCCTCTGTCGCTGTAACCTGCTATTGTAAGAGTATAGCTATCGCCAGGTCCAATAGAAAACGTCGGGTAGATACGGGTATGTCGGGTGCCGTCCGAGGTCTTCACCATGTCCACACGGAGTTCATGATTATTTCTACTGGCATCCAAGAGACGTTTGATGTGTTTTAGTCCTAGCCAGTGCTCACCATTGACTGACCCAAAGCCATTTTCGTACTGACTGAAATTTCGATAAAAATCCACGCTGCCGTCAAATCTTTTCTGGAAAATTGTCCAAGTTACGTTTGGGCTTCTCACATCACACACAACTGATAACGGTTCATTGCTGTTGCGAAAAAGCGTGACCACATGTTGACCTACAGGTAAAGATAGATCCTCACAACTTCTGGCGCACACATTTGTGTGGCTGAGTCGAGCTACTTCCTCTGTGGCATCTCGTGCCAGTTTTTCTGCTTTCACAAGACATTTGTTCAAGTCAGATTTCGTCTGGTTCAGCTCTTCAAGACGATTTTCCATGTCAGCTTTGGACTGTTTCATATCTACGAGACGATTTTCCAAGTCAACTTTGGTCTCGTTCATCTCTACAATACAATTTTCTAAGCCAGTTTTGATCTGGGTCATCTTTACAAGACGATTTTTTGAGTCAGCTTTGGTCTTTTTTATCTCTACTAGACATTTTTCCAAGTCAGATTTGGTCTTTTTCATCTTTACAAGACGATTTTCTGAATCAAGTTTTGTATCGTCCATCTCTGCGACTTGATTTTCCAAGTCAGCTTTAGTGCGAGACATCTCCATAAGACGAGATACAAGAGCCTGGCGGCTCGGCTCCTGCCAGGTGACGTTAGTGCGTCTGGACAGAAAAACAGTATCTCCATTTGCATTAATACCTGTAGCTTCACAAATGTACACACCCGCTTGGTCCATCCCGGGGATTTTCCATCCCATGGAAATGAAACCCTCATTACAAGCTAGAGATCCATTAACAAAATCACTATCAGTTCCAGGTTTCATGGAAACATCATGTCCAGACTTAATGTCAGCTAGAATTTGCTCAACGTCTTCGTGTATTTTAAAAACGGTCAGAGATACAAGTGTTGACATATTCACAGCTTTTGAATCCCTAACGGAGCAACTTATGTCCAGCCTTGAAGACAAGACTATGGAAATTGTGTTGGGCATTGTGGAGAAATGTAATGGTGGGTTTTGCACTTGAAGTTTCATTTCTTGTTTGGTGGACGCTGGAATAAAGTCTGAGGCCAATCCGTAAGCTTCACATTTATAATTGCCGTCAAGGTTGGGCTGAACATTACCCCAGTGGATATGTAGGAAGATAGAAGGAGATCCAGCTGACGATATTTGTCCGCTAACTTCACCGTCCTGGAGATGTGACACTGGTCCATTCGGTGCGCAGTGCGGAGACAGAGAAGCAAGAACCTGCCATTCTCCATTGACCAGCCTGGAAATTTCTAAACTATCCAGGTGAGACAAATATGTAAGGTTAAGACTGCCAACATCACAACGTAGATCAAGCTTTTGTGAATCTTGGTTGTAATGGAACGTGATTTGGCCATCTGGGGAACGTAAAGTGTTAATGATTTGAATGATAGATGGAAAAATGGATGGGTGGGTGTGTGGATGTAATAATGGATAAGTGGATGGATGGATGGATGAACTCACAGTAAGAAACGACTATTTCAAGAAAACAGTTGATGTTTGCATCACTGAAATCACAAAAGTATCACCTTAAAAAAAAATAAGCAACATAAACTGTCATATTTCATTTTTATATAATGAAAAACTGCGACTCTTTATAAAAACGTTTGTAATCGTTTATGTGATGTTGTTTCTCTTCAGACGTTGATCATATCATAACCTGTAAATATTCAACATTCAAGAATTACATACCTGCTCGGTGAATGAAACAGAACAAAAACATCAGCAAATTCAGACTTGTTAACTTTCTCAGAGACATTTTCTCAGTTGTATCACGCACGGTCCGCCCAGAAAATTGTTCGTCCGCGGACGTAAATTAGCGCCTGGTAATGAAGATATACTAGTTAGTGACGGACTGTTATATAGATCTGTTATTTATTCTAGATGAGTACATAAAAATGGTAATCTTCAGTCGCAGTTTAAACAATATGGCAATTATATTTTCTCGCCGCGTTATCTGCAAGTGTCAAAAACATGCTGAGGCAAGGCTGGTTTGTGATTACATCTTAATAGGATTCCCCCAGCCCCACCCCACCTCTCAGCCCCAACCACAACCACTCTCCCAACACGAAATGCAGTTGGATAGCTCCATGGCACTGGGCATATAGGAGAAAACTGATACTGGACATGTGTTGTCAATGAAAAGCTAGAAGAAACAGTAAAGGAATTTATCCTGACCTTCGTTTTACGTTACGTTCTGTTTTCTCGCATATGTCCCACTTTCATAATTCTCTCCACATGTTGCCGGGTCCGGTTTGTAAGCGAGAACAAATTGATAGATAAGAGAGTGAAGGGTAATTAAGATAGTTGCCTCTACACGCAAAAGACATTGTTGGACATTGTATTCTAACAAGGCAGAGATATAGTGCCCAAGTGCCACCATGAAACAATCATGAAACTAGAGTATCAGTCACAGTGCAAATCGGTTACCAGGAAGGTTCTGCACATGCAAGCGAAGCAATCATGACAATGTGTTCATGTCTTTAGCAAACGTCGGTTTATCCAGGAATAAAAAAAAAGAAAAACTGTACTGAGGGTTGTCCAAATGCTGTACATCCGGGACTATAATATGGCCGTTTTAAAGGTTCCGTTAGATTGTCTAACTGCCTGGCAGTTACGTCTAATCTCTGTACTACATAGATGAAGTGTATACAAATATTTTACTATATGTTGGGTCTCTCAGTCAGTCTATTGAGACGTGTGCGAGTACTGTTATAATCAATTACTTTGGCCAATTATCTTTTTAAATTGTTATGTCTTTTATCTGTTAGAGACAGGATGTTCGTCAAGGTAACAGAAGCCTAGTCTGCATCAAAATTTGATTTTAGTTTTGACCTTTTATATCGGTGTATATTGCATTCAAAAAGTATTTATTTGGATGTTTTGTAGTGATGGACATGTCACAGGTACTACAGATAATCGTATATTTAATTCCCATGTATTCATTTCTGCGTATATGAAGAATTGTTTTGAAAGCTGGTCAAGAGATAGAAAGACTTAACAATATATTTATTTAATTGTCTACTTAATCATTCAGTGATCCATTCATTTAAGTATTCTATCTATCAGGTTGTTCATTTATTTATCTATTCCTATCTTTATTTGTTTATGGGTTTTATTTCTTATTTATTTATTTATTTCTATCTTTATTTACCTATCTATGTATTTATTTGTTTCTATTTTTTTTTTATTTACTCATTTATTTATTAATCCACTTTAATCAACATAAAATTCAGGCAGTCATGCATTCGATAGTCACAAACCAAATCGCACTCCACTCCCAGCCGGAATTTAAAAAAAAATAATAGGATGAAAACAAAACAATGATTTTGTTTCAGCTGTTTGTTCAAAATCAAATTCAAAATGTTTCCCATGCACTATACATAGTACCACTGTTGTTACGTTTCTTAATAGGGTATTTTCCAAGATTTTTTTCCAAACTGGGTTGATAATATATTTTATAACGTTGTCTAGATCATTCTTGTCTACCTTTATGTTTGAAATGACGTTTTCGTTGTTGGAGGTTCTCTTTTTTAGCCAGTGGATTGACATATTCATTTCCCGAGACCCCCACGTGCACTGGTATCCATGTCAGCACAATGGCTGTGCCTTATCGGGATATCATATCTATGAGAGTAATTATGTGGTGTATCATGTTGTGCTTGCTATTAGACTGGCTCTCGATCTCTGTAGTTAGTACGGCTGATGGTGAGTCTTTGACCCTTTTAGGTGCCAAAGATGCTTTACATAGTTGTGCCGGGAACTACCAGTATGGTTGGTATTAAGATCATGTAATCACCCATAACTCAATTACTTATGGGAATATTGTCATAAAATTTTGCATGGTGAAAGTAGATATATTGTCCTTTCACCGTTGCGTCACAAATTTATTTTAGACTAAGAAAAATATTTCTTCAAAATATAAAAATACAACTATTGCCCTCGCCACCCTCGCTCCATCCTCTTACCCTGGGTTTTTTTATCCCTGATTACGCCACCAACTTTCGGCCTGTCATTTGAACTAGATTTAGATCCAGATAGATCTAGATCTAGGTGTCAGAATAATTTATTGCCTCGACTGCCGAACCTTTGTTGATAGATTGGTTGCCTTTAAGTTTCATCCACACTCAAAATTGCAGAAATTATAGCATGCTAGCACTTCTAAAAAAAAAAGTTCGGGCTGCCACTAAATTGTTATTCTAAGATCAAGAGATGTTAATCAATTATAACTGGGGAATATTTCGAGGGGTGACAGTGCAAACACCGTAATTCGAAAATTTTCGATTTTTGCTTTTTTGCATAAGTTATATATTCTATTTCGTCTTGGTAAGTATTATATTTTGACATGATCTGAATTTCAATGTTGAATTAATTGACGTACATGTAATTATTGATGAGGATTTAACGGTCGTAACAGACATTTGATACTTCATGTCAAACTTTCATCACCTTCTCCTGTAAAATGTACGTAACTGACGATCAGCCTTTGCACAGGCACCCATCGAATTACTTTAAGATCGGTCTTCTATTATTTACGAATTACAGGCAGTTATGAGCCTTTGGATTACACGGGCACATGGGGTAATAGATGTGTACCTATTACCCCATTTACACATCTTGGTACATGGAATCTACGGGCTGGGGCACCGAATGGGTTAACAATGGCTTTCCGTTAGCGTCCTCCAGGCAGCGAGCGTCCAGTTCCATTAATGTTAGTCGTAATGCGCGTACATCTGCAGTGAGAATATCACATGCCGAGTTGGCTGTGATTCTGATTGACCTATCTAAATCCAAGACTGTGCAGTAGATTACCCAAGCCTACATGTCCGCCCTCTATTCTGGACCCATCACTTGATAATATTTGTGTGTGTGTGTGTGTTTTTTTAAATAATTATCGGTCTATGTCTTCAAAATAAACTCTTGCTGGATAACTGCAGTTGGTGTGTCTAACATTAATTTTCTCTTATGTTCATATGGCAGACTAGCTCTTAAAGCCTATCCCACGTAACACCAGATAGATGGAAGAGTGTAGCGATACTCCAACCGGACACCGCCTTCCCCGAGGTGGTCCGAATGTTTCATCATATTGAGTTTCATAGTTTTACTAGCTGAGGTCCCCGGCCGTGCCCGGGATAAATCGGTTTGAATATTGGTTTCAGTTCTGGGTGGTTATTATGGACCTGCTTCATCTGGCCTGTTCCTATTTGTTTATTTTATTTTTGTTTGTTTGTTTTTAAATAAGTCTTACTGCTCTGCCTTTGTGAGTTGACACGCTGCGCATCCCGTACAACAGCATGATTTGCGCACGGGTTAGTGTGTTGTTATGTTTGATAGTGAACACATCGCAGGAAGTGATAACGAAATCTTAAAATGGCGAACTATGACTCGAAATAGATCTAAATGATGGCGAAACAATAAATTTCCAATTTAAAAAAAAACTACACCGATTTGAGACTTCTATTAAAAACTTTGCATCAAAAATATTTTGGGTATTTGTGTGGACTTCCTTCCTATCTGATAGACTAGACGTTGCCAAATATATCTGACATGAACGTCAATGGAAACAGAATTTACAATGAATCTATTTTCTGTTATCATGGCGACATTATAGGCCTACCTATATCAATGGCATTGCCCATTCTTATCAGATATAATATAAATAAACTTTTATTCTGATTTTTACCTGGAATTTCTTAAAAATAAGACATGATCATTTTGTAAACAGATGGCTGGTGGCTCATTGAGTTAAGTCTGTACTGACTCAGTGCGTGATGTCTCTTTGTCCGTCAACTGTCTCAAGACAGTTTTGAAACACCCCAACCAATAAGACAGAATAGTTTCAGGTTTTACCAGTGTGGGAGATGTCTCTGTCCGTCAGCTGTCTCAAGACAGTTTTGAAAAACCCCAACCAATCTCTCTGTCCGTCAGCTGTCTCAAGACAGTTTTGAAACACCCCAGCCAATAAGACAGAATAGTTTCAGGTTTTACCACTGTGCGAGATCCTGTTTAACTCCACAGTTAACATCTGTCACTAAAACCCAGACAAGTCAGACTTGACTCAGCCGTAAAGTCTGATACAGACAACGCCAGTATCGGGACAGAATTGAACACACATGCTGTTTTTTTAGACTTTCCTGTCAAAAGTTGAGATGTAGATTTTCATTTTTTTTGTTTTTGGTATTTGTTTTTGTTAGTACGATCAATTTTGAGACCATATAATTCTAGTTTGTTCTATCTCTATTAATTTTCCGAAAAAAAACCGACATATTTTAGAATTTCGAAGAGGTATAACAAATGCATTCGTGCTTAAAATGAGTTGTGGCATTAATTAAGTTGTTTTACAGTAAAGATTTATTCCATCTCCTAATCACATTAACTCAAGCCACAAACGTTTACCACCGAATTTCAAAGTTGTGGAAAACGTGGAAGTGGAATAAACAAAGTCTTTAAATATATATTGTATTTTGTTAGTGTGAAAAGAAAACTAGAGAAAGTGAAAAAAATTCAAAATAATGAAATTGAGTAAAAATTATAAATGCACTTTTCGTAAAATGGATCCTAAGTGGTATAATATTATTTACATGAATTCTTGATTTCTATACAACTTTCAATGTTGATTTGTTTCTTGATATTTCATTGCTATGTAGTCTTACTCAATATATTTGATCTTCTTGAAAAAAAAGTTTCATTTTTTTTCTCCATGGATGAGCTTGACTTGAACATACACTTTGTTACTGCCGTTATTAAAGAAAGAAACAGTTCTGAAACTGTCCAATGTGAGCACTCAAAGACAGATTGACTTAACTTTCAATTGCCAACATTTAGGCTGTTGTAACTTGTCTGTGTGTATTCAGTAAACTTCGACAATATGACATTATCGATTGCATTCTGGATGTTTTCCAGAGATATCTCTCTGCTAATGTAACTGTTATGGTGTGATGATGATGTTCATCCACCGTATTCAATGATGATCGTGACCTCGTCTTCTATTGATTTGTGGAGTGTCTTTTAAGGTGGCTGATGTCCAATCAGGGCACGGAACTGCCTACCACATATTGTTCACTTCGGGTCGGCGGGTAATTGGGAAGAAGACCTGGCTGCTGGTGCTTTCCGTGCTGAACTTTTGATTTCAGCGGATACCTTGTAGCGTTGTTCAGAGAGATACATAAAAACTATTGTACAGACACTTCATTGTTGAACATCAGATATCAATCCAGACATTCCTCAATCATCGAATAAACAATTATAAACATTTGCCAAGCTTATAAATATTTTATTCTTCTCTCAAATCACAACATTTCTCATTGGAATCATCTTTTCCTTTAATGTTTACAGCATAGAGGAATTTTGTTTTTTGATTTTGATCCTGCTTACTTTAATATACCCATACAGAGAGTTAGAGACGAGGTGGGGGGGGGGGTGTTGAGAGGGCAGGAAAGAAAGACACAGTGATGGGGGCGGGGGGGGGGGAAGAGAGGAGAAAGTGAGACAGAGAGAAGAAGAAAGAGGAGAGAGAGAAAGAAAGAGACAGAGAGGAAAAAGAGAGAGTGGGAGAAAGAGACGGGAAGAAATAGAGAGAGAGAAAGAGAGAAAGAGAGAGGGATATAGATGGACAGTCATGTATTATACAAACAAAGTAAATGCTGAAATGGATGGGGTTTACGGTGGGGGAAAGGTGTGGGTTTTGTAGGGGTGGGGGGGGGGTGTCAGACACAGAAGGCAAGTAATTATTAATTCTGGTTAGGTGAATTCTGTAATAACCAACTGCATGTAGGAAATAAACTTTCCACAAAACACAAATGCAGTGAAATCATTTAAGGTCTAGTTTCTGCTTCTGAACTTCATTTCGGTGGCGGAGAGCGTTATCGAGTAACTGTCACCAAGTTCCCACCAGAAGATGGAGGAATATGTACCGCTAACACCCCAAACACCGTTCAAATTGACGTTGGTGTGGGGACTGAACCACCAGCCTGAATTGTAATGGTCTCGGTTTGGCCAGTCTGAGGAGTTAAGATTAGATGGGATGAGATAATATACGATTTGTAAGTGATGATATGAGATGAAGTGATATAAGATTAGGCCAGATAAGACAACATAATACATCAGATGAGATGTGATCAGTTAGATAACATAAGGTAAGATGAGAAAAGATAACATGTATTTGTATTTGTATAACTCTTTAATCCCATTTGGGAAATTTGCCTTTGTGCCATTGCAGCCCAGTTACAACTGGAGCAGGCACGTTGCCGCCACAGTGCAGCGCCGGTCTGCGGTTCTTTTTTTTGGGGGGGGGGGTGAGGGAGGGGGGAGGGAATGGTAGGGATGAATTTTATTTAATTTTGCCCGGGCAGCGGCCTATTCGGCCTGCTCTTTACGATTCCCAACTGCTAAGGTATCTTTAACGTGCGCAACGTGTACACGGGCCCTCCGGATTTTTTCGTCCTTATCCGGGAAGACTAGGTACTCGATCCTACATTGATCCTACAGGTGATTAGTCAGTGTGATCAGATTAGATGAGTTGAGATCAGATAAGTGATCAGACGAGATAACATAAGAAGAGATATCTAACACTCTCTTAGAATCAGGGGTAAATCATTCTAAATATAAACCTGTCTGTGGATAAATTTACGTTTGTGAATTCTGTCTCCATAACACAGCAGGTATTAGTTGGGAGAATTGTCAGATAAAGAAAGTATGGTCCTGGTATGATATAAGCATATTTTATCCCCCAATTCAGAAATATTTCCCAACGGTTTCTTTGGTTTGGAGAGTAGACTTTTTCCTCCTATTCTCCTTTTCGGCATGTTCCTTTCCTGCTACAATCTGCACGCATACATATGAGAGGCATTTTTGTGATATCAAATAATGAGTAACCACCAAAACTAGTATGGATCACCACCGCAATTGGCAGGAGAGAGGGAATGGGAGAAAAGGAGAGAGAGGAAGGAGAGAAATAGAAGGGGAATGGAGTAGAGAAAGAGGGTGGGCACCGCCGACCCACACGTATAAGGAGAAACACGATTTAATACATGACCCGTGTATGTTTTGGCAGTAAAAGCATAAAAAAAATTGTGCACAGTTATAGTGGACGAGCATACACATAATTAGGGATATAGAACTACCAAACCGGTTGACCCCGATCACCTCCAAATAAACACCGATATTCTCTTTATTTCTTTGTACAATTGTTTAGAACGACTGGAATATAATTATTTCCTTACAGAATTGATGACTATTTTATACATAATTAGTCCTTGGCACCAATTTGACGGCTTAGGCATAGACATGTAAACATGATGTGGCGGAATCCACAGACCATGAACAAGTGTTTCTTTAAAAACGTGTTCTAGATTACAGGGAATTATTGCATCCTGGGTTTAAGTCATTTAATGTTTCCGACTCGCTCTGCCCCATTTGAGAGTAACTTTCACATGGACCACAATAACTGTTTCCCTGTTTGAAAGTCTAATGTTCAATTTTAAAAGGATAAAATAAAATTCTTAAGCGTCCTCCCTCTCCGTATCACCCCTATCTCAAGTTCCCGAAGCAATTCTTTCCGTTGCAGTGGGACACGATCAGCACTGTGATAGGGGTACTGGATTCATATTACTTTAGTCCATGCGGTAAATGAACTCCTTTCCATACCATGCATGTACCAGTGACGTGTGTAATACAGGACGCTGGCATGTAACACATTTTGACAGCCTTCACTCATTGGATCGGCAGAATACCCTACGGACCTTGAATGACTGCAGTCTCACAGGTGAGGCACTTTTGAGTACAAATCTAGGATTCTATATGAACCAAATTTAAAGTTACTTTAGTGTTGTGCTTTTCAGTACATGGCAACCATAAGCCCCATTGCATGATATAATTTCCAACAGCATAGTATCGTATACCGCGATGAGTTTTGGAGAAAAGCAAAAAAATCCCAAAACAACAGAATGTGGGAGGGGGGGGGTGGGGCACTAAGACCATTATTGGATAGGTAAAGGTGATCGACTCGAGGGTTTATAATGACCAGGGTGTCATTGCTCTGAAAGAGAAACAGCACACATAAACTACAATTCACATATAAAGAGTTTGGCTCGTCAGTTGTGCAAAACATACATAGTTCTAGATTAGTCTGAACTCACTACCAATAGGTCATGGAGCCTTTAAACCACTAAAAATCGTGTCTGAAACAGTCAGATAGTTGTCCAAAATCGTCACTACAAGAGATGAAAGTGAGCAGTGTTTTATGGTCAATTACGTTTTCGGATTAAGTACTGTGAAATGTTTAGCACTATAATTCTGCTTGTTTAAATTGGATGAGCAAATGAGAAGTTAAAAACGAAGGGAATTGGATAGATAATGAACGGATGAAAAAATGGAGGATGTAGAGATCTTACCTTGCCCAGGTCCATGGTCGTATGTAGAGAAGACACTTCCGTTATTGTAAGACATGCCATAACCTCGGTCATCATAACCTGCTACTGTAAGAGTGTAGTTATCGCCTGGTCCAATAGAAAACGTCGGGTAGATACGGCTATATAGGGTGCCGTTCGAGGCCAACACCATATCCACACGTAGCTCATGATTATTTTCACTGGCATCCAAGAGACGTTTGATGTGTTTCAGTCCTAGCCAGTGTTCCCCATTAGGGCACCCAAACCCATTTTCATACTCTTTGAAATTTCGGTAAAAGTCCACGCTGCCGTCAAATCTTTTCTGGATAAATGTCCAAGTTTCATTTGGGCTTTTAACATCACACAAAACTGGCAACGGTCCATCGTTATCGGGGTAAAGCATGACCACATGTTGACCTACAGATAAAGATAGATCGTCACAACTTTTAGCGTACCCAGTTTTGTTGAGTCGAGCAACTTCCTCTGTAGCATCTTGTGCCAACTTTTCTGCTTTGTTAAGGCGTCTTTCCAAGTCAGTTTTGGTCAAGCTCATCTCTATAATGCGATTTTCTAAAATAGCTTTTGAGCGAGACATCTCCGCAAGACGAGATACAAGAGCCTTGCGGCTCGGCTCCTCCCAGGTGACGTTTCTGCGTCGGGACAGAAAAACTGGATGTCCATCTGCACTATTTCCTACAGCTTCACAAATGTACACATTCGCTTGATCCATCCCGGGGTTGCTCCATCTCAAGGGAATGAAACCCTCATTAGAATCCAGAGATCCTTGGACAAAATCACTATCAACTCCAGGTTTCATGGAAACATCGTGTCCAGACTTAATGTCAGCTAGTATTTGTTCCACGCCTTCATGATGGATAAGGATACAAGCGTTGAGATATTTAGACCATTTGCATCAATGATGGAACAGTTAATGTCCAGCGTTGGAGACAGACCTACGGAGATAGTGGCGGGCGTTATGAAGAATAAAATCTCTCCTTTTTGCACTTGAAGTTTCAGTTCTTGTTTGGTGGACACCGGCGTAAAGTCCGAGTCCATACCGTAAGCTTCACATTCGTAATCCCCGTCAAGTTTGGGCTGTGCTGTACCCCAATTAATTTGTAGAAAGCTAGAGGAAGATTCAGCTGACGACATTTGTCCACTAACTTCGGCATCCTGGACATGTGACACGGGTCCATTCTCTGAATGATGGGCAGACAGAGAAGCAAGAATGTGCCGCTGACCAGTGACCAGCTTGGAAATGACTAAACTGTCCAGGTGAGTCAAATTGGTCAGACTAAGACTACCAACATCACAACGTAGGTCAATCTCTTGTGGACCTTGGTTATAATGGAACGTGACTTGGCCATCTGGAAAACATAAAACATGAATGGGATGTTGGATGGATTGTCGGAGGGATGCTCAGATGGATGGATAGATAGCTTATAGAAAGACTAGACGAATGAAAGAAGCCGATTGATGTATGCATCACTGACGTGGCAGCAAGAATATGACATGAAAAATCAAAAGGACAATCTTTGTACGTACACAAATCAAAGTTAAATAAACAGAGCAAAAAACAAAGTCTACTTATATTGTAGAGATTATACCCATCCAAAGAGCTGATTGAACACACTAGAGTGAGAACTGTCGGGGCTCGCATGGTTCGTGAAGTTTACCAAACTGAAAGCAAAACAGAGCGGAATTTCCAAAGAAAATATCCTGAAAAATAGAAAGAAGCCGCTTCCACACCCTTCCCCACTTCCTCAACAAAGATGTCAAAAGCAAACAATTTCAAATTAAAAGACTAGCAACACCATTACCATTGACTGAACACTGATTTTATTATCTGGCTTATGAATGTCTGTTAAACAGTGTCTCAAAATTCGATACTAGGTAAATCGGCGATGATTTTAAAATGGATGGCTGAAAATCGTTGAAATTTTGCCTGAGATGCTTTTTTTTAGTTGCTTAGCAGAAAATGATTTTTCAGTGTAGATTTATGTAGAAATAAGTAAAATAAATTCATTACATATTTTATCAAGGCACACGGTCCTTTCAAATTCTAAAGGCTTTACAATTAAGATGGCATCATAAGCATTACTTCAATTCTCCGCACAAAAAAAAACAAATTATATAATTTTCGCACTTACGGATACAACTTATTAAAACGTTGAGAACTCTTGGAAAACGCCCAAAATCGGACGACTGCAAGAGCTTGATATTTATCATCTCCTGTGCGTTCTTTATTGCCCTTGTACCAACAGAAAAACTGACAAATTGGTTCAAACCGTCCAGACACCATTGATGAAATTACTCACACCAACCAATGCATTGTTGGAGCTTTGAACCATCACAAACGTCGACACTTAGTAGCTCTAGGCTGCCAGATTCAGGCGAGAAAAGATGTCCCCTGCCTGCTAAAGACGAGAACGCCCTCCATCATCAGGATAAACCAACTTCTTGGTTTGGGCCAAACTGAGTCGACGGGAACGAGAAGAAACGGATGAGTGCATGTGGCCAGTTTGCTTTGGGTTATTTTGTTTGGAGGAACGATGGGGGTGGTTGGATTTGGACAAAATATTAATTTATTTCTTTTTTAGAATGTTAATTGAGGAGAGCGTTGTTTTGAATCTATTGGCGTCGCAATATTGGAAAACTGTGGCAGGCACCTCGTTTGGCTGCGTCTCTCTGCCAGCCGGCAGCCCTGCTAGTTGCCTTGCCAGCGGTCAGGGCTGAACGCTGTGCCTGCCAGGCAGCTAAAAGTGCCTGCGGAATTGAGTGCCCCTCGGAACAGCATACTTACTCTTTGCCATTTCCAACTATCATGCCACACCTTTACTCACGATGTGAGCAGCACACCGTCTGGGCTGGTATAGGACACTCATTTGTCTAATGAAACCCTTACTTAATAATGTTTAATCTGATGATAAAGGTCTGCTCATGGGGTTTGTTGTCGCTGCTCACGTTTCACCCCTCCTCTTTGATCTGCACTCACTGGCCTAACTTGCTGCACTGTGTATCACTAAATAGTGCCAGTGTAAGAAGCTGTGGCCCTCCATCTAAAAACATACTAAACCTGGGAGACCGTAAGATGTCAATTTCGGTCATTCAGGCTTTGGCGTGTATCACTGTTTGATATGTATCATTGCCCAAGTCTCCGTCTACCCATGGGGCTCTCTATATTTCATATAGCCAGACCGAATCTCGAGGTCTAGATTGATCGATGGTTATAGGCTTCTAGTAGACGTGTACGTACCAGTGAAAAGTAAACTCTGATCCTTTCGCACGTCTGTTGTTGCCTTTATAGACAGCAAATTTGAACCATCTTGATATACTTGAAATCGAAACAACGAAGGTTAAAACGGAGGAAGGTGACACGGTCGCAGGCAAATAGATTACAGCAGACGCTTGCCCTAGACAATATAATTATCCAGATTGATGCCCTACTGGGCACACATAAGTGAGGAAACTTCTAATTACATCGTGCACCGCAATCTCTTTGGTTGCATCCTAAATCGTGGTGCCAATGTTGCATGCGGTTTATCAGCCTTGGGTGACTAAATGGCTTGTTACGTGACTCAGTAAACCAAAGGTAGTGCATTTATCTGAACTTAGCCAGTTTGCCTTTACGTACTCGGAGGCATCAAACAAACGTTTTCTAACTTTACTGTCCTATAATGTTAGTGTTCTCGATTCCGCCCTTGATTTGAAAAACAACAGTACTGTTATTGCTGTATTAATCTTCCTATTCTCCTTCCCCACGTCTCAATAGATGCTTACCCCAAACAATATGGTGGAAATGAGCACAGTACTGAGACCATAGTTGTGACTTGAGAGCTTACTACAATCTCTTTATACCCATCAGAACACGACATGGTTTATTGTCATGTAGAATGAAAACTTCGATGATTTAAGAACGTTTTTTAATCGTCTTCACGATATCATGTCTTTCAAGGCATTGATCATAATATCACGATGACCTGTAAATATTCAACATTCTAGAGCTACATACCTGCTCGATGAATGAAACAGAACAAAAGTATCAGCAAATCCAGACCTGTTAACTTTGCCACAGACATTTTCTCAGTTGTATCACGCACGGTCCACACAGAAAATTGTTTGTCCGCAAGCGTAAGAGAGCTCCAGGTAATGACGTTACACTAGACAGTGACGGATTTAAATATGTTATTTATAGTTATTTATTCCAGATAAGAACATAAAAATGGTAATCTTAAGTCGCAGTTTGAACAGACCCGCACCTATGCTTTCTCACCACGTTATCTCTACTTGTCAAAAATATGCTGAGGTAAGGCTGGTTTGTGGTCAAAGTTGAGGACGCCCAACCTTTTCAACCCAATATAGCCTGAGAACCCGACAGGATTGAATAGACACGAGAAAACTGATAGTAAAGACAACGGTAGACCATTACAAACTAGGAGAACACGTATGGGGATCTGTCGTGATCTTCCTGTTACTTTATGTTCTGTTTTCTCTAACAGACAGACAGACAGACTTACAGACAGGCAGGCAGACAGACAGGCAGGCAGACGGACAGACTGACTGACAGACAGAAACACAGAAAGACAGAACGAAAGACAGACAGAAAGACCGAAAAACAGAAAGACAGACAAGTAGACAGATACATAGATAGATAGACAGACAGACAGAAAAACTGCCAGACAAACAGGCAGATAGATAAATTGGTCGATAGATAGATAGATAGGCGGACAGATAGACCTATAGACAGAGAGGGAGGAGTCGTAGATAGATGGACAGAACTGACTTGTGATATTGACAGTACATCACGAACATGAGGACCTAGAATAAGCTTAATGTTTTGTCTTAGGAATTACAAACAAGTCGATCTGTCGTTATCAGGAAGTGGAACTATGGCACTGTAAAATGCAAAGTCACAAGTCACAAGTGTAGGGGGTTTTTCTTTTGTGTTGTTGGCAACAAGCATGATAAGTCGGTCTGACGTCAGACCTTCACACCTCTTGACACGTTCGAGAATGCTCGTGGACAAGACAGCGCCAAATGTGTTTCAGTTCAGAGTATACGCCATTTCCTCCATTAGTGCATATTGATATCATCATTAGGTGCCCTGCCGGCAGGTGTTGGCGACCATGACCCTTCCATCTCCCGCGATCTTCCGTAGCCCTGATGACGTCGTTGGTGGTGTGCATTCCCAGCCAGGTCTCCAGGTCGTCCTGCATCTTTATGCCTTGCCGTCCCCGGCTTCTTCTTCCATTGAATTTCCCTGTTGTTACTAAATGTTCCAGTCCTCGTCTTCTCATTACATGTCCAAAGAATGTTCCCTGTCTTCTTCTGACCTTGTTTAGGAGTGTCCTCTTTTCCTCTGGTTGTCTCAACACTTCTTCATTTGTCTTCCGTGCAGTCCATGGACATCTAAGCATTCTTCTCAGAAACCACATTTCTGTTGCTTCCAGTTTTCTTACACACTGAGATAGTCGCTCAAAATACGAACATCAACGAACACCTTTAATCACGCAATACGGTATGATTCCATCGGGTCATAAAGATGAGAAAACTATATTATTGTACTGTGTCGCTGAAGATAAAGATCAAGAAACAACCAACCTTGAGGCAGCTTGCCAGTTTTTGAAAGATCTTAAATTGCCCCAGGCTAACTCTGCTGACGACACATGAAAAGTTACTTGTCATAACAAGATAAAGGAGCTGTCATATCGTGATTTTAGCTTGGACAAACTTAATTTTTATAGCTGACTGGACTTGAGGAGATCTGCTGACTTAGTCATTTTTCATTGAGGCCCTTTCAGGGTTATCCATAAGGTAGATAGGCTGGGGGATTTCTTTTTGTTTTTTGGAGGGGGGAAGGGGGGTTGCATTTAGGGTACAAAATGCTTACAAGTAGAGGAAGAAAATTGAGATAGGGAGAGAAACAAGGAATGAGTGAGAGAGGGAACAGAGAGAGAGAGAGGGGGGGGGAGAGAAAGAGAGAGAAGGTATGATAGAGATTGGGACCAGAGAGACAAAATGATACCGAGATGGTAAAAAAGATAGAAAGTGTGGAGAGAGGAAATGATAGAGAGAAGGGAATGAAGAGAGAGACAGAGTAAAGAGTGAGAGTGAGAAGGAGGAAGAGAAAGACAGAAAGAGGAAGAAGAGAGAAAGACAGGGAGAGAGAGAGTGACAAGGTGGAGGAGAAAGATAGGAAGAGAAAGAGAGAAGTTAATACAGAGAGAGAGACAGAGAGAGAGAGAGAGAGAGAGAGAGAGAGATAGGAGGTGAGTGAGGAAAGAGAGAGAGAGAGATAGACGGTGAGAGAGAGAGAGAGAGAGAGAGAGAGAGAGAAAGAGAGTTTATGCGCGTGTGTAAATATATTTGAGCGTATGAGATAAACAGAGAGAGAGACACAGAGAGAGGAAAGGAGAGAGAATGAGACAGGATCGGAAGAAAGAATAATAGTTTATATAATAATATGTGTATGCGAGATAGAGAGAGAGATTTAGATAGACAGTGGGAGTGGGTTGAGAAAGAGAGAGAGAAAGAGAGACATTTAGATAGTGGGTAGGAGAGAGAAAGAGAGAGAGCGACAGAGAGAGAGCGGGGCAGAGAGAAAGACACACAGCCCAGCCCAAACTTGAGGGGGATTACGAATGTGAAGCTTACGGTATGGCAGAGACAAATCATCCCCTTAGAATGACTTGGTTCTATCTCCGCCTTTGTCCTGAATTGAGTTACACATTACGCACTACTTCCATTGAGCCTTCTTCACTGTGTGTCAAAATATCAAGCAGATACGTTGTGTAAACTGTAATTGTTTCTAGAAACAAAAAAAAAAAACAAAAAAAAGTCGCACCACTATAAGCTTTGGGCAAACGCAATTGCTATCATCAATTTCTGAAACGTTAAGGGAAGGGAGTTAGGAGTCCTGTCATTCTAAAGGGACTCAAGTGTTTGTTTTGAGGTTCTTCATTTTCCTAGGATCTCTGGCCTACACATAATTGTGTACGTCTCTTTTTTTTTGTTGTTTTTTCTTTTTCCTTATTCTTTTTTTGTTGTTGTTGTTGTTGTTGTTGTCGTTGCTTGTGATTAATTTTAGAAATTCGTATACTTGTTTGATCTCATTTGGAGAAGGGTTTGATAGGGATCAGTTGTTTTTAATTTTGCCGGGGCAGCGGCCTTGTTAGGACTGCTATTCTCGATTTCCACCTGCCAGGGTATCTTTAACATACACAACGTGTGCACGGGCCATCCGAGTTTTCGGCCTTATCCGAGAAGGCTAGGTACTCGATCAAAAATACCATAGGATCAGGGACAGGAAATTTCCATAAATTTAAAAACATGCCAGCACCGACCTGCAATCGATCCTGGTACCTTCGGTGTGAGAGGTTATCACCTTGTCTCTAGACCAACGTGTTCCCAAGATAGAAGAGGGAGAGAGAGAGAGAGAGAGAGAGAGAGAGAGAGAGAGAGAGAGAGAGAGAGAGAAATGAAATTTGACCCTCCAAAAGGCGTGGTTCTCGTCAGGGCCCTAACATGAAAGATGTTTACCACCTATTCTTGTTTGTTTGTTGTTGTTGTTGTTGTTGTTGTATTTCTTTTTTTTTGGGGGGGGGGGGCTTTCTATCTGTCATCGCTGGTGTCATCTCTTGCGTCATCGCTGGTGTCATCTCTACGGTGTCATCACTGATGTCATCTGTTATGTCGTCGCTGATGTCATCGTTGGTATTATCTCTGGTGTCATCGCTGGTGTCATAGCTGGTGTTGTCTCTGGTGTCATCTCTGGTGTTATCTCTGGTGTCATCTCTGTGTCATCGCTGGTGTTGTCTTTGGTGTCATCCCCGGTGTCATAGTTGGTGTCGTCTCTTGCGTCATCGCTGCGGTCATCTCTGTGTCATCACTGATGTCATTTGTTATGTCATTGCTGGTGTCATCGCTGGTGTTATCTCTTGTGTCATCCCTTGTGTCCTCGCCCCTTGTCATTTCTTATGTCATCGTTTGTGTCATCTGGTATGACATCGCTGGCATCCCTTGTGCTATCACTGGTGTCATCATTGATGTCATCTCCGGTGTCATCGCTGGTATCTTAGCTGATGCCATCCCGTGTGACAATGCTGCTGTCATCGCCGGTGTGAGTTTGTATCACTCTCCGGGTCTCCTTGAGGAGCTGGTCGCTTTAATAAAATAAAAAAAAACCAACTCTCATAATATATATATTACACGTTAGAATAAATATTTGTTCTCGATACCCTCGGCTTACCCAAGCCGATGGAGTTGTGACCTTTCCCTCCGCAGAATGAACCTATAAGTTATCTGTTCTCTAAACATTTTGCTAAGGGTTTTCCAAGATGCTGAATGTCACCGGGACTATGATACTGCCGTGTTTAAAGGGCCCTCCAGTCTGTCTGACGGCCTGGCAGTTAAAAGTGTACTATAGCCCTATACTGCATAGATCATGTGTATATGAATAATGTTTTGTCTGCCGAATTTGAAGATTAAACTTTTATGTTGCATTGAAAGAAATGTTCATTAAAATCTTTGTGAATATAATCATTGTGTCTGTAGACGTGAGTGTTCGTGTGATCCTCCAGTCCATCACAAGTCTCAGATCCAGGCAAGGCCCACACACATATTCTAGTGAAGAGGTATTGGATACAAGTGGTCAGTCCACTGGGCAGTGTGCGAGTCTTGTTATAAGTTAATTTTATTGTTCAGTTATATTTTTGGATTGTTATGTTTTTTTGTTTTTTTTTTGTCTTTTACAGACAAGGTAACGAACGTCTTATCTCCATCGAAATTTGTTTTTAATTGTGCCCTTTCATTTCGGTTGATACTGCATTCGAGAAGTATTTATTAAGTTTTGTTGTCATGGACACGTCACGGGTACTACATATATATTTCCCTTTTATTCCCTCATTTCTGCGTGTATTAAGATTTGTTTCAGCTGTTTTGTTCAAGATCAAAATTAAATTATGTGGCACGTGTTATAAATAGTCTTAGTGTTGTTAGGTTTCTTACTAAGAAAATTTGGTTTTTCCAGACTGTGTTGATAATATGTTTTTATAATGCTTTCTAGATCATTCTTGTCTACCTTTATGTTTGAAATGTCGTTTTCGTTGCTGGTTGTTAGCATTTTTAGCCAATAGATCGGCATGTTCATTTCCGGAGAGCCCCTAGTGCATCGGTATCCATGCCAGTATAATGGCTGTGCCTTATCGGGATAGCCTATCTATGAGTGTATTTATGTGATCTGTATTATGTTGTGCTTGCTGTTATACTGAATTTCAATCTCTACAGTTTGTACGGCTGACAGTGAGTCTTTAAAAATGGCTATCCATCGGGGTTCTCCAGTCCGGCGAGTGTCCAGTTCCATTGGTGTTTGTTGTATTGCGTGTAGCTCTGCAGTGAGAATACTAGTGTTGTCTTTGATTCTGACTGACCTATTTAAAGCCAGGTCTGTACTGTAGATCGTCTACACCTACACGTCCGTTCTCTGTCCTGGACCCGTCAGTGGAAATTTGTGTGTGGGTGCTTGTATTATCTGTCAATGTCTTCAACGTAAACTGTTGCTTTAACTGTAGTTATAGTGTCGAACATTTTAATAATTTAATTTTCGTCTGTTAGGCTGGCGTCTAAGGTGTGTTGCACGTAACACCAAGTAGGTGGAAGAGGGGAGCGATAGTCCAACCGGACACCACTTTCCCCGAGTTGGTCCGAATGTTCTGTCATTATTTAGTTCTATCATTCTATTATTGGGCGTGTCTTTCCCAGTTTTTCGTTTTAGATTCCCTACAGTTATATAATTTTGAGTGATGTTGTTTATAGGGTTGCCTGAATTTAGTATCATTCTGGCCTAGTGTTTAAGAATATTTTGTTATATTCCAATTTGGGGGAGTTATTTTAAATGCAGCATTTAGTTTGGCCTTACTGGATCCGTTGTAGATTTGGGAACTATTTTTTCATGGCTATGTACTGAATTGCGTTCTAAAGCCTCTTTTTTTTTCTCCAAGACAGAAAATATGTCAATCTGTTGGTTTGCACAAGGTTTGAAGCAAAGTCATTTCTATCCTGATGATTATCTTGTCTTGGTATAGTTGTTTTCTAGAAGGGGCCTAGTTTTGAAAGGGAAGGGGGAAGTGGTCTGGCCGGAGCTAGAAATTCTTCTTAGTATGTTTAAAGTTCCCTGGCAGCTCCAACTATATCATCGATCTGTTGCCTATAATTTATAGTAGGGTCGAAAATGACCCCCAAAAGTTTAACAATGATAGTGATTAAATAAGGATTGTCTTGAATTTTGATGGTTTCGTTTGTTCACGACATCAAAAATATATCGGGTATTTGTGTGGAATTCCTTCCTATCTGATAGACTAGACGTTGCCAAATAAAATCTGACATTAAAGCCAATGGAAAGAATTTACAATGAATCCATTTCCTGTTGTCATGGCGACATTTACCTATATTAATGAAATTGCTCATTCTTATCAGATAAAATGATATAAAGAAACTTTTATTCTGATTTTTTACCCGCCACTTCTTAAAAATAAGACATTTTGTTAACAGAAGGATGGTGCCTCACTGAGTTCAGACTGTACTGACTCAGTGCGTGAGATCTCTCTGTCGGTCAGCTGTCTCAAGACAGTTTTGAAGCACCCCAACCAGTAAGACAGAATAGTTCCAGTTTTTACTAAAGGTGTGAGGTCCTGTTTAACTCCATAGTTCACATCTCATACTAAAACCCAGACAAGTCAGACTTGACTCAGTGTCGATTGCATTCTGGATGTTTTCCAGAGATATGTGTCAGCTAATGTAAATATTGTGATCTAAGAGAGATGATGGCGATGATGATAATGATGATGTTTCCAAGTCTTTTTCGATGTCGACCATGACCTCATCTTCTATTAGTTTGTGGAATGTCTTCTAAGGTCGTTGATAAGTCCAATCTGGGCATGGAACTGTCTACCACATATTGCACACTTCGGGTCAGCGGGTAACTGGGAAGAAGAACTGGCTGCTGGTGCTTTCCGTGCTGACCTTTTGCTTTCAGCGGATGCGTTGCAGCGTTGTTCAGAGAGATACATAAAAACTATTATACAGACACTTCACTGTTAAACATCAGATATCAATACAGACATTCCTCAATCATCGAACAAAGAATTATAAATATTTGCCAAGCTTATATCTGTTTTATTATATCAAATCACAATATTTCATTGGAATCATCGAAACATTTTTTATTTGACTTTTACAGATTGGAGAAATTTTGCGTTCGTCATTCTAATCCTGCTTAATATTTTACAATTATGGTGGGGGGAGAGAAATGGTAAGGAAGAGGAAGAGAGAACGAGAGAGAAAGGAGAGAGAGAGAGAACACACACAAGTGCGTGCACACACACATACGCACACACATAGATAGTGACAGACCGAAAGAGACATACAAAGACGAAGAGAGAAAGAGAGAGGATAAGAGAAAACTAGAGAGAGAGACAGAGAAAAAGAGAGGGAGGGGACAAAAAAAAACACGAAAGAGAAAGATAGAGAGAGAGAAAAAGAGAGACAGAGGGAGAAAAAGTCAGAGAAAAAGAGAGAGAGAGAGGGGGGGGAGCACATGAGAGAGAAAGAAAAAGATGGAAGAGGAAGAGATAGAAAACGAGAGAGAAAAACAGAAGAGAGAGAACGACAGCGGGGCCACGTGGGAGCTGTGGGTTTAGGGAGAAATAATTATTATGGTTATGTGAATTCTGTAATAACCAACTGCATGTAGGAAATAACCGCAAATGCTGTGAAATCATTAAGGTCCTAGTTTCTGCTCCGTAACTTCATTTCGGTGGCGGAGAGCGTGACAGAACGATTTTGTCCAATTTCCCACCAGAAGATGGAGGAATGTTTACCGCTGACACCCCAAACACCATTGAAGTTGACGTAAGACCCAGGATTGAACCACCAGCCTGAATTGTACTCGCCTTGGCCTGCCCATACTGAGGAATTAACATTATAGCTGGGCTGAGATAATGAGATGAGGTGAGATGATATAAGATTAGATTCGATAAGATAACATTAATACACCAGATGCGATGAGTTCAGGTAGACATAAGACCACATTTTATGGTTATTTAAGATAAGATCAAATGAGATATATAACACTGTGATCAGGTGAGATGAAGTCAGATGAGATATTAAGTAATCAGACGAGATAGGAAACTGTAAGATAGATTGTAAAATAAGAAAAACTATATTGATCCCCATTCCACTCCCTAAGCAACAGGTTTAAATTAATATACATATGAATCTGTCTATGGACTAATTTACGTCTATCAATTCTGTCTTCATAACACAACAGGTATCAGTTGAAAGAATTGTCAGATAAAGAAAGCGTGGTTCAGTTATAATGTAGATGTAAGAACTTTCTGGCAAGGAACAGATGTGAAAGGTTTAAAGAAGGCAATTAATGAGAGCTATGACACATTGGTAGTACACGCTCACGTGTTGATAACGCCAAAATAGACTCGGCTGCTGAAAAAAATGGAATTTTACACATTTGCTTGCCGATGTGGCATCCTAGATTATCCCCCTAAAATCTTTCCCCCGGGATATTTCAAAACATCCCTCGAATATCCCACTGAATATCCGGCTGTATTGCACTTTATCCCCCGAGATAAAAGATATGATGGAGAAGACTTGCCAGTTGGTAAGCATTATTCTACTTCATGCCCATCCCCGGTATTATGAATTATCCCCGAACGTTTTTATCTTTTGAAAGGCAGCCTTTCTCCTTTTCTATTTTGTCTTCATTATTCCTTGCCATCTCCAATCTGTCTCTGCCACAATATACAAAAACACACTTATGTCTGTGTACACACACGCCTACATATGAATAGCATTTTAATAATGGAAATAATCATATGTGAAACCATCTATAAACTCTGCTGGGATGTGTAAGAAAGGTATTGGATTCATATTACTTGAGTCCATGAGGCAATGAACTCTTTCCCCCATTATGAGTGTGCTGGTGTCGTGTATAACACAGGTCAATGGCGTGTAGTACATTTTGACAGCCTAGACTCATACCACGTACCTTGAATGACTGCAATGTTACTGATGATGTAATTAATTCTTGGATTCTAAGTGAATAAAAGCTGGTTTTTGTCCTGAGCTTTTCAGCAAATTACAACGATAAATCTCAGGTCATGATATTATATCCATTACAATAATAATATATATCGCGATGAGTTATGGAGAAAAGCGAGAAAACCCAATAAAGACAGGTTTAGCGGAGGGGGAAGTAATCATATAATAATGGAGCTTGGTCCCAACTTTGTTCTCCCAAAGGCTTTTTTACAACGCAACGTAGGGAAATGAAACTTGGCACATGTACGTAAAATTTATTAAGCCTATACGTGTCGAGCTCATTTTTTCCCGAAACTCTTTACTTTTCCCAGAAATTCAGTCATAATTATCAGTTATCAATTCATGATTGCGAATACGACATGATAATATACTTCCGTCAATTTCGTCATTTCCGCCTCTTACCGGAAATGTAAACTAGAGTTCACGATCCAGCCACGCCAAGAAAACTTTGATACCGAGTATATTGTTATACAGATGAGATGAATGCCATTCATTCATACCAAGAAAACTGTGTAGAAATATTTAGAGTGTGCTTCAAGCTCGGAAGGAAATATTTTTATTATAGACTAGATCTCGGAGTGTCAGTCATGCCAAGAAAACTTTGTCGAAAGGCTAGATCTAGGCCTCTCACGCCTCGAGGATCGAACTAGAGCTACTGCCGCTCAAACAGCTCGGATTTGCTTGAAATTTTACATGTGCCTGCCCTTCGACCCGCAAAAGGTTCCCTTTTAGATTTGGAGTCTTGAAAAGGTGTGGAAGTATTTTTTTTAGTTTGCTTTATGCCGCTAACTGACTACCTCCGATCCTTCATTTTTTACTAACACAGTCATGAGTCCATGACATCATCACTTCCTGAACAATTCTCGGTGCGCACTACCTCGCACAATATACTAATAATATTATCCTATCTATCAGTTAATCGCCGATTTTATGTGGATGACCCAAAGTGTCTCGACATCAATGTCTTTGTGCTGATTCCTTTCGGCATTGATTGGTGAGCTTTGTTTTTTTAACATTCGAAGAATGGGGCAGTTACTATTATAAATAATGGGAAGATCAGGGTCGTCAACTCGTGTGTTTATACGACCGGGGTGTCATTGCTCTGAAAGACAAAACTGAAAACATCAGAAAAACACCAATTCGCATCAAAGATAATCTGAGTCGTCAGTTGTGCAAACCATAACAAATTAGAGATTAGTGTCAACTCACTATCAGTAGGTCATGGAAACTGACGAGCCAGTAAAAATCGTGTTTAAAATACCCAAACAGCTGTCCAAAATACATAATTTTATTTAGAAGACGTTAAAGTGAGCAGCTTTCTATGGTCAAATATCTTCTCTGATGAAATTCTGTGAAATGTTTTAAATTATATGTATTGTGCTAGTCAAAAGGGATGAGCAAACGGGAAAAAGAAGGTGAAAACGAAGAGAAAGAAGTAGATAATGAAAGTTACAAAATGGAGAATGTATAGATCTTACATTGAACAGGTCCGTGGTCGTAAGTAGAGAAGGCAGCTCCATTATTGTAAGACATGCCAAGCCCGCCGTCGTCATTGTCACGAGTGGAGTGAGTGCAATTAAGGGGATTGCTACAGAGCGGGTGTAGAATAAGAAGAGCTCACGACAGACGGATAGGAAAAGACGTGAAAGGGGAAGAGTAAAAATAACTCATGCAGACAAGTGGGAAAAGCTTGCGTGTATGAGTGGTGTGGAAGTCTGAATGAGGCGAAAGCGCTGGATTACTATCACTGCAAGTTAGAAGGTCCGACGGAGCGGACCTGTGAATAAGAGCCCATCGGGCGGACATAAGGGAAGCAGTCGAGAAGACTAGTGAGAGTCTTTCCAGTAATGACTGGTATGTAGAACGTTGATTGATTATTATGATTGATGTATTATATTATATTCGTCTATTACCATGATGTAAATAAGTATATGTGAGGAATGTGGAAGTCCGTGATATTGAATATAGCAATGCGCGCCACGAGCGATAGATGAAAGTGAGTTCATGGATTTGTAGCGCGAGTGAGTAGTGTGTACTCCGATGGAGGTGTGTTACCGTAAGATGTGTGGTGAGTGAAAGGTGAACTAGTGTGTGTATTATACCAATGTAATGTTATTCTTGTAGGTGTCGGGGACGGGCCGAAGAGCCACCTCGATGAGCACAAGGGATAGGCCAGCATAGGGCCGGAGGCCACACATAGGCCAGAAGTGAGGCTGTCAGTGCAGGACAGTAGAGGCACATAAAGTCGTGGCAGTCAGGCCACGGACAGGGACGTAGATATGAGAGTGAATGAGATACTATATTGTTGCCATGTTGATAGGCTAGTGAACTGATACTATGTTGTTGCCATGTTGATGGCTATGGAAGTAATAACGTGTTATTGCCCTGCTGAGGTGCTAGGGGAGTGCTAAGGTGTATGACAATAGGAAGGTGATATTGAGAGACTGCGGTGCCAGTAAATTATTAATGTGCTATTAAGACCCTGAGGGGAGAGGCTGAGGCCGAAGTGCCTTTAGGAGTAACTACCGGATTGTGGATCCGAGGGAGAGTGTGTGTGAGAATAAGGCCGTTGTACGGCAGTCATTTCAATAATATAATGTATGTAATTGCGCTATTATATGTATAATTATGTTTAATAAATGTGTGAGTCTGATGGGTTGTTTTGTTAAGTGTTAAACTTGTTTGTTCGTGATTGTCGTCCTGTCATAAACTATTACATTTCCCAGTCTGGGATCTGTGACAGTCATAACCTGCTACTGTAAGAGTGTAGCTGTCGCCTGGTCCAATAGAAAACGTCGGGTAGACACGGGTATATCGGGTGGCGTTCGAGGCCAACACCATATCCACACGGAGCTCATAATTATTTCCACTGACATCCAAGAGATGTTTGATGTGTTTTAGTCCTAGCCAGTGCTCACCAATAACTGACCCAAACCCATTTTCGTACTGGCTGAAATTTCGGTAAAAATCAACACTGCCGTCAAATCTTTTCTGGAAAATTGTCCAAATTTCATTTGGGCCTTTCACATCACACAAAACTTTTAACGGGCCTAGGTTGTCGGGGACAAGTATGACCTCATGCTGGCCTACAGGTAAAGTTAGATCATCGCATCTTTTGGCACACACACTTTTGTTGAGAAGAAGATTTATATTCTCCGTGGCATCTCGTGCCAACTTCTCCGCTTTGTCAAGACGATTTTCCAAGTCAATTTTGGTATGGTTCATCTCTACAATATGATTTTCTAAGTCAACTTTGGTCTGATTCATCTTTATAAGACGGTTTTCCAAGTCAGCTTTGGTCTGGTTCATAATTACGAGGCGATTTTCTAAGTCAGCTTTGGTCTGGTTCGTCTCTACAACAGGATTTTTCGAGTCAGCTTTTGTCTGGTTCAACTTTATAAGACAGTTTTCCAAGTCAGCTTTGGTCTGGTTCATAATTACGAGGCGATTTTCTAAGTCTGTTTTAGTGTGGTACATCTCTCCAAGACGAGATAAAAGAGCCTGCCGGCTCGGCTCCTGCCAGGTAACGTTAGAGCGTCTGGATAGAAAAACGGGACCACCTTGTGTATCAATACCTATAGCTTCACAAATGTACACGCTCGCTTGATCCATCCCGGGGTTGCTCCATCCCATGGCAATGAAACCTTCATTAGAATCTAGAAATCCTCCAGCAATAACACTAACAGCTCCGGGTTCCAGATAAACATCATGTCCAGACTTTATGAAAGCCAGTATTTGCTCAACGCCTTCGTGTATTCTGAAGATGGACAAGGATACAAGTGTTGTCATATTCAGAGCATTTGAGTCACTAACGGAGCAATTTATGTCCAGCCTTGGAGACAGGCCTATGGAAATTGTGTCAGGCATTGTGAAGAATAACAGCTCTCCTTTTTGCCCTTGAAGTTCCAGTTCTTGTTTGATAGATACTGGCCGGAAGTCCGAGTCCACACCGTTAACTTCACATTTGTAATCCCCGTCAAGTTGGGGCTGAGCATTACGCCAACTGATTTGTAGGAAGTTAGGGGATGATCCAGTTGACGATATTTATCCACTAACTTCGGCATTCGGGACATGTGACACGGGTCTATTCTGTGCATAATGGGCAGACAGAGAAGCAAGAACTTGCCACTGACCGGTGGACGGCCTGGAAATGACCAAACTATCCAGGTGAGTGAAATTGGTAAGACCAAGACTACCAACATCACAACGTAGATCGATCTCTTGAGGGCCTTGGATATGGTGAAACGTGACTTGACCATCTGGGGAGTACAAAGGGTTAATGGGTGGTGATGGATTGATGGATGGATGGATGGATAGATGGATGGATGATGGATGATGGATGTGGAGACATGGATGGGTGGATGGATAATTGTGTGAATTGGTGGGTGGATGGATGGTTGAGTTTGTGAGTGGATGGATGGACTGACTGATGGATGGGTGCTTGGGTGGGTGGATGGATGGATGGATGAATGAGATGGGTCGATAGATGGATTTTTGGGTGGAGGAATGGACGCGTGCAACGATGGATGGGTGGATGGATGGATGGACTTATAGGAAGAATAGACATTCGCTAAAAAATCAATTGATGTATGCTTCACTCACATGACAACAGTGTGATATTGAAAATCAAGAGAGGTAATAATCATTGTATGTAGAAAAATCACTCCACGTCCCTACCCTCAAAAAAAAAATAAACAGAAAAAAATCAACATCATTACTGAGATTATACCCATAAATATTCATATTTTACTTTCATAATACAATGAAATACGCTGTCGGACATTGAAAGAAAGTTTCGTAATGATAAAAATATACAGTAAGGGCAGGATTTACATGAAGAGACACCCTGGGCTATTCTACCTTTGAGGTCCCTCCCAGTTCCCCACCTTCCCACCTAAAGGATGGTGGAAATGGTTTAGATAATATAAGAGCAACTCCAAACTCCAATGATGATGATAAGTGTTTAGAACTGTCCACTTTGCAATCTCATTTTGAGAGGACAGAAAATATTATTTTTCAGTACTGGAGTGATTCAATGAAATACTGGTTTTACTATAAGTAATAATTTTAATGTAAACAGTTTATGGAATAAACAGGAATGTTAGAAAAAAAATTAAGTTTACTCTTATATTAAAAAGCAAATCACAAAATATGAACTTTTAATATTTTATTGCCTGAAAAGTGTTAATCAGATCACAGTAACTGTGTCAGTGTAACACTTAAGTCCTTCTATACGTTATCATTAAACAGTCGGTTTTAAAATGCATGTTAAAAATTAAATAAAAGACAACCATTAAAAGCAGTGGGACTAACAGAAATTCAAGAATTCCTGATAGTAAAATCATCCAGATGTTCATCAAAATCCATCGATTTAAGTTTGTCTCTCTCAATGCCCAGTGTGCTCAGTGCAGACAATCTCTCTTAACACACTGTAGCCCGTATTCATGTTTACTCTTCCACGAGCAGTTAGTGACCATTAATTAAGAAACAACCGCTAGATTGCTTCCATATTAGGGAAGACCATCTGAATGTGTTCCTTGTATTTAATTTGATAAAGGTCAGTATACGACACAGTGGGTTCTTCTGTAGCCCGATTGCTTTACCACTTTAAGTGGACGTGCAAAAGTTCATCAGTAAGTGTCAGGTCAACATCTCGAAAGTTTGCTTGAAGGTGTTAGGACACTCTGATGAAGGGGGACTTTTATTATGTTATTCAGGAACATTTTCTGAACCCAAAGGTACTAAAAACAATTATGTTGCAATTATGTCTGGGTCAAATCATATCTTGCCTAGGCTAACACTTCAACGCCTTGCTGAATTTCTTGCTTTGATGGGGTCAGATAAGTAACAAAGGAAAAGATTTGGTTGCGCAACATCACTGTACACAATAGCGTTTCTTCCTACATTAGTTTCAAGTGCATATAGTATAGGAATAAACGTTTTTATCCTAAACTTATCCCTTGAGGAGAAATTATTTACATCATAAGGTGCACTCCCATCATTTTCTTGTCGCTACCTTGCCCGACAACTGTGTTACACATGCGGGCATTCTAAAATGGAGCGCTACGAAAATTACGAAAAAATTGTTTTAAAAAAACAAACAACTACAATGCAGTGTAACATCATATGTAAGAAAATGCTACGGGTGTCACAAAATAAACAGATTGGCCCCATGCGGCGAAGCAATCCTAGATTTTGAGGCCCTAGATTTCATTCTACCTAGCCTAATGGAAAATCCGACAATGTAAACAATGTCGTTTCTCTTCAGGCTTTGATCATGTCATAACCTGTAAATATTCAACATTCAAGAACTACATACCTGCTCCATGAATGAAACAGAACAAAAACATCAGCAAATTCAGATTTGTTAACTTTCCCAGAGACATTTTCTCAGTTGTATCACGCAAGGTCCAAATAGAAAATTGTTCGTCCGCAAAATAAGAGAGCGCCTGGTAATGACGATAGGCTAGTCAGTGACGGACTTAAATTTGTTATTTATTCTAGATAAGAACTTACAAATGGGTAATCTTAAGTCGCAGATTAATAATTACTGCACTAACGCTGTGTCAAAAATAATTATGTTGAAGTAAGGCTGGTTTGTGGTTATAGTTAAAGAGCTCTCCATATATTTTTTTTCTTTGTTGTTACACTGTTATCTTGTACATACCGGGTACTGCTGCAATCCAACACTTTCCGGTATCTTTCCATTTGGGTCTATAAAACCAGAACAAAGAGACAGCGTTAATGGAGTGTTATTAAGACTATCCTCCAAAAGCAAGATAAATCTGGCAGATTCTTCGTAGGAAGCCTAACTGCATTATCTAGATCTAGGCTACATTAAAAGCAACATTTGGCATGTGTTCGTCTATTTAGCAAACGTGGGTTTATCTACTGGCCACCCTTCGGTGAGACTGGCTGGCATAAGCGGACTGGCGTTCTCAGTTGTCAAAAAATAAAAGATCTGCCACAAAATCAGTGTTCAGATAACCTAATAAATAAATAATCCAGTTTATGTATTGATAGGGCGGTGTCGACATAATCGATTTTCATTTGTTTTTTTTTAAATTTATTCCAATAAAGTTCCCATGGCCTCTAACTCTATCTATGTCTCTGCGCCATTTGCACACCCTGACAAAATGTTTAATGAGCAATGAAAAGTTTAATCCCTAACTGTTACAGTATGACATAAACAGAAAACCAATGGATGGATGAATGTTGAACAATTCCAAAATGGCACACAAGTAGTAAATCTGTATAGGGATTTCATATTTCCGGGTAGAGATAGACAGATAGATAGATAGATAGATAGAGAGATCGATAGATAGAAAAACAGTTTGCTAGATATATAGACAGAGAGAAAGAGGGATAGATATATAGATTTTTTTTGGGGGGGGGGGGGGGGGGCTCAGATTCAAATGCAATACATTCATTTCGTGCATGACTCCGTGATTGGATATCACTAAATAGGACTCGTAGTTGTATAATAACATAGATTAAAAAGATACTTTTTAAAAAGGTATCCATGTGAGTGAGTTAGCAAATAAATACCTAGTGAAGTCTAGTCCAAAGTGGTTAGTTAAATGAATAAATACGTAAGTATGAAAGGGATAGATAGATAGATAGATAGATAGATAGATAGATAGATAGATAGATAGATAGATAGATAGATAGATAGATAGATAGACAGACAGACAGACAGACAGACAGACAGACAGACAGACAGACAGACAGACAGACAGACAGATAGATAGATAGACAGACAGACAGACAGACAGACAGACAGACAGACAGATAGATAGACAGACAGATAGATAGATAGATAGATAGATAGATAGATAGATAGATAGATAGACAGACAGACAGACAGACAGACAGACAGACAGACAGACAGACAGACAGACAGACAGACAGACAGACAGACAGACAGACAGACAGACAGACAGACAGACAGATAGATAGATAGATAGATAGATAGATAGATAGATAGATAGATAGATAGATAGATAGATAGATAGATAGATAGATAGATAGATAGATAGATAAGCATGCAGACAGATACACCTGTAGGCAGCGGGACAGACGGGCAGATATATATACGGGATGGGTGATATTGATAGTACATCACGAACATGAATACACAGAATAGGCTCAATGTTTTGTCTTCAGAATCAGGAGCAGGTCCACCACCTTTCGTTATCAGGAACTCAAACTTAACTCGAACTATGGCACTTTACAATGTACAGTGTTTTTCTTTTGTGTTGTTTGCAAGAAACATGACAGAAGGGCCCGACGTTAGACCTTCATTCCTCTTGTCATTTTTTCAAATGTTCGAGAATGTTCCCGGACAAGATAGCGCCAAATGTGTGCCAGTTCAAAGTACATGCTAGCTTCCCCACTAGTGCACACTCAGATAGTGGCTTAAAAGTGGGAGGGGGGTGGGGGAGATCCTGAAGGTCATTTTGGAAACGCTTCAATGTACACCCTTTTAATCATTACTATTGGATTCGGCATGTTCAAATTTTGGGAAAAACAGTTCAAGCTTGGAGGGCTAGACGGTTTAGCATGCTGTAACATAGTCTTAGTAGCTTACCCCGATGTCGTATAAAGGAGGGCAGAAGCGAGGAGTATAATTTACTGGCAAAAAAACTTTGTATTTCAGCTCATTTTTCAACCTTTTTGTGACACCCCCCCCCCACCCCGACCTCCCCCTATATCTTCAATAAACCCATTTTTTTTTCACACAAATGTCTAATCAAGTGAAATCTCGGTGGATACATGTGTATTGAAATGGTTAATGGGTTGCTGTGGTACGATAGCGCAAAATAAACTGAAAATCAACTATTCTGACCAAAATTTCAATTTCAGGACCCGCTCACCCCCCCCCCCCTTAATCAATAGATAGTTGTCTGTAGGGACTATCCAAGTGGGCTCGGGCCCAAGAGGAGGGCTGCATTTCTATTCATTTTGATCGGTTATTGGTTTATATTACTATTTCAATCTGTGTGCACTGAAAGCTGGTGGAAATACCTACAAATTGAAATTGTTTCAAGATCAGTTTGGCTAATAAAACTGTATTGCTATGTTTAAAATAAACAGATTGCTACAATTACGCACGGTCCCCAAGTCGCTTTTTATGCTAAAGGTACGTATTTTAAAGCCTTTAGTGACTCCAGAGATAGAGAGCTCCTCCCGAAATATTCCTAACAGACAAACAATTATTCTTTCAAATTTTCTTTTTGTTTTCCTCCTGTTTTTTTTGGTTGAAAGGGTAGGGGGGGGGGCAGGGTAAGGGATTCGATAAGATAAGATTTAAGGGTTGGCGATAAAGACCGGGTTAGGGACAGTAGGCATACGTGTGTGACTCTGGCGCAAAACGTTTCGGGTGCGTACGCACAAGTAACAGCAGCCTTTAATAAGTAGCCAGAGTGCCCATTCTGGGAAAAAGTGATAGGAACAAATTGGGACAAAAATCTGTGCAGATCTAGATGAGCTACACCACCTTGCCAATGATAAATCTGCATCCGCCCTTCCTCCCCCACTCTCATCTCTCTCTTCCCACCCAGAGCCACTCTCACCACCCGGTTAATCGATATTTATCTCCATCATCTCCTCCTCTCCCTCCTTCTATCTGTGTGTGTGTGTGTGTGTGTGAGTGTGTGTGTGCCCACACCATTTCTCACTCTTTTCCTCTGTCTTTCTTTCCCCTTCCCCGTTCCCCTTTCCCTCTTTCAGGTCTGACTCTCCTTTCCCCCGTTCTCTCTACTCCCTCTAGCCCTTTCCTCCTTTGCCCCCTCCCTCTCCCCCTCCCCCCGATCAAACCCCTAACAGCCTCTCTCTGATATGTTGTGTAGAGCCAAAATCGGCGTATATTTTCTCCATTCTCAGATGGCTAATCTTGATATAAAGCTGTTAGAATGTTCAAATATTATTGAACACTACGAAGTAGCGTATTAAATTAGTTTAGCAGCTTATGTCTGTATTTCGGGCGGTCCGCTGCTCTTGACATCTACACCCCGCGTTTCTTGCTTTTTATTTTTTTTTTTTTTGTTTTCTAGTCCTTCTTCCTGGGTGCTTTTCTGGCAGGGATTAGTTTTTGAGAATTTTGCATGGGCAGCGGCCTTGTTCGACCTGCTGTTCTAGGCGTTCAACTACCAAGGTATATTAATAACGTGCACACGGTGCACACGGACCCTACAAGTTTTTTGCCCTCATTCGAGAAGACTAGGTGCTTGATCTTACCTGCCATACGATCAGCGACAGGAATTTTCCCTCCAAGAAATGTTGTTTATGTTAACATTTAGTTAAGGTGGCATTCCATACGTTCCACTACTTTTGTACAGTTTGTTGTGACGTTAAATACAACACTAGTTATCAATTATTACATTCTTTTAGGTAACCAGCCTATTTGTTCAGACATCAATTTTCTGTTTGTTGCACTGATTGTAAAAATGTCCATGCAAACATGGGCACAACTCAGAGGGAAAATTCCCCTACAGCAGAGGTTCTCAACTTAAGCGTTATTACCCCGGGAAGGGGCGTGGGTGAACACAATGAATTGAAAATTAAGAAGGAGGACGGCGGTTGGGGGCAAATACAAGGCAAATCAACAATACTTGTAGGTGGACATTATGAATAGAAAAGGCCTGGGTTTTTAATGCATTTTATAAAGAATGCTTTAGCTTTGTGTTTTATAATTAATCAATACACCTATTGTCATTAGTACAGCTTTAAAAAACTTTATATATTGTGTGTAGTCTGTCTTCGTGTGAAATGTATCTGTTGGGTTTGAGTAGAAATGTGGGGGAGGGGGGGGGGGCAGAAAAACAAGGGGGGGGGGAGGTATGAAAGAAACTTTGGAGCCTAAAGCTGGGTTTTCATGTGTACGGAAACGGAAACGCCAACCGGAATGCCAAAAAATCCACAAAGTGGTAAAAAGAAACAGTGTTTCCATGTATACAGAAAGGGCATGGTCTCTCTATTTCACAACTTGAAAAGTTTTTGACGTTTCCGTCGCTGTTTCCGTTCCCGTACGCATGGAAACCCAGCTTAAAGGGGCTATTTCCTGAACAGAGATTGAGAACCACCGACTGGCCTAGGACATGTCAGTTTTCAATAGGCAAAAAAATGTTTAAAAACACAGTGAATTTGGGTCAGGAACATTTGGACCTGGGGGCATGTCCAGCTCAAGCTTGATAACTGCTCGTCTTGAATTTTCTCAATTCCGAGCCACTTTAGTCATCAAATTCTGTCTTTTGATATTGCCAGTTGTCTGTGAAGTGTCTGTCAAGCTATTTTGGGGGCGTTTACGGACAGACAGGAAATAGCAGACAGGTTGGCAAACAGATAGATAGACATACCCTCTGACAGCCAGTTGAAAGACGCGCAATATTTTTATTTTTTATCTTTGTGGACAGACGGGAAGGAAAGTTAAACCATCACGTACGAACGCACACACACACACACACACACACACACACACACACCTAGACACATATATACTTACGAAAACCTCGGATGGCCCGTGTGCACGATGGACACGTTGGAGATACCTTAGCCGTTGGAAATCGAGAAGGGCAGGCCGAACGGGAAGCTGCCAGGGCAAAATTAAAATACAATTTAGCCCTCTGGCCTTTCCCTTAAAAAAAAGAAACAAAAAAAACCTACCTGCGCTGCACTGTGGCGACGACGTGTCAGCTCCAGTTGTAACTGGGCTGCAATGACACGAAGGTAAATTTCCGAAATGGGGTTAAAGAAGTATTCAATAATACAAACAAAAAAAAAAAAACAGAAAGAGAGAAAAATTAATGTACTTACATGGCTTGAAAAACGGCATTAGTGTTGAATGAAAAGTTGAAGATATGAGTATACTGCACGGTACAAAATATCAGAAATACTCCAGTTCTTTCTGCCGGTCTGTTTGTTTATCGGTCTGTCTGTTTGTTCATCAGAGAGAGTGTGAGAAAGAGAGGGACACAGAGAGGGAGTGACTGAGAGAAAAGTCGAGAGAGAGAGAGAGAAAGAGCGAGTGAGAGACAGACACACACAGAAAGGATGCGACAGTTACAATAACAAAATGACATTTCCTTTTAAATAATTTTACTACAATATTTTGCTTCTTAGTCTTTGTTTTTTCTTTTTAAAATTGACGGTAAAAGAGTTCTAAATAACTAATAATCTAATTATTGATAATTAAATCCATGGCCTTTTTCTCGTACGCGTCACCTCGTGTAAAGCTCCGAAAACAGTTTTCTTTGGGTTTTTTTTGTCCCACCCCCCCCCCTTCCAAATCTTTTCTTGGTAGGTATCAGGGAGTATGTAAGTATAGAGAGGTTTCACTATTGGTCGATTTGCATTGCGAGACACGGGTGACTCCTGAAAACCACTGTTAGCATGGAGCGGAAAGTAGCTCGCCGCGTTAAACAATACCCCGTTTGTGCATTTCCACGGGGCAGAAACCAGCCCAAAGATGTGAACAAACCGTAGTAAACAGATCATGCATACTATCTTTGGTGATGGCGGTATCTTTCAATTCTTGTTACCGCAGCGACCTAGTTTCGTCATTAAGCGTAAGTGAGGTCTCTCTATAAATACATGCTCTCTGGTAGATGCTAATGGTCCCTAGCAAAACTGTTTGAAAGTGGCGCTTTTCTGTCTCACTCCACCAGTACGATGTAACACAACTATCTGTTGCGGTTCTGCAACTGATGCTATTAGTTTCTGAAAGCTGTGTAATAAATAACTCATCGCGGCCTTACCTTTATTCGATCCGTCTCCATTTTTGGTCAAAATAAAGATTTTTCAGATTGTAGAAGAGGTATAAGAAATGCACACGTTGACACTTGTATAAAGGACGCTGTGGCACTTGTCAAGCTGTTTCACATTTCCGATTTATTCTAACTCCTAGGTCATAATACTAAAGCCGCAAACATTTTTAGCGCAGAATTTCTCAGTTTTAGCAAAAAGTGGAATTCAAACAACCAAGAGCTAAGGTCGTGTGAAGATGGGTTTCTTTGGGGACAGTAGTATTATTACAGAGACACCAGAGAGTGTGTATGTATAGAAAGGTTTCACTATTAGGCGATTTGCACTGCGAGACACGGGAGGCTCAGCGAAACCACTGTTAACGTCGAGCGGACAGTAGGTCGCTGCGGTAAACAATACCCGTTTGTGCATTTCCACGGGGCGTAAACGCTTATAAACAGCTCTAAATCGCTTCAAGCAGTCCACAAATATAAACAAACCGCAGTAAACAGATAATAATGCACACCATCTTTGGTGAAGACGATCTCTTTCAATTCTTCAATTTCTTGTTTACCGCAGAGACCAAGTTTGGCTACTTAGCGGAAATGAGATCTCTCTATAAATACACAGTCTCTGTAGACACTAAGAGAAAATACATTATTGTATTGAGTTATCTTCCATTGCTCAGCTACAGCTTGATGTATAAAATACGATGCTGCAATAACCCCCCAAAAACCCAGCCCTTACCAGAATGAACCGGAAAAGAAAAGGACACCACGAAACGATATATATCTATATAATAAACGTTGTTAGGGGCACATAGTATAATTACAAAGCCAAATAGAGGAAATTCTGAGATGTGATCACCGTCCAGCAACGGCTTATAATGTAAAGCCCCTGACAACAACCTATTGAGAACAAAAATTAGAAGAAGAAAAAAAGAAAAGGAAAACATGCCCGGGAACAAAAAAAAAAAAAAACGACAGAAGATAATGCTGGCGATAAGATTGACTTAGATGATAAAGAGGAGGAACGAACAAGGGAGGAAGAGACAAACACTTTTTTTTTTAAAAACCAGGTTATACCATGGGATATTTCCCATATTGTGGTATGCGACACTTTGCCGACTTCGAGGTTTTGTCATGAAGGTGGTTCTCTCATTCCTAGTTTTATTATGTATAAGTGTCATTCCAATAGGTTCAAAAAGTTTCGAGATATGTGTTTGTGACGTTATATTTTATCCGTTTTAGACCTTTTGCCGACCAAACTTCAATCCTCCATTTCTCGAAAAGGCAAACATGCACATAATTATAGCGATGTCTATTGAAAATACGAGACGATATCACGATAGGAAGCGTTTTTTCGTGGACTACAGCAACAGCACATTTGCACTTTGAGGAATTAAAATTATCTGCACCAACTGGCAAGACGCTGACGAAGTATCGCTTAATCTTTCCGTGCTGTCTCACACCTAGGGTAGGTGTCAGGTAGAACGGTTGTGCATACCTGGGAACCTGCACGTGTTTACATGACACTCACAATAATTACACCTTGGTATAATACACCAAGACATTATCTTTTTTGCACCTAAAATTACCCGAGAGTGCAGCGAGGGAGGAGATTCACATACCGCAGGGTGCAAAGATGAAACAGATAATAATATAATGTAGCACACTCGAGATCTTAGTTCTTGTTTATTCAATCTCCTTTTTCTGAAAAACCTGGAGATGTTTTAGTATGTAGAAGAGGTATAATAAATGCACACTTTGACACTTACTTATAATGCGTTGTGGCATTTATCAAGCTGTTTCACAATTCAAATTTATTCTCCAACTCCTAATTATAATACTACAGCCGCATAGGTCTAACATCGAACTTCTCCGTTGTGCAAAAAGTGGAGTTAGAACAAAAAGGAACTAAGATACCAAGAGTTTTGGACCGCATCAGAACTACATTACGAAAACAGCATTTTGTCTTTGCCAAAGATGTGCCCATGGAAATAGCGGACACACGAGAAATGAGCACAGTAGGAGCAAAGATTTTCTGACAATGCTCTAGAGCTTGCGAACCAAGAGACGCGATAGAGATTAATACAAGTCCAAGTGGAGGAAAAAGGCAATTGGCAATAATCTTTACTAAGATGAGAGAAAACCCTTAGTTTCCCTGTATCTGGTCAAGCGATCGCTGTTTCCCTGGCTGTTTCAGAAAACCTGGATTAGCTGCCCCCAGACTGTAGCGTTTAGTGGAACTGGAGTGGAAATTTAAAGTATAATAATAGTGTTATACATATATATTTTATTACATTTATATAACATACTTTGAAGCCTACAAAAACGGATGCAAATGAAAGAGAGGAGGAATAATGTTATTTTGCAGGCTTCAACAAAAAAATAAAATTTTAAAAATACGACATTTATTAACTTGATAATTTTATTTTTTTTTTAATGGGCATTTAAATGCTGCCAGCCAGCAGGTTCACTTCATACATATTGATTAGAATCTTTAAAATAAATATTTACTGTACTTTAAATTACTCTAAATTTCAACAATTTTCTTGCCCAGAACGAAAGAAATTACGGAAAAGCTAACTAAAACTGACGAAGGCGTACCATTGTCACGAAGATAATGGAAGGCAACACGCACTGAGTATATCGAGTGGTATTTGCCATATGGCTGTATGTGACATTTTGCCTAGTTTGAGATTATGTCATGAAAGTGGTTCTCTCATTCCTAATGTCATCATGTGTTATTAAGTGTCATTCCAATCG
The DNA here is from genome assembly GCA_963931925.1 of Onchidella celtica. NCBI lineage: Eukaryota > Metazoa > Mollusca > Gastropoda > Systellommatophora > Onchidiidae > Onchidella > Onchidella celtica. Next base: position 33,840,721 of record OZ007582.1, on the reverse strand, counting down.
GTTCAAAACTTTTAAAGATTTTTGTTTGTGACGTAATGTTTGAGGCGTTCTAGCCCTTTTGAAGGCCAAACTTCAATCCTCATTTTCACGAAAAGGCAAAAATGCACAAACGCTTACGATATCTATGGAAAGTACCCGACAATATCACGATAGAAAGAGCTTTTCGTAGTATACAATAGGGCTAGGCTTGAGACATGAATGTACTGTCCCTACATTTTTCTGTTGTATTCCTGCCGCCTTTTTTTTTTTTTCAACTTATATCTTGCTTTACGTGTCCAAATGAATGAATAATAATTTAAAAAAACAAGAAAAAAAACGGTTGCAATCAATTCGTCTGGAATAAGTACAGGAGAATCCAAAATAATTGTCTGTCTCGGTAGTTGAAGGTACTGGAAGACTTGAGAGGCTGCAAAATGTAATCATCTCTGCACGCTGTAGTAAAGTGGTTCCCAAATCTTTTTACCGTTGTATGGACACTTAGGTAGATGCTGGGGCGCAGTACAGCCCTGGGTCAAGCCAATGCAGATAATATAATGATTCCGTAAGGTTGGTGGGATTACCATAGGGGCGGGTTCCTACATCAAATCTGCGACGGCACCATGTCGTAATCAACGGATCTACCTTGGAACTATTATGATTCCTATGGGCAGACTTGACGTTAATCCTTCCCGTCAGATTTCTGTAGGCCACTGGCTGGGTAAGTAGTCTACAAGATTATAATGGGGCAAAAATGAAATTTTGAGGAGTTCTAAGACGAATAACTTGTTATGCATGTATACATGACGCAAGGGGCTTCTTGAAAAGGTAGCTGGAGATTTTCAGGTGCAGAAAATAGTTTCGTACCAAAAAGATACCACTTCTGTATTATTATGATAAGTAGACCATTTTCTTGTTGTTGACAGTGTGTCTGTTTATTTGTTTTGGAAGTTATTTCAAAAAGCCTCACTAGTGCAAGGCTTGCAAGCTATGCAAGGCTTTTACCCTGTTTTAGCCTCAGAGGAGTAAAGCCGAGTCGCATAATGATGCAGTTGAGGGATCGTCTTTTTACATAGATCAACTTCATAAGAAGAAGAAGAACTAGAAGAAAAAGTGTATGTTATATTAAGATCATGACGACCTTAGTACTTGGGAGTTCGTCATGCTTAGGCGCACACATGCGACTTCCTGTCGTGGTGCAATTGTGTCCTAGTTCCGTGGTCCTATCCACTCTCGCATGTGTGGTCATCTCCATTTAAACGCCACGAGCTCAAAAAAGAAAGATGCAATAAGTACGTACGCACACACTCCCCCCCCCCCCCCGTGATTTTTGCGCTGGGGGTACGTATTTGACAGCCTTTTGTGACCCCTGAGCTGGAGGGCTCCTCCGGAGAAACCCCCAAACAGTCTTAATTAATTATTCTTTCAGATTTTCTTTTTATTTTCCTTCTGTTTTTTGAGTTGAAAGGGGAGGGGGCAGAGTTAGGGATTCAATGAGATTTAGAGTTGAGGATAAGGACGGGGTTAGGAACAGGTACAGCGGCAAACGTTTGAGGACCGTACGTATTTACAACAACAGCCTTTCAAAAATACTGCAAGACTGCGGGGCGACTGGAACGCAACAAATTCGCCAATAAAATAATGAACACCGAGTCTTGGGGCTACCACTCGTGCTCCAAAATGTTTTGCATTCGCCCATTGTTAAGGGGCCGTGGTAGTTTACATATCTGCAGCAATCAAATTGCGGGGCCGTAATATCAGTGTTTGACCTTATTTTTGTCCAGCCCGCAAGTTTTGTGTCTCCAGTTTAGGAGGTTCTTCGCTTCTCTTAGCATTTCACCTCAATCTTCTTCTTTTTATTTTTTTTGTTCCTATTTTCCCAGAATTTTTGTGACAGAGATATTAGTTCTTCATTTTTTTTTTCCCCTGAATTTTGCCTGGGCAGCGGTTTAGCCTGCTCTTCTCGACTTTCAACTACCAAGATATCTTTAACGTATGCAACGCGCACTCTATCCCCTCCGACTTTTTCGTCCTTAACCGAGAAGACTAGGTTCTCGATTCTGCCTATATCTCTATACGTTAGCTAACTTTCAGCTTTATCAGAAAGTATGTATGTAAAGAAAGAAATGTTGGTGTATTTGCACTGCGAGACACGGGTGGCTCCGGGAAACCGTTGTTAGCATGGAGCGGAAAGTTGGTCTCTACGGTAAAAAATACCCGTTTGTGCATTTCCACGGTGCGGAAGAACTTATAAACGACTCTTAACTCGTTTCAATCAGCCCAAAAATATGAACAAACCGCAGTAAACAGCTAGTGCATAATAGTCTTTGGTGAAGACGATCTCTTTTAATTCTTGTTACCGCAGCGACCTAGTTTGGCGATTTGGCGGAAGTGAGATCTCTCTATAAATACATTACTCTCTGGCTTCATTCAAAAACAGTTCGTACTAAATCACCCTTCCAGCCAAGTCCTCACCTCACTTAGAGGGACAGTTAAGGGTCCAGGAAGGAGGGGTTTTAATTTCAAACAAAAACATTTCAGCGTGCCCTTTACGTAAACAGACACTCACTTTTTTTGTCACCGCGGCGTTTCGGTAGACGGACAATGATCTCTTTTCCCAGCCCAGTTTGTTTTCTTCCGTAAAAGTAGAGCACTGCATTATTGAAGGGATTGTTATTATAAAAAGCAGTCTTTCTCATTCGTTGAGCAATTTATAAAAAAGTGTTCGCTTGTCAATTCCTGTGGAGTTGGTTTTTAGTGTGTGTGTGTTGTGTGTGTGTGTGTGGTGTGTGTGTGTGCGCGCGCGCGTGTTTTCTGACGCCTCCCCTCGACTCTCTTGTTCTGAGAATGTGTATTTATTAAGGTCTTCGTTTTCGGAAGATTTCCGCCCTTGGCAGTTTGCCCCTTCCATTTTAGCTTTTTGCTTTCTTCTTGTTCTCGTTCTCTGTGCTTTGTGTGTGTGTGTGTGTGTGTGTGTGTGTGAGAGAGAGAGTGGTGTGTGTGTGTGTGTGTGTGTGTGAGAGAGAGTGGTGTGTGTGTGTGTGTGTGAGAGAGAGAGTGGTGTGTGTGTGTGTGTGTGTGTGTGAGAGAGAGTGGTGTGTGTGTGTGTGTGTGAGAGAGAGTGGTGTGTGTGTGAGAGAGAGAGAGAGTGGTGTGTGTGTGTGTGTGTGAGAGAGTGGTGTGTGTGTGTGAGAGAGAGTGGTGTGTGTGTGAGAGAGTGGTGTGTGTGTGTGTGAGAGAGAGAGAGTGGTGTGTGTGTGTGTGTGTGAGAGAGTGGTGTGTGTGTGTGTGTGTGAGAGAGTGGTGTGTGTGTGTGTGTGTGTGTGGGTGTGTGGGTGGGTGGGTGGGTGGGTGTGGGTGTGTGTGTGTGAGTGTGTGGTGTGTGTGTGTGTGTGCCAGGGATTAGTAAGTTGTTTCTTTAATTTTGCCCAGGGTGGAGGCCTTGTTAGGTCTGCTCTTCACGACTTTCAGCTGTCAGGGTAACTTTTACACTCGCAACGTGCACACGGGCCCTCCAAGTTCTTCATCCTTATCCGGGAAGGCAACGTGCTCAATCCTATCCACCAGATTAGGGTCAGGGACGGGAGTTTTTCCGCCCAAATTTCAACATGTCTTCTCCGACCGAGGAATCGAACCAGGTACCTTCGGCTTGAGAG
>OZ007582.1:33827089-33832089 GCA_963931925.1 Onchidella celtica | reverse complement strand
TCTCTCTCTGTGTCTCTGTTTCTCTCTCTCTCCCCCTCTCTCTCTGTCTCTCTCTCTCTCTCTCTCTCGATCTTTCTCTCTCTTTTTACTGCAGAGGTCTGGGAAGGAAACAGGCGCGTGAGAAATTGAATTCCATGTCAGAGACAATTTCCCTATTGGAAAAAATCAAGATTCTAGACTCCAGGATGGACGGCGACATCTCAATATCGAACACTCTGGTGCATAGGTCGTTTCTCTCCCAGCTGGACAGGGGAGTTGGCGGAAACAGGCAATTTCTACCATGCTGGGTGCATTAACACAATACAGCCAGTGGCGTAACTAGGGTAGGACATGTGTCTGTATGTGTGTGTGTGTGTGTGTGTATGTGTGGAGCGGGGCGGGAATGGAGTGAAGGTGAAAACTAATAAAACTATTAGTTCAGTGAATCACTTTGCATTGTGATTTCTATGTTTATCTATCTATCTGTTTATCTATCTATATATCTGTTCACTTATCTATCTATCTATCTATCTACCTGTCTATCTATCTATCTATCTATCTAACTATCTAACTATCTATCTAGCTATCTATCTATCTATCTATCTATCTATCTATCTATCTATCTATCTATCTATCTGTCTGTTTGTCTATCTGTCTGTCTGTCCGTCTATCTATCTATCCATCCGTCTATCTGTCTGTTTGTCTGTCTGTCTGTCTGTCTGTCTGGCTGTCTATTCTTTTTTTTTATTCCCGCTCCTGTTTGATGGCGCCAAGAGGTTTGATTAGTAGGTTTGCTGTTATCTGACAATCTACAGTAATTTAGTATTGTTAAAATAAAATAAATGACCTTACCTTTCTGTACTAGGGTTATCTGTGTTTACCGGCATGGTACATAGATTAGTTTTTCATAAACTTGATGGCTCGTCTGAAACTGGATAGACAGCGACTGGTAGATGGAGGGTGAGGAGGGAAAGATAGATGTTAAATCCACGCATACACAAGACTGACTGATGGTTAATATCAGTGTCCTATGCTATGTCCCCGGCCCATACAGGTCACGGGCCGGAGCAACCCACAAGCCCGCACCAGAGTGGTGCCATCACTGTCAAATATTTTCTCGTCACCATCTTTTAACACTAGCCAAAGACACCGAATACTGCAAGAGGGCCTTTACTATGGTGACTCTGGCTGTCTATTCTAATATCCAACAATTTTGTAGTAGATATTGTGTGTTCGAGGGGGGGGGGGGGGGGGGGGAGGACGCTAGAAAAATCACTCAAATTAAAGAAAAACAACAACACACTATTATTTATTTTTATTTTTTTTATAGTGTGTTTATTATGTTGTTCTGTTGCTTCGTTTTGTTTATTATCTTGGGCACTATTACCCCCACACTGTCCCTGCGTACGCCTCTGAAATAAAACAAGACACAGGGCCAATCACAGAGAGGCACAAAAACAGAAACAGAATAATAATCATGACGTTCTTCCCAGACAAGCAGACTGGACATTTATTTTTTTTTTTGTATGTGAGAGCTTCTGTCAGATTTCATTGCTAGCGTCCATCTCGACCGGGGAAACACCTTATCACACTAATCAAGGTCAAAGACACCTCTTAAGCTGCGTTTCCATGTGTACTGAAACAGAAACGGCAACTGAAAAGTAAAAAATCCAGCAAGTAGTGAAAAGGAAAGAGAGTGTTTCCATGTGTATGGAGTGGCGTTTAGGTACACATAAAAACATCTTTCCCCCTTTCACCACTTGAAAGGGTTTTTGACGTTTCCGTTGCCGTTTACCGTTTCCGCACACTTTGTCATAACAAAGCGGATTAAACATGATTTTCTAGAATCTGTTTTTCTATCTGGGGATTAAGTAATTCGTATTATAGTATGACCTTTGTTCTAGAATGAGCAGGGCAGGACATTTGACTTTGTTAGTTTGAATAATCCAGTACACTGATTTTTTTTTGATTTTTTTTTTTTTTTGCAAAGTGCAAAAAAACAAAGTTTAAAATCTAGCCAGTCTGAGAAATTATTAGTGCAATTAGGTTTTAGTGTAAAATTTGAACATATGCCAAATTTCAAATAGATTCAACAGAAAACGTTCAAGAAAATTGATATTGAGATGCCACCCGCCACCATCTCCTTCTACATTAAGACTTTAATCATTTCTTCTATGCGACCTTCGTTTTTGTCTGCTCTGTCTCCATTTTCTTAAAGAAAAACAGGAGATAATTTTAGTACAGAGAAGAGGTACATCCACTGCACACTAAGGGTAGCCACACAAAGGCCACCGAATTCGGTCACCGAGCCACTAGGCGCTTTAGGTGAGAAGAATTGCACTATATAATTTCAACAACTTGCACACAGAGCCCGCCTAGATTTGGTCCGTTTATGTAGCGCAATTCTTCTCACCTAAAGCGCCTAGTGGCTCGGTGACCGAATTCGGTGGCCTTTGTGTGGCTAACCTTAGACACATGTACGGAAACTTGTGTGGGGTGTGGACGGGGGCTCCCATCACTATCCAGTTTGAAATTTAGACGCAGTTCAAAGATGTTTTTTTCTTTCACTCAATGACAACACAAGTTATAACTTATTATACATTAAAGTAAAAGAAAATCACTGAACGACTGTCTGATTCAATATTTCGAGAAGTTGGCTTAGATACTAGTGTTGGAAAATCGATGTCTACCCAAGCCGATTATTCGGCTTTCCGTACGGAAGCAATAATCTGCGAGCCGAATATTTGCCTGTCCGTAGCGAAAGAGTTAAAATGCTGTGTGACACTTTATCAATCTGTTTCACAGTTCCGATTTTTTCTAATTCCTTATTACAACTCTAAAGCCGCAATTTCTCAGTTGTGCAAAAAGTGGAGTTGGAACCAACAAGAATCCGAGACACAGAATACCGTGACGAACCATTCCTTCTCCCACTATATTTCATTATCTACAAATTGCGCGCGTATTAATACGGTGAGTACTGCTCTTTTTCGTTCAATTATAAAGGCGCGTGGTGCGAATTGTTACATTGTTGACATGGATGAGACACGCGGGAGTAGACGGATAGAATTATGACGAATTGATTCGTCTCGTTATCCGGTGTCTCGGGTAATACTAAAGCTGGAAGCGTTTGACTTCGAATTTCTCAGTTGTGCCAAACAGTGGAGTTAAAACAAACACGATCTAATGTCGGGTCTGGTCACAATAAAGCTAATGTTATTAGACGACAGTAATATTTTGCACAGTAAACTATAGGTAGAATGGGCATATCCGCCATCTTTAGTGTAAGGACCGACGCATCACCATGGCGAGTGTAGCATTGATTTTGATTCGTTAGCTGATTGGCATTGCGAGCCGGGAACCAACCGGCGGCAAGCTAAAAGTAGTTCGCTACAGTAAACAGTGGCACGTCTGTACACATCCAATGGGAGACGTTCGGTCAATTCTTTCACTTCCTTTCCCTTGTTTACACGGATGGTAGGGAATCTGGCCAGCTTGGATCCATCCTTTCCACCCCTGTCATAACAATCAACTACAGTGCAACCAGCAGGCATTTTAACCGCTTAACCATATCTGGAAGTTACGCTAATCATCTGATCTATCGGCCATCTTTGGCGTAGGAAGATCAAAATAAAGACACTCTGTGACGGCATGCGCATTCCACCTATAACCGAACAATGAACACAGGTCATTATGTTATTTGATTTTGTACCACAGCATGGACGTTGAACGAAGACTCAAGCAAAGCCCAACATGAGAATCAATGGTATTCCGAGCCTACTGTAAAACTGTGTTTTTGGCGTAGATACGTTCTTTTACCATAACACTTCGGATAGTAGGCAGACAGAATTAACCAAAAGCGTGTAAGAATACATCACTGGTGATGGAATAATCCCATATAGAAGATAAACTGTTAATAGAAACAGAAAATGCCAAATATAGGAATAATGTATTTGTCTGCAGAAATACCACTTCGAATGACGCTCACGTATTGGTTTTGTCATAAACCTGGCGCATTATGAGTGTGCAGTATGAAAGGATGGTTGCTGCATGGCTGTGCTATTACCATAATACATTTTTATGTTCGTGGGCGTGGGGAAGTTTTTCGTTAAGCTTTGCTCAAAATTCAACATAATACAAAAACGCAAATTCAGAACAAAAAAAAATCCTGTTTATCCTTTTTTTTTTCACAATATTTTTCGAGCTTTCAAGACTGAGCATGCTAAGGCCCCGTGCCAAAAAATAACAACTCTTTGTGAGTGGCATGATCAGCCGCCGTGCCAACAAAAACAAAAAAATCATTGTGATAGGCATGTTCAGCCACCGTGCCTAAATAGAAAACAAGCAAAAAATGCGACTGGCATGCTCAACCGCCGTGCCATAAGAAAGAAACAAATCTATGTAAGTGTGCATGCTCAGCCGCCGTGCCAAAACAAATGGCCGTGCGAAATTTAGAAATTTCCAAACTCTCACTCGTTTAATCTGATTTGCACCAGAAGCCAGCCAACAGTTGGATGTATAGAAAAAAAACGAAGTCAGCGATAGATCCTCTGTGAAATCACAGACCCCACACATAGGGGTGAAACAGACGAAGCTGGTGTAGGCACCATTTATGGACCGCCGCCCTTCACACTACCCAACGGGATACCGCCGGGAAGTGCCTATGGTACTAGCGTGAAGCAAACTTTACCAGTGGTGAGCCACTGGCCTAGCGGCGACACCAGCCTTGATTACGTTTCACCCGTTAAACATAGGACATTATACTCTGCCAGCCTTTCCCTTTAATAAAGGGAAATAGATTTTCGTTTATGATCATGTTATGAAGACTCATTTTATTATCATAGTCGCGGGTAAATTGAATGTCAGTGGAAATAGAGTTCTTGACAATCATGGCTGTCTCCCTCTGCACATAAATCTGTATGAATAAAACTTTCCTGCTCTTTGAAGTTTTGAAATTCGCTGTGTTGTTGGGCACTGGGTTTTATCTTGGACAGAAGTAATAGTGTTTGGTATTAGTCTTTGAT
>OZ007582.1:33789589-33822089 GCA_963931925.1 Onchidella celtica | reverse complement strand
ATGTAAGAGCCACATACTTCAGATGTATGAAAGCCACAAGATGCAAACAAAATTTAAACAATCAGCCATTTTTACTTTCAAACACGGATTAAAACTAGTTTAAAATCAAGATTTAAATTTTTAATTATTTTTACAACCATGAATTGCGTATAAAATCAATGGTAATTTACCTTTTATGATTGTGATGAAAAAGAGATCGGTTAAGTTATTTCCACGAGCAGCATATTGAAGGTCAAAGAGCCGCACATGACTGTCGATCCGCGGTTTGGTCACCCTGCTCTATGGGGGCCGGGCAGAGAAGGAATGAATGAAAGAAGTAAAATGAAATTATAGATGATTTGGGAGTCATGTCGCCAAAAATTCACTGCATGATCTTTGTCATCATCTCCTGGTCAGTTTCCGAAAATGTTATTGTGGCCAGTTTGCAAAAACATTATTGTGACCAGTATGCGAAAACATTGTGGCCAGTTTCCTAAACCGTTATTGAGGCCTGTTTCTGAAAAATTTGTTGTGGCCAGTTTCCAGAAACTTTACTGTGACCAGTTTCCGAAAACATGATTTCATCCTTACCCGACAAGACTAGGTGCCTGATCCTACCTACCATAGGATCAGGGATAGGAGCATTATGAGAAAAATGCCAAAATTTCAACATGCCTGAGGCGACCGGGAATCGAGTCCGGGACCTTCGGCATGACAGGTGTCAAGGTTAATACTATAATTGTTGTGCTGGGTCACGACTTGAAAAGACTTGTTTTTTTTCACGGTCTCGTTGATTATAACCAGCGTAAATTGTCCTTGAACTGTTCTCGTGAACAGTTTGTTTTTGTAACACTTTTTCTTAGAGATGGAAAGAAAGTGGGGCGAGATAGAATAAATGGATAAGTTAGGAGTGACAGTGCAATTCTCGACCCCGTGATTTTGATGAACACTTACAAGGGAAGAGAAGGGGTGAATAAGGATAGATAGTTTAAGACGCTTGGTCGCGTTCAGAAATTCGTACATAAAATGTAGAAAGCACGAGGGTTTAAAGATTTCAGTAATGGTTTTGACATTTTAATTTGACCTTGTCTGTTTCTAGTACAAGGCCGTGACCAACTTCCATGCAGAATCTATTAATACTGCGAGCTGAGCTCGAATGGATGCACCAATCAAATCTAGGCATTTGGACGGTAATTTGCAGCTGGCCGCACAGTATAAAAGCGTAGCCATTCCTATGTTCAGGACTCCATACAGAAAAATTCCATCTGTGCAGGCGTCGGCGTGATTCTGCCAGAAGAATCAGAAGACTGTTGTTTTTATGTCTATGTCCATGATAGGCATTGAGATGAAGCCATATGCTCGATTATGATTTACCCACTGCTGTTGTCTGCTGCTCCCTGGTTCCTTACCAGGGACCAAGTGTAAGTGTTTGTCTGTTGATGATTCAACAATGAACGAGGAGCTGAAAGTAATTTTTCCAGTAGGACAGGATTGCCGCATATGCTAGGAGTACTACCCAAGAATGCAAGACAAAGATGTATATTAGCTTGCAACTAGATCTAGTATGAATGTTTGGCATACACATCTGTGAATTGGAATTGATTTGTCTGGATGAGGCTGGGGATTGCCAGCCCATCCTAGAGTAGATCTAACTTAACTACGTCAGTTTATATTGACGAGCTTGATCCATTATAAGCGGTAGGCACAAATAGCTGAGATGACATTGTCGCCAGAGACATGAGTATATTGCTTGATAGATAGTAGGCAGACTATATCTGAGAGATAGATAATTAATACTTAAATTGTGAGTGAGTCAGAATGATCTTAATCTTATAGGAATCTAGAGGAGACTTCTAGTGACATATTATTGAATTTTCATTTGATGCTGCTGATGTTGTCTTTTTAGTATGTAAGAGATCTAGACAAAATTGTTAGGAATTTTAAGGTAATTAAATTTGTGGCCCTGCAGGTCTGTTGATAAAAACTTATTCAGGTTGTTCTTAGTGTGTGGCATGGTACGAAAGAGTAATTCATAAATACCTCTCGATTTTAAATGCAGTCATAAAACCAATAACCCATAACACCCACTCTGTAACACTATCACCCAAGACCAGACTCGTAACAACAGGCGAACACCTTACCTCCAGACCAGCGGTTCCCAAACTTTTCTATACCCCGCAACCCTAGGAAACTTCTGATTATATTCTCGCCCTTCCTACAAAAGTAATATCTGGTTTGAAGATGAAGAAAGCGAATATATACTCAATTTGAGCAGATCCAATTTCTCGCATCCCCTGAAATATTTATCATCTCACACCTCTGGCTCGGAACTCGTACACTAGACCATCGTTGCTTTTGCAGTTAAAACAATAAAATCCTGTTCAGGAGTGTGGTGTGTCGGAGACCACAGAACGTACGGCTAAAGATACCACGTTAAAAATCCTACAATAAAATCCTCTTTAGAAGTGTGGTGTCTATGAGACCCCAGGACGTACGGGCAGGAGGAGTCATAATGCATGTGCGTTGGTGAGAACGTACGTGCACATTTAAACATTTTAAAACAATGGAATGGTGGGCAATGATTTCTTTAAAGGATACCTGGAAATTTAAGAAAGAAAAACCCCCGAAAAAAGAAAATTGTAAACGTTTTTAATTCTTCTGGGTCCATTCGACCCACTTTGTACGACTACCGTTAAATGAAGCGCATAAATCAATAAACATGATAAATAATACTCGGATTTTATTATGCCAACGTGTACTTTTCTATGAAATTCAGCAACTGATAATAGTTGCCAATAAACGTGTTGTCTTTATATAGTATCAGTATTTGGAGTCCTGTCCTGAATCGTGTTGGGTGGAATGAGTGACATGTTCTCGGTGTCCTACAGAAAGGTTTGGAATGACCGGGTGAGAGAGTGAGTGCTTTCTGCCACAGTGACAGGGGAAAGTAGTGACTGTGGCGCGAACAGCCCCTCCCCTTTGAATGACAAGGCTCTAACTTGCTTCCATCAACTTTTGAGAAACGGATGATTGAAGTTCCATGTGTTCATAGCTGTAGCAATGTCACCGTAGTAAAGGTACTTTTGCAGTTTTTTTTTAGTTTGTTTTTTTTTTCTGCCTAGGGTTAAAAGATGGTGACAGGAAAATATTTGATAGCGATGACAAAACTCTGGTGAGAGTCTGTGGGTTGCTCCACCCGGTGACCCATATAAAGACTCCAAAACTGGGTAAGTCAAATTTTGCATTATTTATGGGCCCTTTCAGATAGACATTCAAACGCACTGTAAGACGCGGTGTAAGCGTTCAGTTAAAGCTTGCTATGTCCCGTCTTTATCCGAAGATGAAGACATGACATAGCAAGATCTGAATGAACACTTATACCGCGTCATACACTAATTTTGAATGACTTTCTGAAAGGGGCCACAACTCTTCCAAATTTGTCTTACCCAGTTTTGGAAAAACTCTCTTCATATGGGCAGGGGTCATAGCATAGAATACGAGAAGTAACAATTAATTTTTCTTCCACTCGTGCAGATTTAACATCAATCGTTCCGTCCACTCCCGCCTTCTCCCAATCTCTGTCCACCCAGTCGCTCAAGCGAGCAGTTATAGAGAAGGTAATGAAATATTAACGCATTTACAACAAGCAAAAATTGTTCAGAGCTTTTTGGAATTAAGAATTTTCAGGGTTTTTTTTTTTTGTTGCTTTTTTTACAAATACTGACAAATTACACATCGTATTATATTTTGATACTTTGACACACTTCGACCAGTACTGGTATGGTGTAATGTGTAACTCAGTTCAGCCGAACTGTGGAGTCCGAGACCCCGAGTACCGACACAGACCATTCCTTCTTTCGTTAAATGTCCACAATTTGGGCGCGTATAAACACGGTGAATTGTTGCATGGTTGACGTGGATGATGCGCCTGCAAGTCGGCGGACAGGATTTGGCGAATTTGAACCGTCTCGGATAGAGTCTTGTCATTTTAAGTGGATGAGTTGTTATGCTGCATGATTTAGCAGCTCTTTGACAAAACACTGGATCTCGATATCTGAAGAAAAAAAGTACGTTATTATCTTATCCTCCAATGTGACAACTTAAATTACAACAGTTTTGTGTATATTCAGTGTGTAGACTGCTAGGCCCCAGCCAGGAACCCTTCGTCACTCCGACATGTTTCCTTAGGAATGGTAGTGTAGTGCCCTCCTGTTGTGACGTTGAACTGAGCAATGAACAATAATCTAAAACCGAGAGTTCTCTTAACGTGCACGCAGAGTGGGCGCTCGTTGGACGCACCAAAAAACCTGCAGCGTGGTGGTTTAGTGGCGCACGAATTTTTCGCCCATTTCAGGCCACATCGCGCTACTGGTTCAACACAGTACATTGTCCTTGTATAGCATGTTCGTGTTGTCACTAGATCTAGATCTATACCACGAGTGGTAACTGTACGGTTCACAAAACCAAAATGGATGTTGAAGCATTGATAACTGTCGTTGAGAGGAGGGCAACTTTATTTGACAAAGACGAGCCCTGACTACAGCAACAGGAATTATGTTAGTGCAGAATGGAAAAAAAATGCTGAAGAAGTTGGAACCTTCGTTTTCTTAACCAATACAAAATCATTAGTTGAAGGATTCCTTCTTCGTCCATCCTGCTCGGAAATGATATTATTCTGGGAGGGGGGGGGGGAGGGTGTCAAAAATCACACTCTGTCTCCTCCTGGCCGCATGCTCGCCTCTCCCCTTGCTCGCCGCTTGCTCGCCCCTTCTGGAGCCTCTAAGCAGCGTCTAAGCAGCGCCCACTCTGCTGCAGGTTTCTTTTGTTGCGAACTACGTTACGTCGTCACTTCCGTATGGATCAGGTTTTAAGCCCTACGCCTTTATCATTATTGTTTGTGCCAACTGTTACCTTGTAAGACCAAGAAACTCTCACATTGTGAGCCCTGTCACTTGTGTCATAAAACTGTCGTGGTGAGACTTGTAGAACGATTTTCTCATCTACGTTGATCACTCCGAAAATGAGGACTAGAAGTTGGCTTGTGTAGGTTTAAGAGATTCGCTGTTCTTGGCATTTACACCTCACTTTTCTTGGTTTTATCTTTCTTCCTCTTCTTTTTGTGGCATCGATTATTTTTTTAAAAGAAATTTGCCCAGGCAGCGGTCTTGTTCGGCCTACTCTTCTCGACTTTAAACTGCCAAGGCATCTTCAAGGTGCGCAACATGCACACGTGTCATTCGAATTTTTCGTCCTTATCGGAGAGGACTAGGGACTTGATGCTACCTACCATAGGATGAGGAACAAAATTCGCGCCCCCTCCCCACCCAAAAAAATATTCTAATTTGCTTGCACTAACCGGGGATCGAACCCGGTACCTTCGACATAAGAGGCGAGCACTTTGCCTCTAGACCCCCTTGTCCACCACTAGGGATGGTCTGATCTCGCTTACTAAAACACGGATCCACATTCACACCAGCTTGTAGGACTATAGGGCAGCTTGTACAACGAAGTTAACAGTGATTGTTTCAATTTTTTTTAAAAGTTAACTTCACGCTGTGTTATGATACCCCCTGAAATGGGGGAGGTCGCCTCCCCCCCCCCCCAACTGCTTACCCCCTCCCACCCCTTTCTACACCCCACCGTCCATGAATAAATTAAAACACTCAGGAATGACTCGGGAAACTAGCTCAAGGTCGCACTTTTTGGAAGCTCTTACAGTCAGACACTAAGAATTTGTTACTGGTCACAACTATGTTAGCGCCTCTGTGCGGCGATTTCCGGTGCTATTCTTATCTGCCAATCAAAAATCACTTGACTGGGAGCCACCATTTACTCATGACTTTTCTGACAAGGACGGGACTAAACGATGACGTAATCGGAGTGCACAGAGAACCATTCAAGAACTTTCACCACAACACTTATTACTGGGTGAAAGGTTCTAAAATTAAGAGTTACTTAAGCAGTCGAAATTTAGTTGTTTGACCTTCACTGCAGCCGATCCAAATTTTGCAAAGAAGAGGACGTTACTACTTAAAACGAATTCTAATCTATCGTAATGAATGCTCATGTTGCATTTGAATCTTGCCGTACAAAAAAAAAAAAGGAAAAAATTCAGAAACGCACGGCTATAAAAGGATTCATTAATGAGAATTCAACATAATTTGTGTGATTCGATCTGGAGCCGATAGTTGCAACTCGTACGTAGGGTCCCCAAATTTATTGCGCTAGGGGCATTTATGTGAAAGCCTTTGGTGATTCCAGAACTAGGGAGCTCCTCCTGAAATACTACTAACAACAGCCTTAATTAATTATTCTTTCAGATTTTCGTTTTGTTTCCCTCCTGTTTTTGGTTGAAAGGGTAGGAGGCAGGGTTAGGGATTCGATAAGATTTAGGGTTGAGGGTAAGGACTGGGTTAGGGAAAAGTACGTAGACGTACGCACCCCTAGTACAAACCGCTTGATGGCCGTACATACCAGTAACAACAGCCTCTGGCGAAATGGGGCTTATATTGAAAGACCATATAGCTGGGAAAACGCCTCCGAAGAGGGAAACAGTTTCTATCTACATTGATGTTTGCTTTGCAAATGAAAGATGAGCCAGTTTTCTGCTTTCATTGAAAAAACCGTTTGCTTGAAATTGCCTTAGAAATATTTTATTTTGATTTTCAAAGAGGAATGAAAAAAATCTCCTTAAGCCCGATTTCACCACTTTCAATCACATACCTGTATAATTATATTATAGTAGTTAGCCCGCTGATTCGGAGGATACACAGTAGTTATTATTTAGATTTGATGTTTCGAACACCAGTGTGTAAAGTATGGCAAATAAATTCGAAGAACTAAATGACGATCATAATTACGTTTTATTTTACTCGCAGAAAAAATGTGTCTGTTGTTTTTTTCCGGTTGAAGAAGGGAAACAATCCTCAATAAATAATAGGGTTTTAATTTTATCCAAAATGGGTGCGCCGAGATAATTTTTCGTCAAAAAGTTTCAAACATACTTGCATCCTAGTTACTATGTTTTAGGTGCTTACTTGTTCGCCTTCTGACTCCATTGTAGTATGATGATGAGACCAGATAGATCTTGCAAATTTACCTCGTTTGTGGTTTTTAAGGAGATTCCTAAATATTTCATGGAAGGAAAGGAACGCGAATTAAATGGTGATGAAAGACGCCAACATGGAGCAACACTAATAAAAACACTTAGGAGAAGACAATTGCAGTTCATCGCACACCTGAATCGACACAAAGACCTTGAACAATTTGCTCTAATTGGAAAAATTGAGAGCAAAAAAAGCAGAGGTAGACAAAGAATAACATATTTAGAGAATTTGAACAGATGGGCGACAGGGAAAAACCAGGACAATATGGGCTTTTTGAGAGTAACAAATAACGACCACAACAAACAAAGAGACAATATTGGTTTATACATTTAGGACTTCAACTGGCTGCTATTTCCATATCTACTCAAGTTACTGATAGATAAGGAAAACTAGTTTTTAATGACAAACATGACTCCACCATCTACAAAATACGCACAGAAAAAATATTTTAAAAAGGCGGGACAGAGAAAGAGAGCCAAAAGTAATCTGAAGTTGTGTTTTCATGTGTACAGAAATTGAAACGGAAACGTCAAAAGCGAGTCGAGTACTGAAAAGAAACAATGTTTCCATATGTACGGAAACGATATTTCGTTACACATGTAAACATTCCGTCTGTTTCACCAATTGAAGGGATTTTGACGTTTCCGTTGCCGTTCCGTTTCCGTTTCCGTACACATGAAAAACCAACTTTTCCCGAACGCGTTGGCGCGTACCATCCGATTTTTGTATTGGAAGAAGTTGGATGGTATCGTCACAACACCGTGTTTCCACGCGAGACTCGTTTTTAGAGAAAAATATGAGCCCATGCAAAAATCCAATTAAATCCAAGGCAATGGGCGCACTTGTTGGATGGTGCGACATTGTGTTTCCCCAGCCAACTAACTGGACCTCACCCTAGAATAGGGAACTAGTATAAGCGAAAGAAGCCCACTTTTAGTGTCTACATGGACTATGTGCACCGCCGTTTTGGATGCACTGCAGCTTCACTTGACTTGGTCGGCAGTTAACATGACATGTTTGAACATTTCCACAGTCGTGGAATAAGAGCTTACAGGCGGCTCTAATTCGTTTCGACCAACCCAAAAATATGAACAAACCACAGTAAACAGATACACACACTGTCTTTGGTGAAGACAATCTCTTCGATTCTTGTTACCGCCGTGACCTATTTTCGCGATTTACCGGAAGTGAAATCTCTTTCTAAATACATACTTTCTGTTTCTTTAGACATTGTTGTGCGCGTGCCTAGTTACGAACAATCGTAGCGTAGGGCAGTCAAAATTGATGACGTAGTCTTGCCTTGTGTCGCTTCTGCTTGTAACAGCTGAGGTTGTTCTATCACGTTATAGTAGGGGGGAGTTAGTTGATCTAACTACAACCCTTTAGAAAACGAAACTATTACAGCTGTAGAATAAAAAACACGAGATCCGACGATTGATTAAATAATATTAAAGTTTAATAAATGTATTCTGAACAATAAAATAATAAGAAAGCACCAGCGAACAACTAAATATCCTACGCCACACGAGGAAAAACTCACTTACTCACCAACCAACCACTCACATGGGTCCATATATATATAGGTATTTCTATAGAAAGTTCCCGAAATAAATGTAACCTCTGCCCTCGCCCGAAACACACAAACTAACTGTCACGAGCGAGTGAGCGAGGATCAGTAGTTACGAGAAGAGGGTTAGAATAAAGTTAACCCACGGGCCACGGGGTAAGGGAAAGCGTGCATGTTGTGAGTAGTGGGGGTCTGAATGAGGCGAGAGCGCTGTATTACTATCACTGCACACTAAGACGTCCTAGAGAGCGGACGCAGGAGAAAGCCCCAGAGGGCGAACATAAGGAGAGTAGTCGGAAGACTTGGGAGTAGTGTTTTTCCAGTGATGACTGGTAGGTGGAACGATGATTGATAGTTATGATTGATGTATTATATTCGCCTATGACCATGATGTAAGTAAGTATATGTGAGGAATGTGGAAGTCCTTGATACTGTATATAGCAATGTGCGCCATGAGCGATAGATGAAAGTTGAGTTCTTGGATTTGTAGCGAGAGTGAGTATTGTGTACTACGGTGGAGGTGTGTTACCGTAAGATGTTTGGTGAGTGAAATGTGAACTATTGTGTATACGCTTCATGAGTTGTAAGGAGGGGTGAAGTGAATAGAAGTGGTATGGTATTATAGTAAAGTAATGTTATTCTTGTAGGTGCCGGGTGTCACAAATCCCAGACTGGGAGATGTAATAAGTTATGACAGGACAACAATCACGAACGAACAAGTTTAACACTTAACAGAACAACCCATCAGACTCACACATTTATTAAACATAATTATACAGATAATAGCGCAATTACATACATTATATTATTGAAATTAACTGCCGTACAACGGCCTTATTCTCACATGCACTCTTCCTCGGATCCACAACCCGGTAGTTACTTCCTAAAGTCACTTCGGCCTCAGCCTCTCCCCTCAGGGTCTTAATAGCACATTAATAATTCACTGGCACCGCAGTCTCTCAATATCACCTTCCTATTGTCATACACCTTAGCATTCCACTAGCACCTCAGCAGGGCAATAGCACATTATCATTTCAATAGCCCATCAACATGGCAATAGTACATTATCATTTCAATAGCCCATCAACATGGCAATAGTACATTATCACATTCACGCTCATATCTACGTCCCTGTCCGTGGCCAGACTGCCACGACTTTATGTGCCTCTACTGTCCTGCACCGACAGCCTCACTCTTGGCCTATGTGTGGCCTCCGGCCCTATGCTGGCCTATCCCCTGTGCTCACCGAGGTGGCTCTTTGGCCCGTCCCCGACACCTACAAGAATAACATTACATTGGTATAATACCCTACCATTTCTATTCACTCCACCTCTCCTTACAACCCATGAAGCGTACACACAATAGTTCATCTTTCACTCACCAAACATCTTACGGTAACACACCTCCATCGGAGTACACACTACTCACTCGCGCTACAAATCCATGAACTCAACTTTCATCTATCGCTCATGGCGCACATTGCTATATCCAATACCAAGGACTTCCACATTCCTCACATATACTTATTTACATCATGGTAATAGACGAATATAATATAATACATCAATCATAATTATTAATCAACGTTCTACCTACCAGTCATCACTGGAAAAAACACTCTCATCCGTCTTCCGACTGCTCCCCTTATGTTCGCCCGCTGGGCTCTTACTAGCGTCCGTTCTCTTTGGACTATCTCTGTGCAGTGAACTGGTAATACAGCGCCCTCGCCTCCTTCAGACACCCCATAACTCACAACATGCACGCTTTAACTTACTTGTCTACGTGCGTTAATTTTACTCTCCTCCTTTCCTCCCGTAGTTATTAACTATCGCTCACTCCACTCGTGACACCGGGGACGGGCCGAAGAGCCGCCTACGGTGAGCACAGGGGATAGGCCAGCATAGGGCCGGAGGCCACACATAGGCCAGGAAAGAAGCTGTCGGTGCAGGACAGTAGAGGCACATGAGTCGTGGCAGTCTGGCCACCGACAGGGACGTATATGTGATCGTGAATGTGCTATTGAAATGCTAATGTGCTATGGCCATGTTGATGTGCTATTGGAATGCTAATGTGTTATGGCAATAGGAAGGGGCTATTGAGAGACTGCGGTGCCAGTGAAATATTAATGTGCTATTAAGACCCTGAGAGGAGAGGCTGAGGCCGAAGTGTCTTTAGAAAGTAATTACCGGGTTGTGGACCCGAGGAAGAGTGCATGTGGGAATAAGGCCGTTGGACGGTAGTAAATTCAATAGTATAGTGTATGTAATTGCACTTTTATCTGTATCTTTATGTATAATAAATGTGTGAGTCTGATGGGTTGTTCTCTTAAGTGTCATACTTGTTCGTTCGTGATTGTTGTCTTGTTATAATTATTACATCTCCCAGTCTGGGATTTGTGACACTGGCGGCTCGTCCGTTGTGACACGTCCATTTTCGTAATATTTAGTTGTAGTTAGTTAGTAGGTATTTGTCAGTGGGCATTTGTTACTTTAGTTTTTGTCCACGTAGTACTTATCTTGTGGTAGGAATTTGTGCTGTCTTTGTTCGTGGGATGAATGGAAATTTCATGATGGTATGATTTATGTGTTTTTATGAATATGTATTGATGCATGTATTTTCATGAATAGGAATTAATGTGTACTTAAATTTCTGCAGAGAGTGTGTGTGCCAGCCTGAGGAGGCAAGCGGCCAGAGCTCCGGCGGTCGTAAAGGTCGTCAAGTAGAGTCAGAAAAGTTAAGTAAAAGTCAAAATTTTTGTGCCCTGGATTGTGGGCTGTCTCTTTGATCTGTCTTTTTCTCTGTTTTGCTGTTTTCGTTTGCTGTCTTGAACTTAGTTTATCCTTTTCAAAAGGTGTGTGAAACTTGGAACTTCGTTCATCACAGTGAACAGTTCTATAGTGACCTGTATTTTTGTTTAGATTGTGGCGTTCCATCTTCCTCGTTGTTTTAGGAAGACGTTTCTCTTGTCCCTCTCTTACCTATCTGTAGATACGTTCTTTTTTTCAGACTCTGTTCTTGTTCGTACCTTGTAGTGTAATCGGCGTAGTTAGGTTGCATATTTTTTTTCCC
Source organism: Onchidella celtica (assembly GCA_963931925.1). NCBI lineage: Eukaryota > Metazoa > Mollusca > Gastropoda > Systellommatophora > Onchidiidae > Onchidella > Onchidella celtica. The sequence continues at coordinate 33,810,368 of OZ007582.1, read as the reverse complement.
ATTATATATTTTTTTAGAAGTCTTTGTCTTAGTCTGGTTCGTTGTCCTTGATGTCCTTGTGGTCCTTCTACTGAATTTCCTCATTCTTGTCCTTTCTAGTCTCTGTTGTTATTTAATAGTGCTATACATTTTATGAACATAGAATTAGTTAGAGAGAGTATGCTATAAAATGTTCAGTAGGTAAATTTCTGAATTGTATTTGAGACAATTGGGTGTTGTTATATCTGGTGTGATCTCAGGTCTCTGGTCGTGTCGTTAGTGATCATACCGATAGGTTGGTCTTTTTCATAATACATACCATAACCATAAATCTGTGAAATGGCGGATCTCCGTGAGCTCATGAAATTGGGTACGGAACTTGGCCTTGGGGGAGAGGAGCTGCGCAGCTGGATTAAGATAGCGAGAAAAAGAGGCTCAGGAGCAGGAAAGGGAGTTTAAGTTAAAGGAGTTAGAAGCTCAGCAACAGGAGAGACAGGCTAAGGAAAGGGAGCAGGAGATAAAGTTAAAGGAGATAGAGGCGCAAGTAAAGATTGCGGAGTTGGAAATCAAAAAGAATGCGCCAACAGAAACAGTTGAGCGGCAGGGGCAAAACAAAAGTGGTGTTAGGATTAAGCTGCCTACGTTCGACGACCGGAAGGACGACATAGACGCCTTCCTTTACAGGTTGGAACTGAACGCACAACTGCAATGGGGGGAGAATAAACAATTATGGTCCACGTACCTGGCTTCCTTGTTGCAGGGGCGAACGTTAACCTACTTTAAAGAGCTACAGCGCGAAGACGTACATGATTACGATAAGCTGAAGTCTTTGCTGCTTCGCCGATTTGCGCGTACGGAGGAATATTTCCGGGAGCAGTTTAGGCGAGCACGTGCGGATACCAGGGAGGACTTTGCTGCCTTCGTCGCGAGACTAGCAGAATATTTCACGAACTGGGTGGACTTGGCGCATGTGGGCGCGGATTTTGCTAAATTGAAAGACTTAATGATCCGTGACCAGCTGTACGCGTCGTGCCATAAAGATCTGGTGGCTTTTCTGAAAGAAAACGAACCCGGACGGTGCAGGAGGCGTCTAGGTTGGCGGAAGCATACCGCACGGCACATCCGTCCAAACCAGTCGCGAGGGCGTACGTCCAGGATGCTGGTTACGTCGCCGTGGTTGAGGGGTCGCCGACAGGACATAAAGACAGGTCGCGTCAGCGTGGTGCCTATAATGGGCAAGCCCAGGGGCAACGTAGGGGGTATCACCAATCACCTGCATATGGATCCGGTAAGTTTGACCGAGCAGGAGGGCTAGGTCGCGGTAATGGCCGAGGGCGATTTGTGACCTTTGCCGATGACCGACGGCATAGGGACTTTAGTTCCGGTCGCGATGGGTCACAGGGACCCAGGGCTAGCGGAGCACAGGGAGCGGAGTGTTGGACTTGCGGACGCGTAGGTCATTTTTCACGCGATTGTAGGGCCGCGAAGTGTTGGAACTGCGGCAGAGCAGATCACATCAGCGTGAATTGCCCTGCAGGTAGGATAGCGGCGAACGTGGATGACAATCGCAGTGGCTCCAGTCCATGTTCCCCTAATAAATTTCATCATGCGGCCGCGTGTGTTACATAGGACAACGGAGGCGGACAGTATTCTAAGTGTCCCAGTTGTGAGAAGTTATTATCTTCCGGTGTTTTACCTTGTGGGAGAAAGATCCCCGTTATAAATTCATGTCATACAGGAGGTGGTCTTAGGGTTTATCCGGGGTTTGTTGGGGACGAACCGGTCTCGCTTTTACGAGATACAGAATCTACCGTTGTGGGAGTGCATAGGGACTGCATTCGGGATTCACAGCTTACAGGTGAGACTGTCCCGTGCATCCAATTTTCAGGGGCCATAGAGAAATTACCCATGGCAAAGATAGTGATAGATACGCCTTTCCTTAGCGGGGAAGTCGAAGCAGTCGTTGGTTGCTTTCCAGGCGCCCAGCTCATCATTGGTAATGTATCGCGGGTAGTTTCCCCTTCCGAGGAGAATGTGCAGGCATGGTCGCAATCAAAAGGTATTGACTTTTGTGCCGCAGTCGAGACACGTCGACAGGTACGTGATAGGAGTAAGATTAGACCTTTGGCAACGCCAGCGGTCAACCTGGATATCACACCAGGGCGCTTGGCGACATTGCAAAAGGAGGACCCATCATTGAGTCCATGTTTTGAGGAGGCGCGAACGGAGAAAACGAGGAAATATAAGAACGGCTCGTCTTCTTTTGTTATTCAGGCGGGCATTCTGTTCCGTAAGTATGTAACGGGGGCCTCCATTTTAAAGCAGGTCGTTGTGCCAGCGTTGCTAATCGCAACAGTATTGCATTTGGCACATGATGTCCCATTAGCGGGTCATATGGGAATAGCTAGAACCAAAGAAAGGGTTCTTAAAATTTTTTACTGGCCATCTATCCACAGAGATGTACAAGTGTATTGTAAGACATGCAGTGCGTGCCAAAAGACGACGCATAAGGGTCGTACACCCCAGGCTCCTCTTCAAAAGATCCCCACGGTTTCGGAACCGTTTAAAAAGGTTTCGATAGACCTTGTTGGCCCCATTCACCCAGCTACCGATAGGGGGAATCGATTTTTCTTAACGGTCATATGTAATGCTACGAGATGGCCAGAGGCGGTTCCTCTTCGGACCATAACGTCTGAGGCAGTCGCGGAAGCGCTGTTTGGAATTTTCGCTAGGCTGGGAATTCCGGAACAGATTTTATCTGATAGGGGTGCGCAATTTACTTCGGAAATGATGAAGGAATTGTTTCGCTTATTTAGCATACAACCCATCACTACCACCCCTTATCATCCGCAGGCTAATGGCATGTGCGAAAGATTGAACTCGACGTTAAAGTCGATGCTGCGTAAGGTAGCTGCTGATCGCCCTAAAGATTGGGATAGATATATCCCTGCAGTGTTACTCGCGTACAGAGAGGTACGGCAGGAGTCAACGGGATTCTCTCCTTTTGAAATGATGTATGGTCGTAGTCCTAGGGGTCCAACTGATGTTCTTCGGGACATGATGACGTCGCCATCATCGGGAGACGATGAGCAAATTTCAGTGTTTCAGTACCTTGTTGATTTAAGAGAAAGATTATCTTCAGCGCGCACTATAGCAGAAGAAGCTTCTAGTATCGCTTCAAAAAGAGCAAAAGCCTATAAAGATAGAGGATCCAAACTGAGAATTTTTAAGCCAGGAGACAAGGTCCTATTGTTATTACCTACGGACCATAATAAGTTATTGATGACATGGAAGGGTCCTTATGTTATTGAGCGAGTTGTTTCAAAGGTAGATTACGCTATCCACATTGATGGATCAAGTAAGGTTTTCCATGTTAATATGCTACAGAGATTTTATGAGAGACCACAGTATCTGTGTGCACAGACAAAACCAGAAGAGACTGTCTTCTCTATTGCTTGTACGGGGGTCGTAGACCAGTTAGACAGTGACGCAAGCGACACCGAGGCGCAGGAAGAGATACAAATTCAATTGCCGGAGTTAACTCCGACACAAGGTTACAGGGACGTAAAATTTAACCCTGACCTTACGAGTTCAATGAGTAGGGAAGTTAAGACCCTGTTAGCGTCATTCCCGGATGTTATTACGGATTTGCCGGGTCGCACTACAGTGATCCAGCACCAAATAAAGTTGACTTCGGATAGGCCAGTATCTCTTAGACCTTATCCGCTGCCTTTTTCTTCGAGAGATAGAGTTATAAAGGAAGTTGAGTCAATGTTGAAGTTAGATGTGATAGAACCATCAACATCGCCGTATTCATCACCCATCGTCCTCGTGAAAAAACTTGATGGATCGGTGCGGTTCTGTATCGATTTTCGAAGATTGAACACTATTACGGTAGGCGATAGGGAGCCTATTCCGTTTCAGGAGGAACTAATAGCTTCATTGGCCGGGTCCACGTGGTTTTCCAAGATAGATTTAACGAAAGGTTATTGGGAAATCCCTCTTACTGAGGAGTCTAAACAATACACGGCGTTCCAAACGCCCGTTGGATTATTCCAATTTAAGGTCATGCCATTTGGGTTGGTAAACGCGCCAGCGACGTTTGCACGATTAATGAGACTGGTGTTGAAGGATATACCTAATGTCGTGTCATTCTTTGACGATATAGCATGTCATACGTCGACATGGTCTGATCATATTCAGACACTAACAGTAATTTTTAAACGATTACGTCATTTTGGGTTAACTGCTAAACCCGCAAAGATGGATTTGGCATGTCCAGAGATAGTATTCTTAGGACATATCGTGGGTAGAGGTGTTCAGAGACCTGAAGTAACAAAAATTGACAAATGTCTTGCGACCAGTGATTATGAGACGTAAGTCGCTGGTCTGGAACGGAGGAATCGGGAGATAAACATAATGGAGGAGTCAGATATCGAATTTTTTTTTATTCTCGAAACGAAAAGTACAATCATTCCTGAACAAGAAAATGTTAATCTTGTTGGCGAATTATGACTATAAATTGGTTAAATTAAGGTTTTCCTGAGGTAAGTATGAATCCTAGTGTTGCCAAACTGTTTATTTTTGCCGTCATTTTGACTCATTTCAATCAGCTGTATTCGTTATTCATATATCCGCTACCCTAACACAACGGGTATCGTTGGAAAGCTTATTTACTGTACTTTCATCTCATTGGCTTTGTTAAGGAGCCAAGTTCAAATCCAGCCAATGGAAAACGACTTTATAGCGTAAACAAAAAGCAAGGACCTTGGGTCTTTGCCCTAGCAACGCGATCTTTGATTGGCTGGATCGTGTCACATGACCAAAAAGAGTTCCAATCTTTTTCGTTTTGACCACTTCCGCTCCACTGTTTCGGGTTTGTTTTCACCCACATTCAGTCATTTCATTCATTGCGACACGACTTATTGTATACGCACTTACTTATTTTATCGAATTTGATCATGGCCTCACGCGAGGAGACGATAGCCAAACTGTTCACTTCATCAGTCATTGGGAATGAGGACAATAATTTTAATAATCATTAACTTGCACTGTTGGTGAAACTACTGTGTTATTTCAATGATCTTTAACTCACGCTGGTGGTGAGAATGTGAATTCTTGGATATTGGAGTTTGTAATTACTGCTGTGTACTTCCTGAGGTGTTTTTCACTGAGGGGTAAGTTGGATCTACTTTTATAACTTTTTTAAGTTCTGCAAGTAGTACTTTGTTTCCTACATCTGCATCTTTTAGTGTTTCATTGTTCCCCCTTCCCTTTTCCCTTGCACTAATCTTCCACCTTTCGTCCTCTTCCTGCGTTACTTGCACTGCGCGTTGACAAAACTGCTATCCCTTTTAGCATTTAAATCCCTTTAAATCTACTCTAAGTTGGATCATTGTTTTATCATGCTTTGCTAACTACTATAATTTACTACTACCAAGGTGGTCTGCATCCTCTATTTTTTTCCTCAATTTTACCATTAGAAAATGGATGGACAGGGGGAAGGGATACTCTCAATTCTGCTTTGCTTTTTAAGGTGTGAATGGTGATTTCTACTGCCAATGCTGAAAATCAGTTAGTAAATATATTACTTTAGCAGTTCAACTTCAACTTTCACACTTTTATGCATGGTTGCTAAGGAAAAACCTGGTCTGAACATGACCGATTTTTAATCGCGATTTTCTCGGAATTTCCGCCATTGCATGGAGGCCACCCCCCGTCTCTTTAAACTGCTATATCTCGGGCTACAATTAAGCTAGCTCAAAAAATTTTTCATCACATGAAAGTACAATAAATAAGCTTTCCTGTGACACCAAAAGCTCAGTTACAGTAAAAAGCGACAAACGTCTCATTTTGACTGGTCGCGAGACAAATTAGTAGGGTTGCAAATCCCTAAAACAAAGAAACAAGTCAGAAGCTTAGTGGGAATTTTAAATTATTACAGAAAGTTCATTCCAAATTTTTCCTCCTTGTCATCTTCTCTTACTGACCTTACTAAGAAGGGACAACCCGATAAGGTCCAGTGGACGTCTGAATGTCAGACAGCATTTGATAATTTGGTGACAGCATTATCATCGTCACCCATTCTGATATTACCCGATTTTCGATCTAATTTTATACTCAGAACGGATGCGTCGGACTCTGGTGTCGGCGCTTGTCTTCTACAGGAGAAGAACGAATGTTTACATCCTGTATGTTATGTCAGTAGGAAGTTATTGCAGAGAGAAACAAAGTATTCTGTGATAGAGCGGGAGTGCCTTGCCATTGTGTGGTCCGTCCAGAAATTAGGACGTTATCTCATGGGACGAGAATTCTGTATCCAGACAGACCACAAGCCACTAACGTTTTTGTCGAAGAATCGTTCGTCCAGCCCACGCTTGTCTAGATGGGCATTGGCTTTGCAGCCGTATACCTTCGTTATTCAACCAATTCCAGGAACCAGCAATCATATCGCCGACTACCTTAGTCGAGCCTAGGGGAAGAGTTCAGGAGCTTATACATCGGAGGACAGGAACATTGACAGGATATGTGTGAACGAGTCGTCGACTTTAAAATATTGACATTATGAATATGATACGAAGAATGGTTGATAGGTTGATTGGTTTTTGATTCTGTATTAGGTATGGTGTTTAGTTAGCTATTGATGATGTGATACATATATGCATAGTGCAGGGCATATTGATCCCCATATTTTTCCCTGATTCCGGTATTTTATGTGCTAGGGGCATTGGTAGGTCATTTTTATGTAAGTATTGCTCACGCTCACTCGTTGACAGTCATCTTGATGCGATTGAAATTAATTGCATTAATTTTTTTGGGGTGGGGGATGATGTCACGAGCGAGTGAGCGAGGATCAGTAGTTACGAGAAGAGGGTTAGAATAAAGTTAACCCACGGGCCACGGGGTAAGGGAAAGCGTGCATGTTGTGAGTAGTGGGGGTCTGAATGAGGCGAGAGCGCTGTATTACTATCACTGCACACTAAGACGTCCTAGAGAGCGGACGCAGGAGAAAGCCCCAGAGGGCTAACATAAGGAGAGCAGTCGGAAGACTTGGGAGTAGTGTTTTTCCAGTGATGACTGGTAGGTGGAACGATGATTGATAGTTATGATTGATGTATTATATTCGTCTATGACCATGATGTAAGTAAGTATATGTGAGGAATGTGGAAGTCCTTGATACTGTATATATCAATGTGCGCCATGAGCGATAGATGAAAGTTGAGTTCTTGGATTTGTAGCGAGAGTGAATATTGTGTACTACGGTGGAGGTGTGTTACCGTAAGATGTTTGGTGAGTGAAATGTGAACTATTGTGTATACGCTTCATGAGTGTTAAGGAGGGGTGAAGTGAATAGAAGTGGTATGGTATTATACCAAAGTAATGTTATTCTTGTAGGTGCCGGGGACGGGCCGAAGAGCCGCCTACGGTGAGCACAGGCGATAGGCCAGCATAGGGCCGGAGGCCACACATAGGCCAGGAAGGAAGCTGTCGGTGCAGGACAGTAGAGGCACATGAGTCGTGGCAGTCTGGCCACCGACAGGGACGTATATGTGATCGTGAATGTGCTATTGAAATGCTAGTGTGCTATTGCCATGTTGATGTGCTATTGAAATGCTAATGTGCTATTGCCATGTTGATGTGCTATTGGAATGCTAATGTGTTATGGCAATAGGAAGGGGCTATTGAGAGACTGCGGTGCCAGTGAAATATTAATGTGCTATTAAGACCCTGAGAGGAGAGGCTGAGGCCGAAGTGTCTTTAGAAAGTAACTACCGGGTTTGTGGACCCGAGGAAGAGTGCATATGGGAATAAGGCCGTTGGACGGTAGTAAATTCAATAGTATAGTGTATGTAATTGCACTTTTATCTGTATCTTTATGTATAATAAATGTGTGAGTCTGATGGGTTGTTCTGTTAATTGTTATACTTGTTCGTTCGTGATTGTTGTCTTGTTATAATTATTACATCTCCCAGTCTGGGATTTGTGACACTAACCAATCACGTATCAATACGTCACTAGGTTACATCACTCAAGGCCAAATTTGGCGTAAACATCTATATCTACACCTTTATCGAATGTTCGGGAACATAATAATATTTACGAGGAAAAAAACTACTCACATGGACGGGAGGGCAAGGTCACGGTGTCATGATCAGATTGTGACACCCACTTTGTATACGGCCCCCAGCTTTTGTTTGCAGGCGCTGAGCGGTGGTAATATTTCGTGATGGCGTGCGTGAGTATGTAGTGACTCGGCCACGTGCCTTAGTCCTTGAAGTGTGAGATCCAGTGGTTGAACGTGTGCGCATGAATGTGTCAAAGTTAACTTCCCGGCTGACTGGAGACTACTTCTCCAGTGTCAAACGGATAAGTCTTACCGTGAGGACATTCAGAGGTTCCCTGCTTGAGTGGTGGAAAGTTGGACAGATATATATGTTAGCCTGATGTCATTGTTGATTGACAGCCATGATCCATGATTTCAACTAAGCTTTTTCCTTCTGTCCCTGGCTGTGGACGCCAGGGGCTAATGGTACGTAACAACTCAACAGTATAACCGAGACGAGCGTCTCAACTCGAGCTCGAACTAAGAGAGGCTGAAAGAGTGGAGCCTCCTGATTTGAGATGGAATGTGTGAACCCAAGCTGTTCTGACGAGACTGGGTGTTGCCAGTCCGTCAGAGGTCTAGATTAGATCTACTACATAAATTCTTTATATTATATTAGGAAATTGTGCTTGTTGTAACTATCATATATTACATTCCATAGATCTGGGAATCTAGATCTAGGTTTTGTGTTTAGTGGATAACCAATGCGCCTATGCAATCCTCCATTGCGAGCTAGGCCAGTGCATAATTGAATTACTTAATACTGTTGCATTATAGTATATTAGGATAAGTTAGGATTACACTTGAAGAGCTTTGAAGTCATTTAGTTACAGTCAGAGGACTACAGTCATTTGTATTACTATTTTATATCTTATGTATTGTCACGGTTAGTTAGTTAGGTAATAAACCCCACGGGTCTGCTCAACATATACATAGTTGTTATTTATTACAAAATTGATTTACGTGTCCTGACCTCTGTCTATTGCTTGGAGAGCATGAGTGCGAGTATACAACTAAAACCTCTCGAAGTACAACAAATGCAGTCGAACAAAATTCAACCATGCATCCAGGTCGGTAGATAAGGCTAGTGACATACTATGCCGCGTGCTGTCGCGGTTTGCCGTTCCCGCGCGCGGCAGCTGCAAACCGCGTAAGTTTGAACCTGACATACTATGAGCGGCAAACCTCCCTCCAGTGCGTTTTTCTCACAACCCTTGTCCCAGATAGCAGGCTGTTGCTCCACCATACTAATAATAACTTCCGCAGACATATTCGAAAAGTTCACAATATCTGAATATTATTTCTGAAAAAAAGAAACAGGACTGTGTGCGAGAAACGAAGTGCACCTGATGATTGCACTGCAATAAAAATCCCGCCGCGGCGAGCGGGATAGTATGTCACTAGCCATAGCCTAACATGTGTTGTCTCTGAAAACCGCTCCCGCGCGCGGTTGCGGTTCTCATTTTCCCGCCGACAGGCGCGGCAGAAAAAAATCAGACAGCGGCAACCGCTCCCGCGCGCGACGACGGTTTCTCTAGTATGTCAGGTCTCATAGGATAACACGTGTTGGCGGTGTTTTTTTTTACCGCTCCCGCGTGCGGCAGCAGTTTGCCGCGTCTAGTATGTCACTACACTAAGACCAGCACCCCACATAACACCTGAGGGGAGAAATTTAGATAGCAGACCTCGACTTCAGGAGCGGACACCTTTAACGCCGTTCATGACATCTGGAGGGGTTAGCCACTTAATTAAACCCCCGGATGATCATGACACACGGAGTACACCCTGGCGAACGTCAACAATAAAACGAAAAAAGAAGTGAACACATGCTCAGTCACCAGTATAACAAGCAACGGGGAAGGGCAAGGGGTAGCTTGCAGATGCTACACTGCTAATATCTCTATTCTTGGTCCAGTAAGGGATCTTTTTTTTTTTTTTATGAACCTCAAACTAATTGCAACATAATTATCAAATCATTTAAATACCAAAATAAAGAGTTTATTTTCATGAAAATAATGAGCCATTGTTTATCTCAATCCGACTCATTCTCTGGATCTCACTGAAACTCAATGATAACAACAATAATGGTAATACAGAACATTTATATAGCTCTTTATCCCATTAACAACCAGGATCTAAGCGCTTTACAACATTTATATCGTATGATCACAAACACAATACACAGGCATACTAAGAAAACAAGCAAAAAATGGACATTATTCAGAGTGTAAACAGATGACTCTTCAGCTGATGTTTAAGTCATAAAACTCCCATTCTCTCTCAAAGACAGAGGCAGAGAATTTCAATTCTGAGACCGTTGAAAAGAAAAAGGTGCCAATGTCGTGACATTATTATCATCTATCTGGTAGCCGGCGAAAATCGGCTGGTGTGCGTCCAGGTTTAAGGTCAAAACCGACAAACAAAACAAAGAACTAAAAGAAAAACAAATACAAATAAGAACCGAAATTACCTGAAAGCCATCAAAACTCAGATCAAAGGTAACTTCTGTCAAAGTACATGACTATAACTCTCGCTTTGCTGTATTTGCCAGGGGCTTCCTGCTGATAATGGTCAATAATGGCCCCTTGTTAAAGATGTTGCTTTTATGTACTGAACCGTCTGGAAAAATGTCCTAAATTCAACTTCAGTTTCTCGTACGTCTTGTTAGCTCAAAGATGATGGATTTTTTGGTGGGATTTTCTGTCATGAAGGAACATTTGATCACTTGTTCCACGATTTATATGTGAAATATTATCCATCCATCCATCCACTCATCCATCCACCCATCCACCCATCCACCCACCCACTAAACCCATCTATATGACCATCTGTCTGTCTGTCTGTCTGTCTGTCTGCCTGCCTGTCTGTCTGTCTATTTATCTATCTATCTATCTATCTATCTATCTATCTATCTATCTATCTATCTATCTATCTATCTATCTATCTATCTATCTATCTATCTATCAATCTATCTATCTATCTATAGACTATCTATCTATCTATTTGTAAAAACTTTACTCTAATAATAATCCTATGGGAGGCGCCAGGTCTTGTTAAGATCCCGAGTATTTCCATTTCATAATTTAGACACCTCATTGGCCTAGTTTTGGTTTGTTGGACAGTGGCCCTATTTTCAGTTACAGATGTCCTAGATATAATCCTGAAGTTAGTTATTGTTTATTCCAACTCCGAGTTTGGCACAACGCTGAGAAATGCAACGTTGAACGTTTGCGGCTTTAGTATTGCAGATGAGCAGAAAACACAACTCAGTATTTTCTAATTTCGGTTTTGAGATGACTGTGATCCCCTCATAAGGGCCATTATCAAATCGGAACTGGGAAACAGCTTACTATGTGCTACAAGGCATTTTAAACAAGTGTCAAAGTGTATACAGTTGCATATTTCAAGAGCTCCAGTTTTCCAGAAAATGAAGATAGCACAAAAAAGAACTGGGGTCGGGAATTTTTTTTTGGATGTTTTTGAGTGCAAGAGTTATTTGAACCCAATTCGTCCAACTGTATACATTTTTGAGCAGTTTTCTACAGTTCAAATTTTTTTTCCTTTCAGGGGTAAACAAAAAGTATTGTTTTTTTGTTTTTTTTTATGATAGTGCCTCATCTGTCAAATCCAGACACCCCCAAGAAAGAGCCAGAAACTAATTGTGAAAAGAAATAAAAGAGATTACAACCAGAATAAAATTTGAAATAAATGAAAATTACCGTGTATTCCCCGTATTCATTCTGCTTCCGTGTTAGAGACGACCAGGAAAAAAGTAAAGGAATCTGTTTTACTGATTTCTCAAACCATAGATGTAAAACGAGAACAAAAATGCAGAAAAATTATGAAGAAAGTCTGAATTCATTTCCAAAAACAGCCTGGTGAGGGAATAAATGACCAGGAGCACAAGGTCTCAAATTCCCACAGATTCACCAGCACACACAAAAAAATCGAAAATTTGAAAACTTGAAGGCCAAACTTTCTCTAAGAAACATTCTCTGTATAAGGAATAAATCACAAAGAGCACGTCATTGTCCTCAATCCAAAATGGGAAAGAAAAAGGTCATTGTTTCGTTACGTATGCACCCGACGCGTTTTTGCGCTGGGGCGGGTACGTATACGTACCTATCCCTAACCCCGTCCTTATCCTCAACCCTAAATCTTATGGAAACCCTGACCTTCTCAACCAAAAAAAATAACGGAGGAAAACAAACAAAATCTGAAATAATTAATTCATTAATTCGTTGTTAGGAGCATTTTGGGAGGAGCTCTTTAGCTCTGGAGTCACGAATGGCTTTAAAATACGTACCCCTAACGCAAAAAAAAATTGGGGGACGTATACCTACTTGTAACAACATTCAATGAATAATAGTCTTAAAGCAGAACAAAAAATTCACTTGAAAACAACCAAACGAATAAATAATAGACAAAAACTAGTTAATTTTGATAAGGGATAAAATGCTGTCAACGATTTCATACTAGGGTGTATCGAGGATAAGAGGGGTATTTGCCGTATTGTCGTATGCCACTTCTAAAAGCTAACGATCTGAGAGTGATGTCGCATAATATAACCGTCTTCTACTGACTAAGATCTATCGTTTCGCATCGATATCAATTTGCCCCCGTGAGTGGACCTTTTGCGGTATGCGAGCTGATACACTAATTCTAGGTTTTGAGGTTTTGTCATGAAAGTGGATCTCTCACTCATTATATTAAGTACCAATGTCATGATATGGGTGTATTTTTCATGGGTATTTTCATGCAAATTACGATTTTGAAGCGTATTGAACCAAACCCTGATTATACACAACTCTTCAAACGTTCAGTCCTCATTTTCTCGACAAAGCAAAAATGCACACTCAGCAAATATGGAAAATACCCGCAGATATACAAACCTACGAGGACTTTAAGGGGTGAACCAGACTCAGGCTACTGAAGACGCCAGACTGGTGACTCACCACCTAATGTCAGACACAGTCAGATGCCGCCAGCAAAATGTACGCCAAAGAAATAGTGGCAGAAGTTGACTGTGTCTGACCGGACCCAGTATGTTGGGGTCTTCCAGAATTTACTAAGAAAATAATTATAGGAAATTATGGGATGATGCACTGCTTGTCTACCCAACCTGGCCCTGTGCCTGACTGGGCTCAGATTTTGTCTCTAATTACACGTGCACACACATCCAGATTGAGAAAATGAACAGTGGCCGTTCACCATACATACCGAAAAGAGTCATGCGGCCACACACATATGCATAACACACACACACACACACATTATAAGCATTTACGAACAGATATGCACACACATGGTCCTTATCCTCAATTCTGCATCTTATCGCATCCCTTACCCTACCCCCTACCTATTCAACCACAAAACAGGAGGAAAACAAATTAATTAAATCTGCGGCTTCGAGTATTTCGGGAGGAGTTTTCTAGCTCGGGAGCCACAAAAAGCCTAAAAAAATACGCACCCCTAGCGCAAAGAACTCGGGGGTACGTACTCTCTCTTGTAACAACAACATTCCTTTCCTAATAAATGAATGCGTCAGGTCATAGTACCGACAAAACAACTTGCCGTCAACAACATACACCCCCTCCCCCTCCCCCTCCCCCTCCCCCCAGCCTATTTTTTTCCTTATTGTTTTCCAGCTATTGTCTTTCCCCTTTCCACTCACTATAAACAGAGAAACCAAAATGAAGTAGAGCACGCGCATTGATTTGTAGCATATTTTGGACAGGATGGTCAGTGGCTGGAGAGACGGGGCGAGGAGGCGGGGTAGGTAATTAGTGTTAATGTTCTTGTTGTAATGGGTCCTGGTGTGTGTGTGGCTTTTCTCCTTCTTCTTCTTACTCTTCTTCTTACTCTTCCCTTCCCATTTCCGGAGCCTTTGGCTTATCCTCTCTCTCTCTGTCTCTTTCTCTCTCTCTCTCTCTCTCTCTCTCTCTCTCTCTCTCTCTCTCTCTCTCTCTCTCTCTCTCTGTCTATCTCTCTGTTTCTTTCTTTCGATCTTTCTCGCTAGTTCTTTCTTTTGCTCTCACTTTCTCTCCTCTTTCGCTCTCTCTCTCTCTCTCTCTTTTCTTCGCTTTTCTCTCTCCCGCCCCCCCTCTCTCTCTCTCTCTCTCTCTCTCTCCTCGTCTCCCACCGTCTCATTTTACGTCGCTCTTTCTTTCTCTCACCCACTCTTTCTCTTATTTTCTCTTTCTCTGTTTTTCTGTCTATTTGTCTCTCCTTCTCTCTTTCTTTCTCACTCTCTCTTTCTCACTCTCTCTCTTTCTTTCTATATTTCTCTACTTTCTATCTTTGTGTCTCACTTTCTCTCTGTCTTGCTCTCTCTCCTCCTCTATCTCTCTCTTTCTCTCTCTCTCTTTCTCTCTCTCTTTCTCTATTTCTTACTCTCTCTCTCCCTCTCTCTCTGTCATGCTCTCTCTCTCTCTCTCTCTCTCTTTCCTCTCTCTTTCTAATTCGCTCTCTCTCTCTCTCTCTTTCTCACTCTCTCTCTTTCTCTCATGTTCTCTCTGTCTCTTTCTCTATCTCCTCTCTCTCTCTCTTTCTCTCATGTTCTCTCTCTCTCTTTCTCTATCTCCTCTCTCTCTCTTTCTCTCCCGCCCTCACACACACACACACACCCAGACACATCCACCCCCACCCCCTTATTACTAGTGCTGAAAACACTTTGTTGTTGTTGTTTTCCCCGTCTCTTTTGGCCCAGCTTTCTTGGGGGTTATTTTCTCAACTACGGGGAGATGGCGCCGCCATTTGAAAGGGAGGGAAAGAAATAATTGAGATAAAAACATAACGAACCATTTCCGCACCACCAGCTGGCGCTACCCCAACCCCCGGGCTTAACATTAATGAATACACAAGGCACAGAGCACAGCGGGGCCCAAGGCTCCGTCATAGTAAACACGTTAAAATTGTGAAGCGGACATAGTGTGTTATGCAGAGAACTATATCTGTACAGTGGACACAACTCACGTCTTATCTCTGTTTGGCTTTGGTAATTAGGGTACGTCATCACAGCAACTTTTAAGAAATAGAAGGGAAAAGTGATGATTCTATGACATTAACAAGTTGTACACCTGCTCTCACTGGAGACCAATAGAAAAACAAATTGTGGTGGATTAAGAAACGGGTTGTCCCACAACAATTCAGGTCGAGAGGAAAATAATATTTTGTTCTGTAGCGCCGTTCCTATTAGCGAAAAGTGCACCGAATTGAACGCTCTTGATCGGCAAGTCAAATAAAAACATCTCATCGTGACAAAGAAAGTGGCGGGAGGAATTCATTGTGCTGCAGTTTCACCTCTTGTTTGCTCAGTGCCACAGCCTAAATGGTCTTTCTGTATATCTATTTGTCTACCTATCTTTCTATCTATCTACCTATCTATCTACCAATTTGTATAGTTATCTATCATTCTATCTATCTATCTATCTATCTATCTATCTATCTATCTATCTATCTATCTATCTATCTATCTATCTATCTATCTATCTTTCTATCTTTCTATCTACCAATTTGTCTATCTATCTATCTACCAATTTGTCTTTTTATCTATCTACCTATCTATCTATCTATCTATCTATCTATCTATCTATCTATCTATCTATCTATCTATCTATCTATCTATCTATCTATCTATCTGTCTATCTATCTATCTATCTATCTATCTATCCATCTATCTATCTATCTATCTATCTATCTATCTATCCATCTATCTATCTATCTATCTATCTATCTATCTATCTATCTATCTATCTATCTATCCAAGGCCAGTCGAATAATTTGTTTATGTCCAGAATGGTCATTCCATTGAAGCCAACGGCTTACTAGGTCAGTCTTAAGAAACGGTCATTGGGTATATTGTATCCACTGAAGGCCCAAAACGAATCAGGCCTGGGGCCAAGCGGTATCCTTAACGGCGTCCATTATCCAGGGTGATAACATATTGTTTTCCCAGAGAGGTCGGACGAGATTAAATTAATGCCAAGGGCAACCACAAAGAAGGATGTCCTATGGAGTTAAAATAGACAGTGAAGGAATGGACACAGCGGAGATATTTCTTGCATTATCACAAAACGCTCTGCCTTTATTCACAAGTAAAATATAATTTGTGTTTGTCTTAAGGTCTGTTTCTTTGATCCCGTTTGGGAAAGAATGTTGTTACAAGTACGTACGTCCAACAAGTTATTGTTGTTTTTTCTCTAGGGGTACGTATTTTAAAGCCTTTTGTGACGCCAGAGCTATAGAGCTCCTCCCGAAATACTCCTAACAACTGTCTTAATTAATTATTCTTTCAGATTTTCTTTTTGCTTTCCTCCTGTTTTTTTTATTTTTTTATTATTATTATTAAAAGGGTAGGGGACAGGGTTGGGGATTCGATAAGATTTAGGGTTGAGGATAAGGTCGGGGTTAGAGATAAGTACGTATATGCAAGTACGCAAAACGCTTGGGGACCGTACGTATTTATAATGACAGGCTTCATGAGGACATAGCATGCAGGTTAGTGGACAAAATAGCGACCACAACACACTATCTGATGTGGTGAGCTGGCTTTATTTACAATAATACAAAGACGTAGACTGAATCCACAGCATTGATCAAAGAGTTCAGGTTAGGATTAGCTAACTGGCTACATATTACGTATTTATAATGACGGGCTTTATGACAGAAAAATGAAATACCCAGACTGGATGATCCCATTGTGTGACGTCACAAAACACCGAAAGGTCATGAACCATCCGCCACATTTGGATTACGGTAACGACCGACGCTTCAGCATGGCTACAATGTTGAATGACACCATTTTGACGCCCCTACTGAACGCGGAAGTTTGGTTCCGCACCAAGAAATTAATACATGTACAACCAATCTTGACCCAAAAAAAAAGAAATTTCTGCTGCAGATAGAACTAGAATCGGAATTTCCCGAGCGGCGGCCATGTTGGTTATACGGCCGCTGCTCGGGAAATTCCGTAAAAAACGACACAGCCCGAAGCTCGTGTTTCCAGTCTGGTCAATTTATTAGTCTGCGTGTGTGTGGGGGGGGGGGGTCGCAGCAAGGCTATAGGCAAAGGCAAAATATTCCAAAAGGAAAAACGTGTATGTAGGAAAATTAAACAGATACAATAATTATAATCATTATGCTGTCCAAGCAAGAACTCGCAGTTAAGTAGAAATATTCTGTCTAGATTCCATACATTTCCTAATCCAATCTATTATTGTTTGATTGTTGTATCTGTTCAATTTTCCTATTTTTTTCTCTGCTGTTGTGTTTTCGTTTTGGCATTGTTTTTTCATGAAAAACGCTCATGCCGATCGAAATATCGGCCGGTTTCTGTCTTATCTTTTAGTTTGCGTTTCGCTGTGTCGTCTGGGTATTATTTCTTAGGCGAGGCTTTGCTACATGCGACTTTTTCTTTTTTTGCCAAATTTTCAAATTTTGCCTATTGGTTTATGCCCCATGATACGGGCTGTACCGGGGTGTCACATCTAGTGACCTTTTATGTTCCATTCTTGTTATATCTGCTTCTTGTCTTTCTTGGTAATTTGCATCCTGTCCACCTTCTCAATCTTCATTTACTGGATCATCAACATCAGTTGTGCTCAAGTTGACCTGGTCATTACGTCCTGACACCTCAGAACTAGGTCACTGACCTCATTTCTACGGGTGTAGGGCCGCCTGTCAATCATCTTGACCGTCTGTTGCTCAATCCTAGTTTAAAGCAAGTTGATGTATCTATCTGTCTGGTCTGTTATCCATCCACCCATCCGCCCATTCATCCATCTTAAATTCCACTCATCTGTCTATCCGTCGTCTGTCTGTCTCTCTTTGTCTGTCTGTCTATCCATGTATCTATCTATGTATCTATGTATCTATGTATCTATCTATCTATCTATCTATTTATCTATCTATATATCTATCTATCTATCACTGAATCTATCTATCTATCATTTTACTATTTGCCTATGTCACACTTTTCCGGTCGGTCGATCATTATTATTTGTGGGTTTTTTTTCAATGTAGCACTCTAAATCTTCACATAAATTGTATATTATATTAAAATGTTGCTCGTTAAAGGGGTTCTCTCTTACACATAGAACTATTTTAGTAATCTGCTTACGAAATAGAAAAAGCTAACATTACAACTGATGACTTGATTCGTGTTCGGTTCCAAACTGTTCTGACTTTCGTTATGACTGTTTCGTTTGTAAACTTCTTTGGGGAAATTTGCCTTAGCGTCGTTTCAGCTCAATTACAACTAGAGCAGACATGTTGTCGCCATAGTGCAGCGCCATCGGGCGGTTGTTGTTCTTGTTGGGGAGGGGGGGGGGTTAGAAGGGATTAATTTTTATTTTGCCCGTCTTCCATCAGCCAATTGTCAAGATGACCTTAACGTGCACAGCGTATGTGCTATACATGGGCCATCTGAGTTTTTCTTCCTTATCCGAGGAGACTAGGTGCGCGATGATCCTCAGCTTGTAATATTGATCTATCTTGTACACCAGCTCCTGCCACTTTGGATTTCGACCTGCAACATCTTTTTGAGTTTGAGTTTGGGTTTAACGGCTCATCGGCACGATCGCTTTGCATCTTTCACCGAATTTTCGCTGTCTCACTGCTCCTGTCCACGGCATCCGCTCCTCTCCGCTATTTTTTACGGACAATGACGTAAAACACTCTTTGTCTCTGTAAACGTGCCCACGGCGTCCGCTGCACTCCGCTCCTCATCACCATAGAGGCAAAGAGAATTTTTCACACGTCACTTTCCGTAAAAAATAGCGGAGCGGATCCTTTGGACAAGAGCAGTTACTTTGGGTTAGTTTTCAACTTTTAGATTCGTAAAAATATGAGATCAAATAAAACTGAAATTAAAACTCAAACTGCGACAAATCGCATCCTATGAAGTGTGTCTGTCGGCACTATTAATTTTGTAAATATGATAAAAAAAATTATGTGAAATGAACTTTTACATTTCTTCCTTTTTCAGATTCGACAAGGGATGCTTCCCCCCCCCCCCCTCCCTTCATAGTGCCCTATTTTCTCCCCGTGGTTTTTGGGTTATCTTTGGACATCTGAATTTAGCTAAAATGCCCTGGATCAGTGGTTCTCAACATGGGTGCTATTGCCTGTCCGACCGGAGGGGGCGGGGGGCGCGATGTTGACTGCCAGGGGAGCGAAACGGCAGAAAAGGGCAAAAGAGGAGGCGGAAACGATGAAAAAGGGTGATGTGGGGGGGGGGGGTGGTGGAGGTGGCGAGGGGGAGAGGTAGAAGACATGAATGGAGGACAATTTGGGAGCAAATACAGGAAATATAGGGCAGCCATAGACGTGTCCAGCCGCACGCATAGCTAGTTTAACAGGAAAGTGCAAGTTTTGTGCAGTCTAACTATTTTGAAATGTATCTGTTGGGTTTGAGAAGTTTTGGTTTGTTTTTTGGAGGGGGGAGCGAGGGGGGGGGGTGGGGGGGGAGCATGAAAGAACATTTGAAGCCTAAGTGGGCAGTTGCCTGAAAGAAAAAGTTGAAAACCAATGCCCTGAATTAACCACCACCTTGTATTTAGCCCTGCCGGCACATTAAGTTTATTAGCTTTTCTGTGCCTTGTTCCCCCAATTAATGCTAAATTCTGTTGGGCTGAATATCTTCCCTGAGGTAAAGTGAAGATGCGAGAAGGGACAGTTAATATGTCTGTACGAGTATGTCCCGAGGGTGAATATCAAAGATCCTGTCACCCGTCCATGAATTGAGCTTAATGGCGGACGTTGTGCGTTTATTTTCGGTCTTTGCTGATCCGTGATCAGATATCTTATCATTTTGTAAGAACATGTGTTTTTTTTAAAAAGGCACAGAAAATCTTTGGGGTCGTAGGACTTAGCGAGATAGGACTGCATGTAAATGAGAAACACGCAAGATTATGATTGGCCGTTTTTTTTTTGTTTTTTTTCTGGTTTTAGTTGTTTTGATTTTGCAAAATGCTTTTTCAGTTGCCCTTTTTTTTTTCTGTGGTTAGGGGGGAGAGAGAGAGAGAGAGAGAGGCAGAGAGTTTGGGTGTTTGTCCTTTCCATTTTTTTTTTTTTATGTGTGATAAATTTGTTGCAATGTTTTATTATCGTGGGGCTTTGCGGCATACAACCTTCCTTCTTTTCTTGCCATATTTTAGCTTCTTCCTTTTGTCAGTGTTTTTGTTTCTTGTGGATGATTACTATTTTGCTTGCCCACCTGTCTATAATGCATTGTCTGAACTGGCCACTGGACACCACAGAATATGGAACTGCCAGAAGCGAAAGAAGCCCACTTTTCGTGACTACAGGAAGTATGCTCAAGGCCATTTTGGATGAAATGCAACTTCACTTGACTTGATCAGCGGTAAACAATACCTGTTTGTGTATTGCTTGTTCTGCCCCCATTCCTGAAAAAAAAAACTGGAGACCTTTTAGTCTGTTGAAGAGATACAATAAATGCACACCTTGACATCTGTTAACATGCGTCCTAGCACTTGTCAAGCTGTTCTGCAGTTCCAATTTATTCTCCCTTCATAGTACTGAAATACTAAAGCCGCAAGAATGTAACGTTGCATTTCTCAGTTGGGCTCCTGACGTTTACCTGCAACGCTTCCTGTCCTTTCTGGGAGATGATCAGATCTCCAACTTGATTTAATAACTTTTATAATCAATTACAAAATTTCTTCCAGATCTATA
>OZ007582.1:33629589-33764589 GCA_963931925.1 Onchidella celtica | reverse complement strand
GACAAGATGCTATCTCCACTTTTTGGCTGAACTGAGTTACACATTATACACTAATTCTTTAGGCCTTCTTTAAGTCATTGCAGTTCACGGCCATCGTTTAGTGACGTCATATATCCGACATCTTGTCCCCTTAGAAAGATAAGATGCTATCTCCACTTCTTGGCTGAACTGAGTTACACATTATACACTAATTCTTTAGGCCTTCTTTACTGTGAGTCAAGATTCAAGCTCAAACCGGGCTCGGTGTGTAGTTTGTAAGTATTACTAAAAAGGAAAAAAAAAGCCATATCTCTAAAAGCTCTGAGCACATGAAACTTCAATCATCAATTTCTCAAAAGTTGATGGAAGAGAGTTAGAACCTTCTCAGTCCAAGAGGGCGGTTTGTCATAAGTCGAAGAAACTTAAAGAAAAAGTAAGTGTTTCGTAAGAGCTCTGGCCGTCTACGAGACAAATCTTTGTATTCGGCGTCCAAGCAAGAAAATCCTCCTGACCGGTCACTTCTACTTTTCAATTGCATCTGAACTGACAAGCAGATTGATGACTTTGATCAGCTTCTCTGGACCAAGCTGAACACCCGCTGAACACTCCACGACTGACCACCCCAGTTTCACCCCGTTATTCCGGTCGGATAAAGCAGTTATTTCCCTTTCTCATTCCGGAAGGGTTTGGGAACTTTAGTTGCATGAAAAAGCCAGTCTGATGTCTCGCTTTCAGTTTGGTACATGGAAGTTTCCTTTCGTTTTATTGGCACACGATACTAGATCAATGTCTTTAAACAATGCATAGTCGATCTACACAAATGACTCTGTTAATATGAACTAGCTGACGTTCCTTGCCAGTCAGAGTCCTTACTGAAATCCGACGAATAGGACTGACGTCAAATTTGCACATAAGAATGACATCGCCCTTACGTAGATCCGCTGGTGATTGGTGGGCGCTTCTGTTACGGTCTCCTCCAGTCCTATCCTTCTGCTACGGTCTGTCTATCCGTCTTGCTTTTTCCTAGCAAGACATTGCCGTTATTGTGTGGATGTGCTTCCTCCAAACTCAAACTCCGGCTTACATAGATCCCTGGTTATGACGTTGCTTCAACGTCAGTTTGATGTAGGAAACAAACCCTACGGTAATCCTACCAATTCTAAGAAAATTCGATATAAATCAACGTAGGATTGACGTAGTTATACTGGCTGAATTGAAATGAAAACACATTTATTTTCTAGTCAGGTTTTGCTTGAAGAATTCAATGAAAATTGATTATCTCGTAATGTAACATCTCTTATGTATAACTGGAAATACACAATACGCACTAGTGAAGTTTATGCCACCTGTTTGCACTCACTGACACATACTACGCCCAAACAGGCCGCTGCCCGGGAAAAATTGAAATTAATATATTAAAATTTATCCATATCATCCCCCCCCCCTCCCCCCCTCACCAGCAACAACAAAATTTATCATTCATTATTAAATATATATTATTATTAATGAATATTCAAATATTATTTGTATTCTGAGTTTTGTGAGTTGTAAACTGTTGTGAGTTGTGAACTGCGCCTAACAGGCTGCGTTCCAATTTGCTCTGAGATAGAGAGAGAGATTGAGCGAGACTGGGAGAGAGAAAGAAGAAGTGTAGTGTGTTGAGCGCTTCGCCGGCGCTCCATTCTGCTCTGTGGTTGACAGGTTTCTTCTGTAAAGCGCATAGAGCATTTTTAAAATGGATATGCGCTATATAAAATAATAATAATAATGATAATAATGGGACAGGTTCAAATAAATACCGTCAAAATATCCATTATCTGGGTCAATTCCGTGATATAACTAGTGGAGGCGGCTGGTAATGGACAGCAGACGCGACGGTAAAACAGGATTAGAGTAACTTTTGAACGTCATTGTCTATCAGGAAATTGGCCATGCTGTCTCTCGTTTAGATGAAATCTTTGTGCTATTCCTTACGTCTTTATTTTACGAGGTTTCGCTGCTCTCAACATTTACATCTCACTTTTCTTTTTGTCATATTTCGCGTTCTTGTTTCTATTGGTTCTTCTGCGTGGTCTCAGAGGTTTGAGGATGAGAGTAGATTAAATTTTGTTAATATGTCTGAATGGAAGCATGATCAACTGATCTTATGTTAATCCTGTTTCTAATTTTACTTCAGCGCCTCGGGGCACATCATTTTTTTTTTTTTTTTTTTTGTGGTTTTGACAGCTATACAAGTTAATTATTACTGTTATTACAATCTACATTGGAACGATGTCATTCCTATCGGAATAACTGACTTCAATCCTATGGCCCGGATTTCCGTAAGGTTGCTGGGCTCGGTTTCTGGGTGTTTATTTTAGGATGTTCGATTCTCTAGGCATTAGCACCTCGCTTCTTATTCTTGTTTCTGTGCATTTTTGTGGTAGGGATTAGTTTAATTAGAATTTTGCCTAGGCGTGGGGGCTTGTTCGGCCTGCTCTTCTCGACTTCCAACTGCCAAGGGGTCTTTAACGTGAGCAACGTGCACATGGGCCCTCCGAGTTTTGCTTCCCTTTCCTAGAAGTCTAGGTGCTCGATTCTACTTACCATAGGATCAGGGACAGGAATTTTTCCCGCACTAAAAAAGTTCAACTTGCCTGCATCGACCAGGGATCGAACCTGGTACCTTCAGCAAGAGAGACCTACACCTTGCCTCCAGACCAACGTGTCCCAGCTCTAAGTTAATGTAACGTGGTGTATACTTTAACCTCAGAGACTGGCTGTTATATAGTATCTATAATAACTATATATTATTCTTTTTATTGAGGTGGACTGTAACAGTTGAAAATAAAAAAACGAACAATAAAAGACTCCAACAGGAACGAAGTGAAACATTTTACTTAGCTGCGAGTTTTTGCTTCGTTAGCAGCACCAAAGCACGTCCGTCGGCCAAAAGCATGGAAGCTCCAAGTCTTTTATTGTTAGTTTTGTTTTTTTCACTTGAAAAAGGCGAAAGCCGAAAATTTTGTGTATTTTCTGTCTTCTCTTTAGTTTGCTTTGTATTGTTTGGGTTTTATTTCTCACGCAGGGTTTTGCAACATACAACCTTTTCTTTTTTGCCCAATTTTGACTTTGCTTATAGCCCTGCTGCGACCCCACAGTTTTTCTGTGGTTTTTATGATATTTCGTGAATATTTGAATTAGAATGGTGTTTGATGTTCAAACGATAAGGCGTTGACGTCCATAGAATGTGAACAAAGTGACTTTTTGATTAGACTATTTCGTTGTTTTATTAGAAATATTTTTATATTATCTAGCAACGTATTATTCTGGGGGAAATAAAAAGGGAAAAAAAAACCGAACTTTCAAATTCAGAAGCGTACATGAAAAATGCACGTACGGTGCTGCTCACATCCCCACGGAAATTTCCGCAAATAGCCATGCACTCTGGTACGAAGTTGGTGTACATTCATAGTAGATTTCAAGACATTACTTCTATTCATTCATATTTAGGTGAAAAACTTTTTAGTTTGCCCCTCGTAATCCCCCTCCCAACCACCCCTCCCCCTTTTTTTTTCCCGTATGCTTGCATGCACTTTAGACACTCCCCCACTCCCTTCCCAAACCGGACGACCCTATATTCAGTGGAGCTTTACAATACTTCAGCTGCAAGAAAAGCCATCATAAATTATTTATGTTGTACCCACAGAAGAACCATTGTACTGACCATGGTACTGACTAGTTTGGAGCTTGTGTTTTGGAAGAAGCGCGCCGATGCGATAACGGCCATAATTTATAGTGCTAGGAAGAATCAAGACAATAGGGCAGAATGATGGGGCAGAAGGAGACCTTACCAGACGCATCCACTAACCCCTGCACGCCGACACCACCCCACGCCGCACCCCGTTTATGAGCACAGGAACAATTAACTTAGAATGGTAAATGTTCATGATGGTTGCCTTGAAGTCCTTAACCTTGAATAAAGTGGCATTTCGCATAGGCTATTTGCCTGTTTTATTAGAAACTAGCTGAGTTCCAGGCCCTGCCCGGGATAAATCGATTTATTAGTTTCAGTTCTGGGAGATTATTATGGACCTGCTTCATTTTGCCTGTTCCTTTAGCTTTATTTTATTTTTGTTTGTTCGATTTTAGATACGTTTTACTGCTCTCTCTTTGCGCGTTGACGTCCTGCGCGCTCCGCCAGCATCCGTCAAATGGCTATGATTTGCGCACGGGTTTATTTGTTAGTGAACACATCGCAGGAAGGGATAACGTCATGTGTTAATGGAAAAGAAATATTATAATATTTTCCTAGGCATATTGAAAACACAAACCTGTACTTTTGGCCCTGCAGCGTCAATCTCCCAATTCCAGACCCTTTCTTGTTCCTATTCTAAGCACATTGAGAACACACAAAGTTTCGTACTTGATAGTCTAACTCAATCTCATCATTCAAACCAGTCCTACCCGGAAGTTGTTTTTGTGAGTGTGATACAGATACAGGAACCAACCTCAATTACGTACATTCGCCGAAAAAATAGACCGAACGCCAATGTGTCGCAACCTAGAAACTAATAAATACAAACGTTCTGCGAGTTGTTAATTTTTTTTTATTTTCTGTGCCGGGGACACGACGACAGTCTATACCAAGCGCTGTATAAAATCTGAGGGCCACCGAATCAGCATTAAGAGAGGAGTAGCGAAAGGGGCGCTGCCATTGTCGTAAGGTTTCACTTTTATTAGTATAGATAATATGATTTTTATAATGTAACAACTTATTCTAAACTACATGATAAAACATTAGACTACAAAATACAATTCCCCACCCCGAAATACGCCAACAAACAAAAGCTAACGGATATATATATATAATAGTAAAATTCATGCTGCAACGAAAGTGGAACTGGGCCGGACATGTGGAAAGGATGAATGACAACAGATGGACAAAACGCTGCACTGAATGGCAACCACGGACAGGGAAAAGAACAGGAGGACGACCAGGAAGAAGATGGCAGGAGGATATTGAAGATAGAGAGGTAACATGGATGACAAAGACATCAGACAGAAAGGAATGGCAATCATTGTCGGAGGGCTACATCCTGCAGTGGTTGGACAATGCCTAGGTCAACGGTGAAAGGTGAACAACTGATTTTACCCAAAAAAAAAAGAAACTGAAAAAATTGAAAAAACGAACTTTTAGATTCCTGACCACACTTGAAAAGCGCATAAAAACAAAATATATACACTGCTCGTAATCCCCTCCCAGACAGCCTTTCCTTCCCGCACTCTCCAATACACCGTGAGCCACACCCTCCCCTCCCTCTACCCGAGCGTCCATTACCTTATGGACAACCCAGTCCTGGGCCTGATATTTTGTAAGCTCCGCGGCCTGTTTTGATAGCCATGATCAGAATTTGCTGAGTTCGTTCATCAAACAAGAGGGTTTTTTTTTTTGCATAGTAGATTCAAGAGGTGTAACGTTTAACAAGATGCACTGGCGAGAAACCAACGACAGCAACAACATCATCATCATTATCATAATCACCACCACCACTAACATCGTTATAATCACCACCACCACCATCATGACCATCACAACCACCACCATCAACAACAACAACATCGCCTTCATCATCATCATCATCATCATCATCATTGTCACCACCACCACCGGCACCTCCATCAACAACATCATCATCATCATCATCATCATCATTGTCACCACCACCACCGGCACCTCCATCAACAACATCATCATCATCATCATCATCATCATTGTCACCACCACCACCGGCACCTCCATCAACAACATCATCATCATTATTTTCATCACTAACACCATCCTCCTCATCATCATCATCATCACCGCCACTACCACCATCAACAATAACATCATCATCATCATCATCACCATCATCATCACTACCACCATCAACAACAACATCATCATCATCACCATCATCATCACTACCACCATCAACAACAACAACAACATCATCATCAGCATCATCACTACCACCAAAACCAACCAACCACCCCCACCAATATCATCATCATCATCGCCATTATCATCATCATCATCTTCATCATCAACAATAACAACAACACCAACAACAACAACAACATCATCATCATTAACAACAACACAGTTAATACAATCAATTCAAAGAAATATAATTTTAACTTCCTACCAGAGGTTACAGGGATGCCATCGTCATTTCTGTATTTTTGTTTAATGTGTTGCTAGGAAGTCTAACTGAGGGGGCACATAACTCTGTAAATGCCAAGGGAGGCAACACCGGTCCTGTGAGTGGGTCAGCAAAACGCTCATCCATCAACTATTGCGCAAAGAACTTCACGTTTCCCTGCATCTCCACTCACCAACTGATTGGGTCAGCGTTAACGGAGCGTTTAAGATGAGCAGATTACAGGGCTTAATACTAGAAGCGCCGGGTGGTTCTCCGGCCCCACTAAACAAATTAATTAATGGGGCAATATGTTAGAGGGTTTGAAGGAATCGGTATAAATAATAATAATAATAAATAGAATTTCTATAGCGCATTTCTAATAAAATTATTACTCAATGCGCTGTACATTGCATTAATAATTCATGCATACACTTTCCAAATCTCATACTAAAACACGCACTCTCATCCATACAAACTTTCAGTTTCACACACATAGACGCTCTTAGTCATATAACACTAGCTTATATAATCAATTGTAACATCAAAGTACAGAATAGAATTTTGAAAATTTAAGTTTCGGAGGAAAAGGTGATGTTTTAGCCTTTTCTTAAAGCTTTCAAGATTCGGTGATTCACCGATTCATTTATGACTAACATAACCCGGGCCATCCAAAAAGGGCGTACTGTCAATTTTGGCATATTTTGGACATGTTTCTACGCTTTTCATTTGTTCAAATCAACACCTTTGCCCCCGTTGTAAGAGCTTTTCCAATGTGTATCTGTGTACGCTCAAGTTTGACATTAATTTTTGGGCATGTCTTTTCACATGTTTTGATCTCAACACCTTTGTCATCGTTGTATGAACATATATTCCTCTCGTAACCGATGTGCATCTTCTTACGCTCAATATTACTTTGACATTTCTTGGGCATGTTTCTACGCTTTTTATTTGTTTTGATCTCAGCACCTTTGCCCTCGCTGTATGAACTTCCCCGCCCCTATCCGATGTTCATCTTAGCTTGAGTTTGACACCAAGTGTATGTAAAGCTCACATGTTGGGTAGGGGGAGAAGTACTAAATCGCCAAACCTGGACATACGTACTTTATGGGTGTCCTCCGACTGAGAAGTCTCCGCAGGCTGGCATCTGTCAGTCTCGAAAGACATGGGCTTGTGCTCTGGGTGTCTATTATGTTTCAGTCTGATGCAACGTCGTATGAGGCTGGTCAAGCCTATCCGGGAGCGACAGTCCTTTCCACCGATGATGCAGCCAAAACATGACAGGTTCATAGAACATGTGAGGCGAATAAAAATTGTAGTTCCTAGTTAGTGCTCAGAAAAGCGAAGCGGGACTGAGAGGAAGAAGCAAGACAAGTGATCAAGTTGGGGATTGAACCCGCTACCTCTGCTACGACACCAACCGCCCTGCCATGAAGAAGAAAGCAAGTCCGTTTACCTTTCGGCCACACAGTCTCTCTTAAAAAAAGAGACGATCGCATCCGAACTGGTTTGGCTATTTTGGATGCGAGCCATTTT
This sequence comes from Onchidella celtica, assembly GCA_963931925.1. Taxonomy (NCBI): domain Eukaryota; kingdom Metazoa; phylum Mollusca; class Gastropoda; order Systellommatophora; family Onchidiidae; genus Onchidella; species Onchidella celtica. The sequence continues at coordinate 33,756,910 of OZ007582.1, read as the reverse complement.
TTTTTTTTTCTCCAGCTTTGCCTTGGTCCGTTGCAAAAGCGTCCTTTCGATGAGTGAGAGACCTTGATTCGCCGACTACCTCCAACATACTCTGAGAAGTGTACGAGCATGTGAAATTTACCCAATGGGTCACACTCTACCCGTGCATATTTTCCCAAAGAATGTTGTTAGAGGGGAAGTAATCTAATTACAAAGCCACATAGAGAAAATACAGAGTTGTGTTCATTGTTTAGAATGGCTTATAATGTAAAATAGTACGCGTCAATAACAACAGCCCTTTCCCGCAAACTATTCACGTGGCATAAAGATCAAATACATTAGCTTTTTATCAACATTTCTACTGTGTCATTTATGCCAGGCATTACTGGGCCCTGGTAATGTAACAACCTTGTAGCATGTGTTATTTAACGGCTCCAGCAACAATATAACGATTGTTTGCTCACCCAGTGACCAAGGACGTGTTCATTCGATGCGCATATTATATGCGCCGTCACAAGCTATTTCTGCGTAAAGCAAATGTCAGACCTCATCAGTGAACAATAGAATGAGGGGTATTTTGTAGACAGCGATATGAATTATATTAATGAACGTATTTTTGATAGGCTGACACTGTATTTATTAATTGATTTAATTGTGTCTCTGTAAAGTGCGGAATAATCCTGTAACTGATTGAGTAGTAAAGAGTTAACGGCAATGTTGTTGCAACATTGAAAGGGTTAAGCGGGCTGAGAGAAAATTTCGCATCACCGAGAGTATGGAACTATTGGAAGACAGGGAGAGGATGTGCACTGCAGGAAAAGAGTTCAGAAAGTGTTATCCCACGAATAGGAGGAAGGAGAAAATAATTATCTGCAGAGAAAATATTCGAGTTTAGTCATTGTGATCCAAGGCATTTTTGGAGAAAACTAAAAACCAACAAACTTATGTGATGGGAAAGATTATTCCCAAACCCTAAATAACAGGATATCTGGGCTGGGGGGAGGGGGTGGGGGAGAGAAGAAAAACATTAATCAGTGGGAGGGGAGTGAGGATCAACATTACGACCAACTACTAGACAAAGAAAATTCAGTGGATGAAGTGGAGTGGGCTATTAATAGTCTGAAAAGTAACAGAACCGCAGGGTACGACAATAATGTTATCAAATTTATTAAGTATGGGGGTTGCGCTCTTCAAGTTGTTTTAATAAAATTATTTAATACTATTTTAGAATTAGATTGTTCTTCCGAAATTGTGGGCAGTAAGGGAAATTGTTTCCGTTTACAAAAGTGGAAACAAAGAAATTATACATGAATTACTCTTTTGATCTGCCTAAGTAAATTTTTTACTAATATCGTAAATAATTGACTTCGACGTTGGACAGAATATAATAATGTTTTGTGTGATAACCAGTTTGGTTTCCGTCAATACAAGGGCACAACAGATGATAATTATGTTTATATTGAATGGTTTGATAGAATTAATACAAGAAAGGTGAAAAAGTTTGTACTGTGCTTTCGTCAAATGTGAACGGACCTTCGACAGCAAATAGGACAGCACTGTGGTTCAAACTGGAGCAAAGGGGAGTAACTAAAGGAATTACTGATTTATTGAAAAACATAAGTAGTAAAATAAAATTGTGCGTGAAGGATGTCTGCAGTGTGAGTGAAGAATGTCTGCAGTGTGAGTGAAGGATGTCTGCAGTGTGAGTGAAGGATGTCTGCGGTGTGAGAGAAGGATGTCTGCAGTGTGGGTGAAGGATGTCTGCAGTGTGAGTGAAGGATGTCTGCAGTGTGAGTGAAGGTTGTCTGCAGTGTGAGTGAAGGATGTCTGCGGTGTGAGTGAAGGATGTCTGCAGTGTGAGTGAAGGATGCCTGCAGTGTGAGTAAAGGGTGTCTGCAGTGTGCGTGAAGGATGTCTGCAGTGTGAGTGAAGGATGTCTGCAGTGTGAGTGAAGGATGTCTGCAGTGTGAGTGAAGGATGTCTGCAGTGTGATCTTGGTCTTCCTTTTCTTCTGGCTCTTTTCCTTAAGGCTGGCACCACAGACCAGACTTGGAGAGAGAAAGAAAGTTCCTACTATGTAAGGGCAGGTGGATATAACTTCAATATTATGGTTTGGTGTCTGCCCCATGCCAGGGGAGGTAATGGCGTTTGTCATTTTCAAATTTAATTAAATTGTTGTCTCCCCTACTAGTGGCAAGGCCGAGAAGTTTTTCTAGTTGTGTCCCCTGCTCAGTGCAGACTCAGCAGTGGATGCCTAGTTTTTATTTGGTCAGTTTATTGGGGTGAGTTCTGAAGTGGCCAGGGCGGTGTGCAACTGACATTGGATGGGGCAGCGGGTTGGGGGTAGATAGCAGGAGTAGGTTGGGTAGATTACGATGAAGGTTAAGGGTTATTGTTTTAGTTGTAACTTAATAGTGGTTGCTGCCATTCCGGAATATATGGGGGCTTCCCCCATTCCTGTCATAATTTTTATGGTCCTTGGTTGTCCATTTCCTTAAGAATTGTTATTAAAAGGTTAAACGGATTAGTATGATACAGTTGCAGTTTTAAAAGGTAGGAATTTCTCTTTAAGAGCAGATTTCTATACAATTCTGTAAAGAGAAGACAGAACAGCTAAGAGAGTCTTGTAAAGGGGGACAACTGTTGATTAAGATTTGAAAGGTTGTCTCTCAGGCTTTAAGAGTTGTCTCCTTGAGATAATTGGAGCATGAAAGGGAGGTAGCAGAAAAACTTCCCGTGAAAGTGTCCGTCGCTTTAAAAAAAGATCACAACAGCAATTATAGGCCTGCAGTGCGTCTAAATGATTGACAGCTGAAAGGAGTACTTGTATAAAAGATGATTACAGGCTGTAGAGCGGCCTCATTAAGAGTTGCTTGCATTTAATAAAGGAACAGAAAAAAAAATAGGGGAAATGGGTTGCAGCAATAGGCCTGCAGTCCGTCCAAGGGAGTGACGTGTAAAAATATATCAAGGAGGGTTAAAATTGTCGCTATAATAGTGTCACGTTGTAGAGTGGCCTAGTTTAAAAATTTGCCTACATTTACCAGGATGGAGCTATAGCGGGCCGCCAGAATGAAGTGCGACCCGTCTGACTTTGAAAGAAAAGTGAAAACATCCTTGGCAGGAAGGTAAAATTAAATACACTAGTAACTGCCCCATTCTTCGAATGGTAAAAAACAAAGCTCACCACTCCAGACCGAAAGGAATCAGCACAAAGACATTGATGTCGAGACACTTTGGGTCATCCACATAAAATCGGCGATCAACAGATAGATAGGATAGTATTACAGTAGTACACAGTGCACAGTAGTGCGCACCGAGCATTTTTCATGGGCTCATGTGTTCGTAAAAAATGATCTAAATATTTACGCACAGTTTTCTTGGTACGAATGAATGGCACTCACCTCATCTGTATAACACTATACTCGGTATCACTATCAAATTTTTCTTGGCGTGGCTGGATCGTGAACTCTAGTTTACATTTCCGGTAAGAGGCGGAAATGACGAAATTGACGGAAGTACATTATCACGTCGTATTCGCAATCATGAATTGATAACTGATAATTATAACTGAATTTCTGGGAAAGGTAAAGAGTTTCGGGAAAAAATGAGCTCGACACGTACAGGCTTAATAAATTTTACATACATGCGCCAAGTTTCATTTCTCTACTTTGCGTAGTAAAAAAGCCTTTGCGGGAACAAAGTTGGGCCCAAGCTCCATTATTATATGATGTATTAATTATTAATTTAGTGTAAAAACGTTTAATGTTTCCATTCATCGAACAGGTAGACTTAAATCCAAGTTTAAAGATTATATTGCAGTCTAAAATGGACAATGTTATATAGGGGATCTATAGACTGACAGTTTCGGAGCCGGCACAAGGGATCAGGGCGAATGAGGCCCATCCGAATGGGATGGATACAGGCCGGGATTTATGTTTATGTCGGTGATTGCGTAATGTGCCTGCGTATATGTTTATCTTGTTTACTAGCTGTCATCTGTAAGTCAGATGTCTACGGTCTTCTATACGAAGGATATTTTGTGTGGTGTATGGTATGTTGTCTCTATTGAAGTGTCCTTGTAGTGTTTGTCTCTGGGCAACGTTTGCTGTGCAGTCTTGAATGATGTGTGCTGTTGTCATTGGTATGTCGCAGTTTCTACACAATCCATGAAATGTCCTTTGATTCTATTGTCTTCTATGCAAAGTCAATTTAAATTTTATTTAGGTCGCTGGATTGTCCAAAATCGAATCTGAATGTTTCCCATGAAGTGTAAATGTTTTGCATGTTATAGTTTTTCCCCTGTATGTTAAGCCTCCCGTTCTTCTTTCCATATCTGCCCTACCACCTTCTTGATTTCCCCATAAAGTTCCTTTTGATCTAGCCTAACAATATGTATGTTGTCAGTTTGAAGTGTTGTTTTCTTTAATAATTTATCTGCCCTCTCGTTCCCTGAGAAACATACATCATGGAATCCAAATGAGATGGTGAATAAGAAAACCCGGCTTGGGTCGGCAAAGCTGATTTTGACAAAAACGGCTTTGAAGTGAAAATATGTGTCCGACACAAACTTCCAACTTGGCGGTTGTTTAAGGGACCGTGGCATGTTACAAGGTAAACTGTAGACGAGCAGTGAACACTACTCACTATGATCTCTATAACGGCTTTGTAATTAGACTACGGTCTCCTAAAAACAATCACTCCAATAGTATTTGGTCAATTAGCTATTGCCACTTATAGGGTTAAATGCCTTTTTCTCAAAATCTTATTTTAGGGGGGTCACTCACTTCAATTTATCAGAAATGTCTTGTCTTTTATGATATGTACAGAACTCAAAATGTTATGTTGCCTACTTAAGCCTGGTTTTCTCATGCACACTCACAAATCATGTGTATTTTAATGTTTTGTGATGCCAGTTTATCTATGAGTGTGAGTATCTTGTGTGTGGTGTTGTATCTGGTGTGTTTTGGATTGTCTGCCTAAGTGTCTGGACTGCCCAGAGTGGGTCAGTGAGAATCGCCACCTCCCTCTCCCCCAGTTGACACCTGTCGATGTTTTGTGTATGACGTGAAGTTCTGCCGTCAGTATGCTCGTGTGGTCTGTGATGTGTTGTTCTAACTGTATGTTCCTGCTTCCACTATTTTATCTCAATTCCTACTGCCCCCCCCCCTTCCATCTCTGTCCGCGATCCGCCTGTGTAGATTTTATTTGTGCTTTGTAATGTTTGTCAGTGTGTTCTTGTGTGCGTATCAACATTGAAATTGTGTTGTTCTTCTTCTTGTCAATTGTATGGTGTGTAGTGTGTCGTCAGTGTTCCGTCCTGTCAGTTGCCATGTTGGTGCTTGTTGGTGCCTATTGTCTATTGTGTTGTCATCTAATTCTGCTATTTGTGTGAGTTTGTCCACTGTGTGCAGCACTGATGGCTTGTATTTACTGACCTCGTCACTCTCCCGTGTGACTTGAATGTATTCTAGTGTGTTGTCATCTAATTCTGCTATATGTGTGAGTTTGTCCATTGTGTGCAGCACTGATGGCTTGTATTTGCTGACCTCATTACTCTCCCCGTGTGGCTTGAATGTAGTCTAGTGTGTTGTCATCTAATTCTGCTATTTGTGTGAGTTTGTCCATTGTGTACAGCACTGATGGCTTGTATTTACTGACCTCATTACTCTCCCCGTGTGGCTTGAATGTAGTCTAATGTGTTGTCATCTAATTCTGCTATTTGTGTGAGTTTGTCCATTGTGTACAGCACTGATGGCTTGTATTTACTGACCTCGTCACTCTCCCGTGTGGCTTGAATGTAGTCTATTGTCTTGTCATCTAATTCTGCTATTTGTGTGAGTTTGTCCATTGTGTGCAGCACTGATGGCTTGTATTTACTGACCTCGTCACTATCCCGTGTGGCTTGAATGTAGTCTATTGTCTTGTCATCTAATTCTGCTATCTGTGTGAGTTTGTCCATTGTGTGCAGCACTGATGGCTTTTATTTATTGACCTCGTCACTCTCCCGTGTGGCTTGAATGTAGTCTAGTGTGTTGTCATCTAATTCTGCTATTTGTGTGAGTTTGTCCATTGTGTGCAGCACTGATGGCTTGTATTTACTGACCTCGTCACTCTCCCGTGTGGCTTGAATGTAGTCTAGTGTGTTGTCATCTAATTCTGCTATTTGTGTGAGTTTGTCCATTGTGTACAGTACTGATGGCTTGTATTTACTGACCTCGCCACTCTCCCGTGTGGCTTGAGTGTAGTCTATTGTGTTGTCATCTAATTCTGCTATTTGTGTGAGTTTGTCCATGGTGTGCAGCACTGATGGCTTGTATTTACTGACCTGGTCACTCTCCCGTGTGGCTTGAATGTAGTCTATTGTGTTGTCATCTAATTCTGCTATTTGTGTGAGTTTGTCCATTGTGTGCAGTACTGATGGCTTGTATTTACTGACCTCGTCACTCTCCCGTGTGGCTTGAATGTAGTCTATTGTGTTGTCATCTAATTCTGCTATTTGTGTGAGTTTGTCCATTGTGTACAGCACTGATGGCTTGTATTTACTGACCTCATTACTCTCCCCGTGTGGCTTGAATGTAGTCTAATGTGTTGTCATCTAATTCTGCTATTTGTGTGAGTTTGTCCATTGTGTACAGCACTGATGGCTTGTATTTACTGACCTCGTCACTCTCCCGTGTGGCTTGAATGTAGTCTATTGTCTTGTCATCTAATTCTGCTATTTGTGTGAGTTTGTCCATTGTGTGCAGGACTGATGGTTTGTATTTACTGACCCCGTCACTCTCCCGTGTGACTTGAATGTAGTCTAGTGTGTTGTCATCTAATTCTGCTATTTGTGCGAGTTTGTCCATTGTGTGCAGCACCGATGCCTTGTATTTACTGACCTCGTCACTCTCCCGTGTGGCTTGAATGTAGTCTATTGTGTTGTCGAGTGGGATGTTTTCTCTGATTCTAATGTACCATTCAAACTTCTTATTTTAAGCATGACAGGCGATCACCTTGCCTCTAGACCAACGCACCCCCTGTTGGAGCCCTTTTAGATGGATGCACTTTTTGTGCTACATTAGTGCTGATTGCAAAATACTGTGGATAAATGGAGGCTTTCACACACAGCACGACCACAAAAAGTAGCATTGTAGATGGTCAGAGTCGTGGGCTTCTACGCTAGTGATGGGCATAAAAAGTCTCGATCTTAGGATCATAATGATGATGGTGCCTCCTCGAATACTAGGGACTAGTATTCGAGTGGGCTGTATCTGGATAGTCATTTGTGTATGAGGAAATGTCTCCATAGTTCAAGTTGGCACCTGCAGAGTTGCGAGCATACAGGGTACTGGATGTCTGCTTCTGTCGCAGGGATGGACTCTGCCCCGTTATGACGTTCTCTAGCAGCTGGGCTTGATGCGGCGCGCCTCTCCAAACGTCCTTGAAGCTTGACTGTGTTAGAATGTCACGCCATTGCGTTCTGTCTTTGGCCACCTGGACAAGGCCAGAAGAAGAGATGCTGCACTTCTGAAGATCTTTGTAGCGTTTACCTGGGCGGCCTCTCTTTCTGTTCATCCGTTTGCCCCCGCCCTCCCCCCCTCCCCCAACGTCCAAACATATATGCTCCCCTTGTACGAACATAAAAGCATTAGAATGGTGTCTCGTGACATAAGTTCTTGTTTGTTCTCTCACCTTCTTCTAAAAAACCGGAGATCTTTTAGTATGTAGAAGAGATATAACAAATGCACACTTTGGCACTTGTTTAAAATGCGATATGGCACTATCAAGATTTTCACAGTTCCAATTTATTCCAAATCCTAATCATAATAACTAAAGTCGCAACAGTTTACCGTCGAATTTCTCAGCTGTGCACAAAGTGCAATTGGAAAAAACAAGAACTGAGAATTTTTTTTTAATCATCGAAGAACTGCAGGTTTCGCGAGGTCAGGTTTTTAAATATTATTGTATTTTTTGAGTCCCAAAAGAACACTAGAGAAGGTGAAAATATTTCAAAACAATAAAATTAAGTAAAAATTATTACGTACTTTTCGTAAACCCGCTCCAAAGTAATGTAATAACTATTTACATGAATTCTTGATTTCTGTACAACTTTCAATGTTGATTTCTTTTTTGATATTTAATTGCTATGTAATCTTGCTCAATAAATTTGATTTTCTTCAAAAAACAAAAAAAAATCTTCATTGTTTAATCTTTTTGTCGTCTCAGATGAACTTAACTTTAACATACACTTTGTTACTGATGGTATTAAAGAAATAAACATTTTTTTTACCATTGTTAATGTCAGCACTGGAAGACAGATTGACTTAACTTTTAGTTGCCAACATTTAGGCTGCTGTCACTTGACTGTGTGTATTCAATAAACTCGGACAATATGACAATATCGATTGCATTCTGGATGTCTACCAGAGATATTTGTCAACTAATGTAGCAGTATTATCTAAGAGAGATGATAATGGTGATGATGATGATGACATCCGTCAATTGTTCTACTATTAGTTTGTGAAGTGTCTTCTAAGGTGGCTGATAAGTCCAATCTGGACACGGAACTGTCCACCACATATTGCGCACGGAACTGTCTACCACATATTGCGCACTTCGGGTCGGCGGGTAAGTGGGAAGAAGAGCTGGCTGCTGATGCTTTCCGTGCTGACCTTTTGCTTTCATCGGATACCTTGTAGCGTTGTTCAGAGAGATACATAAAAACTATTGTACAAACACTTCACTGTTAAACATCAGATATCAATCCAGTCATTCCTCAATCATCCAATAAACAATTACAAACATTTGCCAAGCTTATATCTATTTTATTCTTCTCTCAAATTACATCATTTCTCATTGGAATCATCTTTTCCTTTCATATTTACAAGATGGAGAAATTTTGTGTTCTTGATTCTCATCCTACTTACTTTTGTATACACATACAGGGATGTAGAGAGAAGAGGAGGGGGGGGGGAGAGGATGAGAGAGACAGAGACACAGAAAAGGAGGTAAGTGGGTTGTGGGGAATGAGAGGAAATGAGACAGAGAGAAAAAGAAAGAGAGAGAGACAGAAAGATAAAGAGAGGAAAGAGAGAGATAGAAAGAAAGGAGGATTCAGAGACGGGAGAACAAGAGAGACTGAGCACTGGAGGGAGAGATGGAAAAGCATGGAGAAAGATAAAGAAAAGATGGAGAGATATAGATGGACAGTCATGTATTATACAAACAAAGTAAATGCTGAAATGGATGGGGTTTACGGTGGGGGAAAGGTGTGGGTTTTGTAGGGGTGGGGGGGGGGGTGTCAGACACAGAAGGCAAGTAATAATTAATTCTGGTTAGGTGAATTCTGTAATAACCAACTGCATGTAGGAAATAAACTTTCCACAAAACACAAATACTGTCAAATCATCAAGGTCTAGTTTCTGCTTCTGAACTTCATTTCGGTGGCGGAGAGCATGGCAGACAAACTGTTTCCAATTTCCCGCCAGTAGATGGAGGAAATTTTACCGCTGACACCCCAAACACCATTCAAGTTGACGTAAGACCCGCCGGCCCTAAACCACCAGCCTGTACTGTACCGGTCTTGGTTTGCGTAGTCTGAGGAATGAACATTTGATGGGATGAGATAATATACGATTGATAAATGATGAGATGTGGTGAGATGATATAAGATGAGGTCAGATAAGATAACATAATACATAAGATGAGATGTGATCAGTTAGATAACATAAGGTAAGATGAGATAAGATAAAATGTAATAAGTCAGTGTGATTAGGTGAGATGAGATGAGATCAGATAAGTGATCAGATAGCATAACAATAGATAATAAAAGATAAGATATGATGAGAAAATAAAACAGAAAACCTATTTTATCCCACTATTCAGAAATATTTCCCAACGGTTTCTTTGGTTTGGAGAGTAGACTTTTTCCTCCTATTCTCCTTTTCGTCCTGTTCCTTTCCTGCTACAATATGCACGCATACATATGAATAGCATTTTTGTGTTGCCAAATAATGAGTAACCATCAAAATAAGTATGGATCACCACTGCAATTGGCAGGAGAGAGGGAAAGGGAGAGAGGGAGAGAGAGACAGAGAGAGAGAGAGAGAGGGACAGAGGGAGGTTTTGAGAGAGATAGAAAGGAAGGAGAGGGGAGAAAGAGCGAGCGCACAGCCGACGCACACAAGTAAGGAGAAACACAATTTCATATATGACCCGTGAGTATTTGGGAGTAAAGGCAAAAAACTGTGCACAGTTAATCTGGACGAGCATGCAAATAATTAGGGATATAGAACTACCACACCTGTTGACCTGATCACCTCCAATTAAACACAGATTTCCCCTTTATATCTTTGTACACGTGTTTAAAACGACTGACAAGGAATATAATTATTGCCTAACAAAATTGAAGACTATTTTATACATAATTAGTTCCTTTAACTACTTTGATGGCTAAGGCATTGGTATCTAAGAATGATGCGTCATCTTCCACAGACTCTGAACAAGTGTTTCTTTAAAAACCCGTTCTGTATTACAACGAATTGCATTCTGGATTTAAATCATTTAATGTTTCCGCCTCGCTCTGCCCCATTTGAGATTATCTTCCTCCTGGACCACAACACCCGTTTCCCTGTTTGAAAGTCTAATGTTCAATTTTGAAAGGATAAAATAAAATTCTTAAGCGTCCTCTATCTCCCTATAACCTCTATCTCAAGTTCTCGAAGCATTTCTTTCAGTTGCAATGGGACACGATCAGCACTGTGATAGGGGTATTGGATTCATATTTCTTTAGCCCATGCGGTAAATGAACTCTTTTCCACATCATGCATGAACCGGTGATTGGATCGGCAAAATATCCTATTGAATGACTGCAGTCTCACCGGTGATATCACTTTTGAGTACAAATCTTGGATTCTGGGTGGACAAAAAAAATTAAGGTAACGTTTGTCTTGTGCTCTTCAGCACATGGTAACCATAAGTCCCATTGCATGACATAATTTCCAATAGCATAATACCGTATACCGTCATCATTTTGGGAGAAAAGCCAGAAAATCCAATCAAGATAGGGTGAGGGGGGAGGGGGGGTAGGGGGGCAGGAGGATAATTATTGGAAAGGCAAACAACATCAAGTCGTGCGTTTATACGACCGGGATGTCATTGCTCTGAAAGAGAAACAACAAACATCAGAAAAACGCCAAATCACATAATGATTATAGAGTTTGTCTAGTCAGTTGTACAAACCATACATAGTTATAGATTAGACTGAACTCAGTACCGGTAGCTGGTGGGAACTTTGAAACCACTAAAAATCCTGTCTGAAACAGATAGTCTAGCTGTCCAAAATCCACATTACAAGACACGACAGTGAGCATTGTTCTATGGTCAAACATGTTCTCTGATTAATGAAATATTTAGCATTATATTTTTTTTGCTAGTTTTAAAGGGATGAGAAAATGAAAAGATAAAGGTAAAAAAGAAGGGAATGGGAGAGATAATGAAATTTACAAAATGGAGGATGTAGAGAGCATACTTTGTCTAGGTCCGTGGTCGTAAGTAGAGAAGGCAGCCCTGTTATTGTAAGACATGCCACGGCGTCTGTCGTCATAACCTGCTACTGTAAGAGTGTAGGTATCGCCTGGTCCAATAGAAAACTTCGGGTAGATACGGGTATATCGGGTGCCGTTCGAGGCCAACACCATGTCCACGCGGAGCTCATGATTTTTTCCACTGGCATCCAAGAGACGTTTGATGTGTTTCAGTCCTAGCCAGTGCTCACCATGAACTGACCCAAACCCATTTTCGTACTCGCTGAAATTTCGGTAAAAATCCACGCTGCCGTCAAACCTTTTCTGGAAAATTTTCCAATTTTCATTTGGGCCTCTCACATCACACGAAACCTTTATGGGTCCAAGGTTGTCGGGGAAAAGCATGACCTCATGTTGACCTGTAGGTAGAGTTAGATCATCGCAACTTCTGACACACCGATTTTTGTTGATTCGAGCTACTTCCTCTGTGGCATCTCGTGCCAAATGTTCTGCTTTGTCAAGACGTCTTTCTAAGTCAGCTTTGGTTTGGTTCATCTCTAGAAGACGATTTTCCAAGTCGGCTTTGTTCTTTTTCATCTTTACAAGACGATTTTCCGAGTCAACTTTTGTCTGGTTCATCTGTTCAAGACTATTTTCCAAGTCGGCTTTGGTCTGGTTCACCTCTAGAAGACGATTTTCCAAGTCGGCTTTGGTCTTTTTCATCTTTACAAGATCATGTTCAGAGTCAACTTTTGTCTGGTTCATCTTTTCAAGACGATTTTCCAAGTCGACTTTAGTATGGTTCATCTGTTCAAGACGATTTTCCAAGTCGCCTTTGGTCTGGTTCATCTTTACAAGACGATTTTCCAAGTCTTCTTTGGTCTGGTTCACCTCTACAAGACGATTTTCCATGTCGTCTTTGGTCTGGTTCATTTTTACAAGACGATTTTCCAAGTCAGCTTTCGTCTGGTTCATCTTTACAAGACGATTTTCTAAGTCGGCTTTGGTCTTTTTCATCTTTACAAGATCATTTTCAGAGTCAACTTTTGTCTGGTTCATCTTTTCAAGACGATTTTCCAAGTCAACTTTAGTATGGTTCATCCCGACCAGGAGATTTTCCAAGTCAACTTTAGTATGGTTCATCCCGACCAGGCGATTTTCCAAGTCAACTTTAGTACGGTTCATCCCGACCAGGCGATTTTCCAAGTCAACTTTACTGCGAGACATCTCTTTTAGACGAGATACAAGAGCCTCGCTGCTCGGCACCTGCCATGTGATGTTACTGCGTCTGGACAGAGAAACAGTATCTCCACTTGCATTAATACCTGTAGCTTCACAAATGTACACACCTGCTTGATCCATCCCGGGGATGTTCCATCCCATCAAAATGAAACCCTCATTAGAATCTAGAGATCCCTTAACAAAATCACCATCAGCTCCAGGTTTCATGGAAACATCGTGTCCAGACTTAATGTTAGCTAGTATTTGATCGACACCCTCATGAATTCTGAAGATGGTCAGGGATTCAAAGATTGACGTATTTCGAGCATTTGCATCAGTGATGGAACAGTAAATGTCCAGCCTTGGAGACAGACCTACGGAAATATGGGCCGGCGTTGTGAAGAATAAAAACTCTCCTTTTTGCACTTGAAGTTTCAGTTCTTGTTTGGTGGACACCGGTTTAAAGTCTGAGTTCGCACCGTAAACTTCACATTGGTAATTGCCGTCAAGGTTGTGCTGAGCATTACTCCAGCGGATCTGCAGGAAGAAGAAAGGAAAGCCAACTGACGATATTTGTCCACTAGCTTCACCGTCCTGAACATGTGACACGGGTCCATTCTGTTGACAGTGCGAAGACAGAGAAGCAAGAACATGCCGCTCTCCACTGACCAGCCTGGAAATGGCTAAAGTATCCAGATGAGACAGACTGGTAAGACTAAGATTGAAAACATCACAACGCAGGCTAATATCTTGTGGGCCTTGGTTGTAATGGGACATGACTTGGCCATCTAGGGAATAAAAAGAGTCCTTGGATGGATGGATATGTGGTAGCAAAGATGCGTGCATGGCTGGTTAGATGAATTGGTGGATGTAAGGATGGATGGATGGCTGGATTGAGCGATGGGTGCATGGATGGATGTAATGATGGATGGATGGGTGGATGGACGGATGAACGGAAGGATAGACTTACAGGAAGAAAAGAAAATCGAAAGAAATTAATTATTTTATACATCACCGAGATGACAACAGTATCACATTAAAAATCAAAACTCATGATCTTTGTATGTTCAGAAATCACCCACTTACCTATCCTAGAAAAGAAATAAACAGAAAAAAATATCAACATTATTGTAGAGAATAAATGCCAAAACATACATAAAATAAAATATTGTTATAGTCTTTAAAAAGAAAAACTGCAACGTTTTATAAAAACTTTGTAATCATTTATTGGATGTTTTTTCTCTTCAGGCGTTGATCATATCATAACCTGTAATATTCAACATTCTAGAACTGCATACCTGCTCGATGAATGAAACAGAACAAAATCATCAGCAAATTCAGACCTGCTAACTTTCCCAGTGACATTTTCTCAGTTGTATCACAAACGGTCCACACACAAAAATTATTCGTCCGCAAACGTTAGAGAGCGCCAGGTAATGACGATACACTAGTCAGTGACGGACGTCATATACGTTATTTATTCTAGATAAGGTCATAAAAATGGTTATGGCAATTATGCTTTCTCACTGCGTTATCTCTACCTGGCAAAAACATGCTGAGGCAAGGCTGTCAGTGGTAACAGTTTAATAGGATTCCCCCACCCTCAACCCCTCACCACCTCACAACCCTAACCCCAACCACGAAATGTAGTTGCATCGCCCTATGGCATTGGACAGATACGAGAAAACTGATACTAAAGTCAAGTGTCGACAATGACAAACTGGAAGGAACAGTAAAGGAATTTTTCTTGACCGTCCGTTTACTTTACGTTCTGTTTTCTCGTACATGTCCCACTTTCATAATTTTCTCCACGCGTTCGTTTTTTCTTGTTTGCTGCACTGTTATCTTGTACCAGGTTCTGCTGTGACCCAACAATTAACACTATCTTTTCCTTGCCTGGTCCAGTTTATAAGCGGGAACAAACTGACAGATAAGACAGTGAAGGGTTGTTAAGAGAGTTGCCTCTACATTTACCAAGACTTCTAAAAAAAGTTTCCCCCTTTTCATTTCCAGCGACCCCCACGACCACTGGCATCCATTCCATCACAATGGCTGTGCCTTATCCGGATAGCCTATCTATGAGTGTAATTATGTGGTGTATTATGTTGTGCTCGCTATTAGACTGGCTCTCAATCTCTTTAGTTTGTACGGCTGATGGTGAGTCTTTAACCCTTTCGCTGCCAGAGGTGTATCAGTATGTTCGGTACTAAAATCCTATAATCACCCATAACTCAGTTATTTACGGTAATACTATCATACAATGTTACATGGTGACTGTAGATATAATATCATTTCACCTTTGCATCACACATTTATTTTAGAGGAAGAAAAATATTTCTTCAAAATATAAAAATACAAAAATACCTCTAGACCTATTGCCTCGGTGAACCTCCTTTTGCCCAGGTAAGTACTACATCTTGACATGATGCAAATTCCATCGTGTGCTAGAAGGAAAGAAAGTCAGAAAGAAAGGTACTAATATTTTATTCCAGCCTCCGATTTCAGGGTCCAAAGAAAAATATTGGATTTCTACTCACCCTCGATCTCTTAGTGTTGTTTTGGTCGGCGTTGTTTTGTCCTGGCAAGGATTGGCCAATTCAAATTCTGTGCATGCACAATGTCAACTTTTGTTATAGAAGTGAGCTGGAATTGATGCATAGGTGGAGGAAGATGTAACTTTCGTTCACGGGTACCGACTAATTTGAGTTTACACTGATTTCTCTGCACGCACCATCAAGCCTGGATGAGCGCATAAAAGGCAAGAATAACTTGTAATAAATGTTTAACCATAACAATAAATTGATGACTGTACGTCAGTAATTATAATAACCTTCCTATGGCCGTAAATATGGAATTGGAGTAAATCCGCCCGTTTTGCACCATGGTTCAGGCTTAGCAGTGCGTACGGCCACATAAGTGTAAACTCAAATTTAGTCGGTATGCATGAGCTAAAGTAATACCTACCCCTCGATAGGCGTCAATTACCCCTTACGGCTGTAACAAAAGTTGAAATCGCGCATGCACAGAATTTATATCGGCCAATCCTTGCCAGGACAAAACAACACTGATCGAAACAAAACTAAGAGATCAAGGATGAGTAGAAATCCATTTGTTGTTTTTTTCCTTGGCTCGCAAACTTGCGGATGGGAATTAAAATTCTTAACACGTTGAGCAGCTGATGTACTCGTCTTCGGAGAAAGCGTAAAGTTTACGAATCCTTTACAAGTGAGTGTAGAATCAAGCAAAGTCCATGCACATCGGGTAGGTCTTTTTGCGCCCGACGTGTAAGGCCGACAACAATGTGTAACCATTTACGCACAGTTCATGGACATTGTCACGAGCAGAGTTAGGGTCTTGGGGATGTTATGACTGCACGAGAGGCAGCTAACTCACACTTGGACACAACCACACAAGAAAAGTATTAAATAACTAGAGGATCTATATATGTCAGGCCGGTCAGGCCATCTTATTATTTAAATATTAATAAACAAAACAAAAGACAATAGAGGTATATTCAAAGCAATAAATTCTAATTACTAACTTAATCTATGATATTCATGTAACTATGGTTCCTTATTGGATGTACTGCAATCAATAGCAAATGGGTATATTATACGAAACTAAATATCAATCTAAAGTGACAGTTGAGTCGCCACTGGCCAGTCGCCAGGCAAACTCTCCCTAAATCAGATGGGCTTGAATGTTAGGAGAGCCCAGTACGTTCAAAGCCTACAGAAGCACACTTCGGCTCGTAGGTAATTAAGCAGTTGCAAAAGACTATATATATATATATATATGCACAATCACTATTCAATTCATCAACAATGTGCTATATTACTTCAATCATACTATGGAGATAGATCTATAATACATGCCACTCGTTCGTCGAGTGCCAGCTGGGGTTTCCTTAGACTTCCTATGAGGCTGTGGTTCTCTCTCTATCTCTGAACTTCTATTATGCTTAGACAAATAAGATATGTTACCGTTGGTCACGCCTACTGGTAGGCGCGAACATCAAAAGAGCGCAGCGTGGGCTTTTAAAGGTCAGCCCACTCAGGCCTTTCTTTCTAGAGCTCAGTCAGTCCGTATAGCAAGGACTTCTAGTCTTCAAATCACACAGTTCAGGTACTGGCCAACCGGAGATACTTCACGACACGATGCTTCTGCTCGTCTGTATTCAATGAATCTGAACGTTACACGATGTTTTATACTATCCAACTACCCAGCAGTGCTAGTCCGCTGGCCCAATTATTTCAGCAATCTCATTGGCCGAAACCTCCCACCATTTTAATTGTAGTAATACGTCTGCACTATTCTACCAGCCAGTTAACGTGCAAAAACGTGTCTAGTCATACTTAACAATGTCAACTATCCCCACCTTGTTTCACCCCTACTCCATTACTTATTAATCACGGACATTAAAACCGACAAGCGTGAATCTAACAGTTTAACTTTACATTTATTTACTCACCAACTATAATTCGCGAGGACCGTCCAAGGCCACCAGCCAATTTCTCATGGCCCTGGTAAAAAAAACCAGATTTAATAACACTCGAATCATGACAGACATAGCCATTGGTTTAGTACTGTATTAAGTGGACTGGCGTTCATGGCTGTGCTACTATGTTAAACAACTTACATAATGGCCGTAATTAGTAAACCCCATCCGCTTGAACATTTTCTTTCTTTGTATAATACATGTCTTTCTCTCTCTCTCTCTCTCTCTCTCTACCTCTCTCTCTCTCTCCCTCTGTCTCTCTCTCTCTCTCTCTGTCTCTCTGTCTCTCTCTGTGTGTCTCTCTCTCTCTGCCTATCTCTCTCTCTCTCTCTGTCTCTCTGTCTCTCTCTGTGTGTCTCTCTCTCTCTGCCTATCTCTCTCTCTCTCTCTGTCTCTCTGTCTCTCTCTGTGTGTCTCTCTCTCTCTGCCTATCTCTCTCTCTCTCTCTCTGTCTATGTCTCGCTCTCTCTCTCTCTCTCTCTCTCTCTCTCTCTCTCTCTCTGTCTATGTCTCTCATTCTCTCTCTCTCTCTTCTCTCTCTCTCTCTCTCTCTCTCTCTCTCTCTCTCTCTCTCTCTCTCTCTCTCTCTCTCTCTCTCTGTCCAATTTTGGAGAAACTGAAAACCAACAAAACTTATGTGATGGGAAAGTGTGACTTTGTAGATTTTTTCCAAACCCTAAATAACAGGACATCAGTGTCCAGGGAAGGGAAAGAAGAAGAAATTAATCGCTGGGAAGGGAGTGAGGATCAACATTACGACCAACTACTAGACGAAGAAATTTCAGTGGATGAATTGGAGTGGGCTATTTATATTCTGAAAGGTAACAAAGCCGAATGGTACGACAATATTGTTAACAAATTCATTAAATATGGGGCTTGCGCTATCTTAGTAAACTTATTTAACACTATTTTAGAATTAGGTTGTTTTTCCGAAAATGTGGGCAATAAGGGAACTTTTCCTATTACGTGGAAACAAAGATGGTCCAAAAAAAGTATCGATGAATAATTTTTTGAGCTGACAGGGTAAATTTTTCATTAATATTGTAAATAAATGACTTGCACAATGGACAGAATGTAATAATGTTCTCTATGATAACCAATTCGGTTTTCATCAATACAAGGGCGCAACAGACTTGTTTGAATGAATTATTACAAGAGAGGTCAAAAAGTGTGCACTGTGCTTTCGTCGACTGTGAACGGGCGTTCGACAGCAAATAGAACAGCGCTGTGGTTCAAACTGGAGCAAAGGGGAGTAACTGAAGAGATCACTGATTTATTGAAAAACATAAGTAATAAAATCAAATTGTGCGTGTAAGATGTCTGCAGTGTGAGTGAAGGTTGTCTGCAGTGCGAGTAAATGATGTCTCCATTGTGGGTGAAGGATGTCTGATGTGTGAGTGAAGGATGTCTGATGTGTGAGTGAAGGATGTCTGCAGTGTGAGTGAAGGATGTCTGCAGTGTGAGTGAAGGTTGTCTGCAGTGGGAGTGGAGGATGTCTGCAGTGTGACTGAAGGATGTCTGATGTGTGAGTGAAGGATGTCTGCAGTGTGAGTGAAGGAAGTCTGATGTGTGAGTGAAGGATGTCTTTAGTGTGAGTGAAGGATGTCTGCAGTGTGAGTGAAGGATGTCTGCAGTGTGAGTGAAGAATGTCTGCAGTGTGAGTGAAGGATGTCTGCAGTGTGAGTGAAGGATGTCTGCAGTGTGAGTGAAGGATGTCTCCAGTGTGATTGAAGGACGTCGGCAGTGTGAGTGAAGGATGTCTGCAGAGTGATTGAAGGATGTCTGCAGTGTGAGTGAAGGATGTCTGAAATGTTCGTGAAGGATGTCTGCCGTGTGAGTAGAGGATGATGTCTGCAGTGTGAGTGAAGGATGTCTGCAGTGTGAGTGAAGGATGTCTGCAGTGTGAGTAAAGGATTTCTGCAGTTTTAGCGAAGAATGTCTGCAGTTTGAGTGAAGGATGCATGCAGTGTGAATGAAGGATGTCTGCAGTGTGAGTGAAAGATGTCTGCAGTGTGAGTGAAGGATGCCTGCAGGGTGATTGAAGGATGTCTGCAGTGTGGGTGAAGGATGTCTGCAGTGTGAGTGAAGGATGTCTGAATTGTGTAAGTGAAGGATGTCTGCAGTGTGAGTGAAGGATGTCTGCAGTGTGAGTGAAGGATGTCTCCAGTGTGATTGAAGGACGTCGGCAGTGTGAGTGAAGGATGTCTGCAGTGTGATTGAAGGATGTCTGCAGTGTGAGTGAAGGATGTCTGAAATGTTCGTGAAAGATGTCTGCTGTATGAGTGAAGGATGTCTGCAGTGTGAGTGAAGTATGTCTGCAGTGTGAGTGAAGGACGTCTGCAGTGTGAGTGAAGGATGATGTCTGCAGTGTGAGTGAAGGATGTCTGCAGTGTGAGTGAAGGATGTCTGCAGTGTGAGTAAAGGATTTCTGCAGTGTTAGCGAAGGATGTCTGCAGTTTGAGTGAAGGATGCATGCAGTGTGAATGAAGGATGTCTGCAGTGTGAGTGAAAGATGTCTGCAGTGTGAGTGAAGGATGTCTGCAGTGTGAGTGAAGGATGTCTGCAGTGTGAGTGAAGGATGTCTGCACTGTGAGTGAAGGATGTCTGCAGTGTAAGTGAAGGATGTCTGCAATGTGAGTGAAGGATATCTGCAGTGTGAGTGAAGGATATCTTGCAGTGTGAGTGAAGGATGTCTGCAGTGTGAGTGAAGGATGACTGCAGTGTGAGTGAAGGATGTCTGCAGTGTGAGTGAAGTATGACTGCAGTGTGAGTAAAGGATGTCGCCTATGTGAGTGAAGGATGTCTGCAGTGTGAGTGAAGGATGGCTGCATTGTGAATGAAGGATGTCTGCAGTGTGAATGAAGGATGTCTGCAGTGTGAGTGAAGGATGTCTGCAGTGTGAGTGAAGGATTTCTGCAGTGTTAGTGAAGGATGTCTGCGGTGTGAGTGAAGGATGTCTGCAGTGTGAGTGGAGGATGTCTCCAGTGTGAGTGAAGGATGTCTGCAGTGTGCGTGAAGGATGTCTGCAGTGTGAGTGAAGGATGTCTGCAGGTTGAGTGAAGGATGTCTGTAGTGTGAATGAAGGATGTCTGAAGTGTGAGTGAAGGATGTCTGCAGTGTGAGGAATGATGTTTGCAGGGTGATTGAAGGATGTCTGCAGTGTGAGTGAAGGATGTCTGCACTGTGAGTGAAGGATGTCTGCAGTGTGAGTGAAGGACGTCTGCAGTGTGAGTGAAGGATGTCTGCAGTGTGAGTAAAGGATTTCTGCAGTGTGAGTGAAGGATGTCTGCAGTTTGAATGAAGGATGTATGTAGTGTGAGTGAATGATGTCTCCAGTGTGAGTGAAAGATGTCTGCAGTGTGAGTGAAGGATGTCTGCAGTGTGAGTGAAGGATGTCTGCAGTGTGAGTGAAGGATGTCTGCACTGTGAGTGAAGGATGTCTGCAGTGTAAGTGAAGGATGTCTGCACTGTGAGTGAAGGATATCTGCAGTGTGAGTGAAGGATATCTTGCAGTGTGAGTGAAGGATGTCTGCAGTGTGAGTGAAGGATGTCTGCAGTGTGAGTGAAGGATGTCTGCAGTGTGAGTGAAGTATGACTGCAGTGTGAATGAAGGATGTCGGCAGTGTGAATGAAGGATGTCTGCAGTGTGAGTGAAGGATGTCTGCAGTGTGAGTGAAGGATGTCTGCAGTGTTAGTGAAGGATGTCTGCGGTGTGAGTGAAGGATGTCGGCTGTGTGAGTGAAGGATGTCTGCAGTGTGAGTGAAGGATGTCTGATGTGTGAGTGAAGGATGTCTACAGTGTGAGTGAAGGATGTCTGTAATGTGAGTGAAGGATGTCTGCAGTGTGAGTGAAGGATGTTTGCTGTGTGCGTGAAGGATGTCTGCAGTTTGAGTAAAGGATTTCTGCAGTGTTAGCGAAGGATGTCTGCAGTTTGAGTGAAGGATGCATGCAGTGTGAATGAAGGATGTCTGCAGTGTGAGTGAAGGATGTCTGCAGTGTGAGTGAAGGATGTCTGCAGTGTGAGTGAAGGATGTCTGCACTGTGAGTGAAGGATGTCTGCAGTGTAAGTGAAGGATGTCTGCAATGTGAGTGAAGGATATCTGCAGTGTGAGTGAAGGATATCTTGCAGTGTGAGTGAAGGATGTCTGCAGTGTGAGTGAAGGATGACTGCAGTGTGAGTGAAGGATGTCTGCAGTGTGAGTGAAGTATGACTGCAGTGTGAGTGAAGGATGTCGGCTATGTGAGTGAAGGATGTCTGCAGTGTGAGTGAAGGATGGCTGCATTGTGAATGAAGGATGTCTGCAGTGTGAATGAAGGATGTCTGCAGTGTGAGTGAAGGATGTCTGCAGTGTGAGTGAAGGATTTCTGCAGTGTTAGTGAAGGATGTCTGCGGTGTGAGTGAAGGATGTCGGCTATGTGAGTGAAGGATGTCTGCAGTGTGCGAGAAGGATGTCTGCAGTGTGAGTGAAGGATGTCTGCAGTGTGAGTGAAGGATGTCTGAAGTGTGAGTGAAGGATGTTTGCTGTGTGCGTGAAGGATGTCTGCAGTTTCAGTGAAGGATGTGTGCAGTGTGAATGAAAGATGTCTGCAGTGTGAGTGGAGGATGTCTGCAGTGTAAGTGAAGGATGTCTGCAGTGTGCGTGAAGGATGTCTCCAGTGTGAGTGAAGTATGTCTGCAGGTTGAGTGAAGGATGTCTGTAGTGTGAATGAAGGATGTCTGAAGTGTGAGTGAAGGATGTCTGCAGTGTGAGGAATGATGTTTGCAGGGTGATTGAAGGATGTCTGCAGTGTGAGTGAAGGATGTCTGCACTGTGAGTGAAGGATGTCTGCAGTGTGAGTGAAGGACATCTGCAGTGTGAGTGAAGGATGTCTGCAGTGTGAGTAAAGGATTTCTGCAGTGTGAGTGAAGGATGTCTGCAGTTTGAATGAAGGATGTATGTAGTGTGAGTGAATGATGTCTCCAGTGTGAGTGAAAGATGTCTGCAGTGTGAGTGAAGGATGTCTGCACTGTGAGTGAAGGATGTCTGCAGTGTGAGTGAAGGATGTCTGCACTGTGAGTGAAGGATGTCTGCAGTGTAAGTGAAGGATGTCTGCAATGTGAGTGAAGGATATCTGCAGTGTGAGTGAAGGATATCTTGCAGTGTGAGTGAAGGATGTCTGCAGTGTGAGTGAAGTATGACTGCAGTGTGAATGAAGGATGTCGGCAGTGTGAATGAAGGATGTCTGCAGTGTGAGTGAAGGATGTCTGCAGTGTGAGTGAAGGATGTCTGCAGTGTTAGTGAAGGATGTCTGCGGTGTGAGTGAAGGATGTCGGCTGTGTGAGTGAAGGATGTCTGCAGTGTGAGTGAAGGATGTCTGATGTGTGAGTGAAGGATGTCTACAGTGTGAGTGAAGGATGTCTGCAGTGTGAGTGAAGGATGTCTGCAGTGTGAGTGAAGGATGTTTGCTGTGTGCGTGAAGGATGTCTGCAGTTTGAGTGAAGGATGTCTGCAGTGTGAATGAAAGATGTCTGCAGTGTGAGTGAAGGATGTCTGCAGTGTGAGTGAAGGATGTCTGCAGTGTGCGTGAAGGATGTCTGCAGTGTGAGTGAAGGATGTCTGCAGGTTGAATGAAGGATGTCTGAAGTGTGAATGAAGGATGTCTGAAGTGTGAGTGAAGGATGTCTGCAGTGTGAGGAATGATGTTTGCAGGGTGATTGAAGGATGTCTGCAGTGTGAGTGAAGGATGTCTGCAGTGTGAGTGAAGGAATTCTTCAGTGTGAGTGAAGGATGTCTGCAGTGTGAGTGAAGGATGTCTGCAGTGTGAGTGAAGGATGTCTGCAGTGTGAGTGAAGGATGTCTGCAGTGTGAGTGAAGGAATTCTTCAGTGTGAGTGAAGGATGTCTGCAGTGTGAGTGAAGGAATTCTTCAGTGTGAGTGAAGGATGTCTGCAGTGTGAGTGAAGGAATTCTTCAGTGTGAGTGAAGGATGTCTGCAGTGTGAGTGAAGGATGTCTGCAGTGTGGGTGAAGGATGTCTGCAGTGTGAGTGAAGGATGTCTGCAGTGTGAGTGAAGGACGTCTGCATTGTGAGTGAAGCAACTGATACTTGTTTCTTTACGTCAAATGTATGAATATTTCAGGGTGAATCTCTGTCGCCTTTCTCAATGTTTGGTTGTCTGCAAAAGTTGTCATGGATGTGGTAGATGTTTATTTCAGGAGGATTGCTGCCCTTGGCATTTACACCTCACTCTTCTTGTTGGTATTATTTGTTTGATGTTGTTTTTCTCCTTCTTTCTTTAGTTCTTTTTCCAGGCCCTCAAAAGAGATTCATAATGGGCTTCATTGATCTTGGTCTTCCGTTTCTTCTGGCTCTTTTCCTGAAGGCTAACGCCATAGACGAGACTTGGAGAGAGAAGCAGAATTCCCTGCTATGGAAGGGGAGGTGGAGGGTGGGGGATATAAACTTCAATACTATGTTTTGGTTTCTGTCCCATGTCAGGGGAGGTAATGGCGTTTGACATTTACAAGTTAATTAAATTGTTGTCTCCCCTGCTGGTGGCAAAGCCGAGCAGTTTTTCTAGTTGTGTCCATGTACATTGCCGACTGAGCAGTGGATGGCTATTTTTTATTTGGTCAGTTTATTGGGTTGAGTTCTGAAATGGCCAGGGCGGTGCCCAGCTGGCATTGAATGGGGCAGTGGGGTGGCGGGGTAGATAGCAGAAGTAGATTGGGTAGATTAAAACGTGCGGGCGTAGGGAAACTTCTGGTACTGGAGAGGGGTATCCTAAGTCATATTGGCCCTCTAGGGGGGCCGTTTGTTGGTTATAAACGACTAAGATGTTGGTATTATTAGTTCTATCGGGGTGAGACGGGGCCGATAGCAGGTCCTGACACATCTGGTCGGGTCACGATGAAGGACAAGTTTGTGTGTTTTAGTTGTAAACTAGTAGTGATTGGTGCTATTCCAGAGGATATAGGGGCTTCCCCCATTCCTGTCATATGGTCCTTGGTTGGCCATTTCCTTAAGAATTGTTATGAAAAAGTTAAAAGGATTAGTGTGATACAGTTGCAGTTCTAAAAGGTAGGAATGTCTCTTTAAGAGCAGATTTCTATACAGTTCTGTAAAGGGAAGTAAGAACAGCTAAGAGGGTCATGTAAAGGGAGACAACAGTTAAAATTGAAAAGGTTTTCTCCCGGACTTTAAGAGTTGCCTCGATGAGATAATTGGAGCATACAAGAAAACTTAGAGAAAAACTTCCCGTGAAAGTGTCTGTCGCTTAAAAAAGATCAGAGCAGCAATAGGCCTGCAATCCGCCTAACTTATTGACGGCTAAAAGGAGTAGTTGTAAGAAAGATGACTACAGGCTGTAGAGGGCCTTGTTAAGATTTAGTTGCTTTAAAAATATAAGAAAAGAAAAGGAAAAATGGGAGGGAAAAAAGGGGGAGGAGGGAGGAGGCAGCAATAGCCCTGCAGTCCGTCCAAGGGATTGACTACTAAAAGACATCCAAAGAGGTTTCAAGTTGTCGTTATGACAGTGCCAAGCTCTAAAGTGGCCTCGTTTAATAATTTATATGTATATTATGTTTATCTTTGTTTTTAGAGATATATCATTGGTTCTCCAAATCTTGCTTAAGGACGTGAAAGCTGAGGATATTCAACTCGAACGTGAAGTCAGTCCTGTTGTATGGATGTGAGAATTGGAATGCGTCCCAGGCCTGCATAAAGAGAATCCAAGTTTTCATCAACAGATATTTGAGGAAGCTACTTAAGATCAGATGGACAGACAAGGTCAGCAATGAAATTGTATGGAAAAGAACAAGACAGACCCCAGTCAGAGAGGAAATTAGTAGGAGGCGATGGAGATGGATCGGCCACACTCTCAGGAGGCCAGGAAACAGCATCACGAAGAAGGTATTGGACTGGAATCCCCAGGGCAAGAGATCAAGAGGAAGGCCGCGCGGAACGTGGAGAAGAGCCAGAGAAAATGATGTGCAACGAAGCGGAAAGACTTGGAATAATGTAAAGAGGCTGGCCCATGATAGAGAGGGATGGAAAGTGTTTGTTGGTGGCCTATACCCTGATCCAGGGTGAGAAAGGCAATGATGATGATGATGTTTATCTTGTTTACTAGCTGTCATTATTAAGTCAGATGTCTGCGGTCTTCTATACGAAGGATATTTTGTGTGGTGTATGGTATGTTGTCTCTATTTAAGTGTTCTTGTACTCGATTTAGTCTCTTGGCAGTGTTTGCTGGGGTAGTCGTGAATGATGTGTGCAGTTGTCATTGGTGTATCGCAGTGTCTACATATGAAATGATTCTATTGTCTTCCTTTGATAATATTATCTTCCTTTGATTCTATTGTCTTCCTTTGATTCTATTGTCTTCCTTTGATTCTATTGTCTTCCTTTGATTCTATTGTCTTCCTTTGATTCTATTGTCTTCCTTTGATTCTATTGTCTTTCTTTGATTCTATTGTCTTCCTTTGATTCTATTGTCTTCCTTTGATTCTATTGTCTTCCTTTGATTCTATTGTCTTCTATGCTAAGTCAATTTAAATTTAGTTAGGTCGCTGCGATGGCCGAAATCAAATCTGAATGTTTCCCATGAAGTGCAAATGTTTTGCATGTTGTAATTTTTCCCCTGTATGTTGAGCCTCCCGTTCTTCTTTCCATATCTGCCCTAGCCCCTTCTTGATTTCCTCATAAAGTTCTGTTTGATCTAGCCTAACATTATGTATGTTGTCAGTTTGAAGTGTTGCTTTCTTTGCTAATTTATCTGACTTCTTGTGCCATGAGAAACTTACATCATGGAATCCAAATGAGATTGTGACTAAAAAAACCCGGCTTGGGCCGGCAAAGCTGATTTTGACCAAAAACGGCTTTGAAGTGAAAATATGGGTCCGACACAAACTTCCAACTTATCGGTTGTTTAAGGGACCGTGGCATGTTACAAGGTAAACTGTAGATGAGCAATGAACCCTACTCACTATGATCTCTATAACGGCTTTGTAATTAGACTACGGTCTCCTAACAACAATCACTCCAATATTACTTGGTCAATTAGCTATTGCCATTTATAGGGTTAAATACCTTTTTTTCAAAATCTTATTTTAGGGGGGTCACTCACTTCAATTTATCAGAAATGTCTTGTCTTTTATTATATGTACAGAACTCAAAATGTCAGGTTGCCGACTTAAGCCTCGTTTTCTCATGCACACTCACAAATGATGTTTATTTTAATGTTTTGTGATGCCAGTTTATCTATGAGTGTGAGTATCTTGTGTGTGGTGTTGTATCTGGTGTGTTTTGGGTTGTCTGCCTGAAGTGTCTGGACCATAGATATAGTACACTAGATCGCCGACTCTCATTGGTCGGTGGAAAGGAAACCGACGCTTCCCAGGAAGTCCGGCCGCCATTGTTTAAGCCTGATAAACAGCAGACGGCGTACTCTTCCTGTGCAGTTTCACTTTCGTTTTTTTTTGACATCGTTATTGTTTCAAGATCGACTGCAAACTCCAGCTGACAATTTGAAAGGTAAGGAATCACAAGATATTTATTTGATTGGTTTTATTATCTTGTTTACCAAGAGTTTTAGTCTGTTTGTTGCAAAGTTAGTGAGGAACAGGCTCTCGTTCTGCCAGCAGTAGCAGCGCGTCATTGACCGCTATGATCTAATCTAGATCTAGATTTATGTGGGTGCAATTAACCGAATACAATGGGCCTGGCAAGATTTTTTATATAGACTAGATCTAGATCTATATTATATGAGAATGGCTTTCTGATGTTGTTTGTCAAAAGTTTGTGTTAGTTTATTGCAAATTTAATGAGGAACAGGCTCGCGTACCGCTAGCAGTCAATAGCGTGGCGTCATTGACCCAAGTACAGCAGTCAGAATCACTGTCTGCTAATGCTATATAACGGTATTGATAACAGAACAGCTAGTGTGGTTTGGCTAATCAGATTTCGTTTCTTGAACTGCTTTCGTAACTTCTGTTTTGGCTGTGCAACTTATTATTCTCAGCCCGGACATCTGGCACAGTACATTAATGTCTGATGTCAATTGATGCTCAGTGATGAATATGAGTAGGCTACTGAGGGAAAAAAAAGTTAAGAGAGGTGTGCTTACAATTACATTTGCTTTGGGTAGCTATGTAAACAATTAAAAAGGCCCATTATGAAGAGCTAGCACAGTAGGTGATAGAGGCAAGGATGAAATTCATATGTGAAATAGACTTAATACTGATAGTGTAGCTGTTCCTCAGTCAGTCAGTGTTAACTATGAAGATATATAGGCCTATTATATTTTTTTAAAAATAGATCTAGAGTTTGTAAAACAGGACAAAAGACTAAGTCTGTTGATCTGATAGTCTGCTGAGACAGAGATAATCAGAAACAAAGTAGCATTTACAAGATTTTGCAAATAATGCTGACCAGAGGAAACTGATAATAATTTAATTAACCAACATAATTGCAAAATTCTGGGAAAATTCCAAGCACTATTTACAAGAAGAGATCTGTCTTTTTAGTGTGATCCTGATTATAGATAAATTATAATTGTGCTCTAGTGTTTGCAGTCCTCTGAAAGGTAAGGATTCGTGTTTTCGAAACATACCAAAGCAGCATAAAATGTCCATAATCTTTTTTATACCTCTGATGCTATGGTGGGTAGGACTGAACTCCAGGTTCTTTTTGGGATAGCAAAATTCAGAAGTCATGCACGCTCATTGTGGATATTAAGGCTGCCACATGTATTCTTTGCCATCTGGAAATTGAAAAGAGAATGCTGTTTGGACCATTGCTCAGGCAAATGTATCTATTCTACTCTATAGTAATCACTTGCAGAAAGTTTTTTTGAAGATTTTATTGTTTAGAGAAAAATTTACCTGTATTTTATCGAATGGAAATTATTAATTTATTCATTTATTTCAGATTCGTCAAAGAAATGGGTGGAATAACAACCCAACTGCACAACAGTTTCGGGCTTCAGTTCGCACACTCATGATTCAGAATGATGTGAAAGCATCCGAGTATGCTAATTGCCTTCAACTGGATGGCACAGAGGAGTTGCAGTTGGACTGTTTTCTTTTGAAGGCACCGGCAAAACCCCAAAACCTGCCTGATTTCTCACAGGATGACATGTTTACTGCTGCGGTTGACAGGCTTGAGTCCACCTTTACACTCCCGGATAATGAATGGAGATACTCATGCTTGACCTACACAGCAGGATTTGTGTGCGCACGTCTGATTCCAAAAATAAAATGTTCAGATTGCAGGGCTGCCTTGACATGTGCGGAAACTCCGGAAGATATTCGTTTCTCCTTTCTGAGGAGAAGAGATCAAGGCGGTCTTGTATGCCCTTCCGACGGTGTTGTGCAGCTTTTGTTGGCAACAGAAAAAGCATTCAGGGTTGTGATGCCTAGCCCAGATGTCATGCAGACCTTGCCACACAAGAAATTCATTGATGTCCAGATTCAAAACCTCGTCCTCACATATGTAAAGGAGAAATATTTTGATCTATTCCCATCTCTGCGGGATCATTTCTATGACCACGAGATGATTGTAGAGGAGGACCACATCACTAGCCTCATCAAAAGTGTGGCATCTTACTACTTGCGGATGAGACTCTTTAAGGCTGGCAAATTGCACCAACAGAGAATGATCCTTGGAGGCAAAGCAGCCAAGAGGATGAAACTGAACAAGTTGGTACCGTTTAGTGGACAGTAGTTTTTTTTTTTTGTGCTGCTCCTCATCCCCGTCTTGGAATACATGAACACCGGTGGTGAGTACAATTTTATGTATTTATTGTTTCTTGGTTCCTTGTTAAACCTGAATAGAAAATTACTCTATATGTGGACTGCAATTTCTCTTGCGACCCGAGTTATTAGTGTTACAAAAGTGAATGTTTCATTTAACGTCCTCAAGAGATGTAGACTATCCTTACTGTGAAACATACGACAGCGTGTGGAGTTTGCTTTTTTAACAGGATGTATATGTGTTACCTCTCCTCCTTCCATCAAACTGTTTACTGATTTCCATCTTTCCTTCTGTACCTCTTCTTCTTTCTTTCAAGAAATACTGTGTCCCGTCGGTGTGTCGTCCCCATACATTCTTCACGTTTGACTGATATTCAGTTGGATTAACTGATAATAAGGCTCTCTGTCTCATTCCTTTCTCCATTATTGAAATGTTGCTTTTTTTGAATGGGTGACTGTGGACATCAAAATCATGAGTCGCTAGCTGGTCAAACCATTGTTTTTTAAACATCACTGTGCGTCGTTTTGTTTTGTTTTTTGGTGGGGCGAGGTGGGTTGTATAGCCCATTGAATGCATATGCGGTATGTATTTTAATTGAATTCCGCCAAGATTAACATTGTAGATGTAGATAATTTTTTCAACATTTATTTCTTTTTTTTATTTTTTTTGAAGGTCGATATACATAGCACTATGAAAGTATAAAGCTGTCTCATAATGAGTTGTTTCAATGCTCAAAAACTTCTGAAGAGCATTTAGAACAGTGATTTGTATATTATTGTCTCGCAAACTCACACATGGTAAACCCCCTCCCCCCCCCCCCCTCTCCCGAAAACAAAAAACAACGCACGCCCGCAACATTACTGCTATACTCCTTGGCTGGCACGACTGTACAGCATCGGCGAGCTTCAGGCTTAGCGTAATGGCGGCCTCGTTTTCAATTCGTTGCGTGGGCCGCTGGCTGGCTCAGCGATCTAGTGTACTATATCTATGGTCTGGACTGCCCAGAGTGAGTCAGTGAGGATCGCCACCTCCCTCTCCCCCAGCTGAAGCTGTCGATGTTTTGTAGTGTTGTGTGTATGGCGTGAAGTTCTGCCGTCAGTATGCTCGTGTTGTCTGTGATGTGTTGTCCTAACTGTATGTTCGTGCTTGCACTATATATCCCAATTCCTACTGTACCACCCCTCCCCCTCTGTCCGCGATCCGTCTGTGTAGATTTTATTTATGCTTTTGTAATGTTTGTCAATGTGTTCTTGTGTGAGTGTCAACAATGAAATTGTGTTGTCCTTCTTCTTGTCAATTGCATGGTGTGTAGTGTGTCGTCAATGTTCCGTCCTGCCAGTTGCCATGTTGGTGCGTGTTGGTCCCTGGTGTCATATTTGCCTTGTCATCTAATTCTGCTGTTTGTGTGCGTTTGTCCATTGTGTACAGTACTGATGGCTTGTATTTACTGACCTCGTCACTCTCCCGTGTGGCTTGAATGTAGTCTATTGTGTTGTCATCTAATTCTGCTATTTGTGTGACTTTGTCCATTGTGTACAGTACTGATGGCTTGTATTTACTGACCTCGTCACTCTCCAGTGTGGCTTGAATGTAGTCTATTGTGTTGTCATCTAATTCTGCTATTTCTGTGAGTTTGTCCATTATGTACAGTACTGATGGCTTGTATTTACTGACCTCGTCACTCTCCAGTGTGGTTTGAATGTATTCTATTATGTTGTCGAGTGGGTTACTTTTGTTTTCTCTGATGCTAATGTAGTTTTCCTACCCGGTATCTTAGGTGAGAGAGACTAGCACCTTGTGACCTCAGTTTTTGTTTGTTCTCTCACCTTCTGCCGAAAAACTGGAGGTATTTCAGTGTTTAGAAGAGATATGACAAATGCAAACTTTGGTAATTGTTTAAAATGCGCCGTCGCACTTATAAAGCTGTTTCACAGTTCCGATTTAATCCAACTCCTGATCATAATAACTAAAGCCGAAAACCATTCAAATCGAATTTCAAAGTTGTGAAAAAAGTTTCATTGGAATAAACAAGAACTAAGGATTTTTTAATCATCGAAGAATCACAGGTTCATTGAGGTCAAGTTTTGAAATGATATATAAGTTGTATTTTCTGGAAAGAACACTAGAGAAATTGAAAATATTTCAAAGTAATCAATTTGAATAAAATCTATAATGCACTTTTCGTAAACACGTTCAATATTGATGTATTATTATTTACATGATTTATTTTTTTTTATTTCTGTACAACTTTCAATGTTGATTTCATTCTTGATGTTTAATTGCTATATAATCTTGCTCAAGAAATTTGATTTTCTTGAAAAAAGACATCTTTACTGTTTAATTTTTTTTTCTCAGATGATCTTGACTTTAACATACACGTTGTTACTGCTGGTATTAAAGAAACAAACATTTTTTGACAATGTTTAATGTCAGCACTGGAAGACAGATTGACTTAAATTTAACATTTAGGCTGTTGTCACTTGTCTGTGTGTATTCAATAAACTCGGGCAATATGACAATATCGATTGCATTCTTGAAATTTTCCAGAGATATGTGTCAGATATTGTAACTGTTATGGTATTATCTAAGAGAGATGATGATGGTGAAGATGATGATGACGTTCATCAATCGTTCTTCTATTAGTTTGTGAATTGTCTTCTAAGGTGGCTGATAAGCCCAATCTGGGCACTGAACTGTCTACCACATATTGCACACGGAACTGTCCACCACATATTGCGCACTTCAGGTCGGCGGGTAACTGGGAAGAAGAACTGGCTGCTGGTGCTTTCCGTGCTGACCTTTTGCTTACAGCGGATACCTTGCAGCGTTGTTCAGAGAGATACATAAAAACTATTGTACAGACACTTCATTGTTAAATATCAGATATCAATCCAGACATTCCTCAATCATCCAATAAACAATTATAAACATTTGCCAAGCTTATATCTATTTTATTCTTCTCTCAAATTACAGCATTTCTCTTTGGAATCATCTTTTCCTTTCATATTTACAGGATGGAGAAATGTTGTGTTCTTGATTCTGATCCTGCTTAGTTTTGTATACACATACAGAGAGGTGGAGAGAGGGCTGAGAGAGGGTGAGAAAGACAGAGACACAGAAAGTACGAAAGGGGCGGTGGGGGGGGGGGGAGAGGAGAGGAAGTGAGACAACGGGAGAAGAAAAAAGAGAGGCAGACAGAAAGAGAAAGAGAGAGAGAGAGGGGGACACGGAGACGGGAGAAATAGAGAGACTAAATACTGGAGGGAGAAAAAGAAAAGGACGGAGAGACATAAAGAAAAAATGAACAGAGAGAGAGAAAGAGAGATGGACAAGCATGTATTATACAAACAAAGTAAATGTTGAAATGGGTGGGGTTACGGTGGGGGAAAGGTGTGGTTTGGAGGGATGGGGGTGTCAGAGAAAGAAGGGAAGTAATAATTAATTCTGGTTATGTGAATTCTGTAATAACCAACTGCATGTAGGAAATAAACTTTCCACAAAACACAAATGCAGTGAAATCATTAAAGTCTAGTTTCTGCTTCTGAACTTCATTTCGGTGGCGGAGAGCGTGGCAAACCAATTGTCTGCAATTCCCCGCCAGTAGGTGGAGGACACTTTACCGCTGACACCCCAAACACCATTCAAGTTGGCGAGACTACCGCCACGAAACCACCAGCCTGAACTGTACTGGCCTTGGTTTGCGCTGACTGAGGAATGAACATTTGATGGGGTGAGATAATATACGATTGATAAATGATGAGATGTGGTGAGATGATATAAGATGAGGTCAGATAAGATAACATAATACATAAGATGAGATGTGATCAGTTAGATAACATAAGGTAAGATGAGATAAGATAAAATGTAATAAGTCAGTGTGATTAGGTGAGATGAGATGAGATCAGATTAGTGATCAGATAGCATAACAATAGATAATAAAAGATAAGATATGATGAGAAAATAAAACAGAAAACCTATTTTATCCCACTATTCAGAAATATTTCCCAACGGTTTCTTTGGTTTGGAGAGTAGACTTTTTCCTCCTATTCTCCTTTTCGCCATATTCCTTTCCTGCTACAATCTGCACGCATACATATGAATAGCATTTTTGTGTTATCAAATAATGAGTAACCATCAAAATAAGTATGGATCACCACCGCAATTGGCAGTAGAGAGGGAAAGGTAGAGAGGGAGAGAGGGACGGAGAGAGAGAGAGAGAGAGAGCGCGACAGAGGGAGGTTTTGAGAGAGATAGAAAGGAAGGAGAGGGGAGAAAGAGCGAGCCCACAGCCGACGCACACAAGTAAGGAGAAACACAATTTCATATATATGACCCGTGAGTATTTGGGAGTAAAGGCAAAAAACTGTGCACAGTTAATCTGGACGAGCATACAAATAATTAGGGATATAGAACTACCACACCTGTTGACCCTGATCACCACCAAATAAACACAGATTTTCCCTTTATATCTTTGTACACGTGTTTAAAACGAATGACAAGGAATATAATTATTTCCTAAAAAAATTGATGACTATTTTATACATAATTAGTTCCTTCAACTATTTTGATGGTTAAGGCATGGGTATCTAAGAATGATGCGTCAGCTTCCACAGACTCTGAACAAGTGTTTCTTTAAAAACCCGTTCTGTATTACACCGAATTGCATTCTGGATTTAAATCATTTAATGTTTCCGCCTCGCTCTGCCCCATTTGAGATTATCTTCCTCCTGGACCACAATACCCGTTTCCCTGTTTGAAAGTCTAATGTTCAATTTTAAAAGGATAAAATAAAATATTTAAGCGCCCTCTATCTCCCTATAACCTCTATCTCAAGTTCCCGAAGCATTTCTTTCAATGGCAATGGGACACGATCAGCACTGTGATAGGGGTATTGGATTCATATTTCTTTAGCCCATGCGGTAAATGAACTCTTTTCCACATCATGCATGAACCGGTGATTGGATCGGCACAATATCCTATTGAATGACTGCAATCTCACCGGTGATGCACTTTTGAGTACAAATCTAGGATTCTGGGTGGACGAAAAATTAAGGTAACTTTTGTCTTGTGCTCTTCAGCACATGGTAACCATAAGTCCCATTGCATGACATAATTTCCAATAGCATAATACCGTATACCGCCATCATTTTGGGAGAAAAGCCAGAAAATCATATCAAGATAGGGTGAAGGGGGGGGGGGCCTAGGGGGGCAGGAGGATAATTATTGGAAAGGCAAACAATATCAACTCGGGCGTTTATACGAACGGGATGTCAATGCTCTGAAAGAGAAAAAAGAAACATCAGAAAAACGCCAAATCACATAATGATTATAGAGTTTGTCTCGTCAGTTGTACAAACCATACATAGTTATAGATTAAACTGAACTCAGTACCGGTAGGTGATGGGAACTTTGAAACCACTAAAAATCGTGTCTGAAATATATAGTCTAGCTGTCCAAAATCCACATTACAAGACATGACAGTGAGCATTGTTCTATGATCAAACATGTTCTATGATTAATGAAATATTTAGCATTATATTTTTTCTGCTA
Source organism: Onchidella celtica (assembly GCA_963931925.1). Taxonomy (NCBI): domain Eukaryota; kingdom Metazoa; phylum Mollusca; class Gastropoda; order Systellommatophora; family Onchidiidae; genus Onchidella; species Onchidella celtica. The sequence goes on along the minus strand of OZ007582.1, from coordinate 33,722,417 downwards.
GCTTTAAAGGGATGAGCAAATGAGAAGATAAAAGTAAAAAAAGAAGGGAATGGGAGAGATAAAGAAAGTTACAAAATGGAGGATGTAGAGATCTTACATCGCTGTGGTCCGTGGTCGTAAGTAGAGAAGGGAGCCCTGTTATTGTAAGACATGCCACGGCGTCCTTCGTCATAACCTGCTACTGTAAGAGTGTATGTATCGCCTGGCCCAATAGAAAACGTCGGGTAGATACGGGTATATCGGTTGCCGTTCGAGGCCAACACCATGTCCACACGGAGCTCATGATTTTTTCCACTGGCATCCAAGAGACGTTTGATGTGTTTCATTCCTAGCCAGTGCTCACCATTAACTGATCCAAACCCATTTTCGTACTGGCTGAAATTTCGGTAAAAATCCACACTGCCGTCAAATCTTTTCTGGAAAATTGTCCAAGTTTCATTTGGGCCTCTCACATCACACAAAACCTTTATGGGTCCAAGGTTGTCGGGGAAAAGCATGACCTCATGTTGACCTGTAGGTAAAGTTAGATCATCGCAACTTCTGACGCAACCATTTTTGTTGATTCGAGCTACTTCCTCTTTGGCATCTCGTGCCAAATGTTCTGCTTTGTCAAGACGTCTTTCTAAGTCAACTTTGGTTTGGTTCATCTCTAGAAGACGATTTTCCAAGTCGGCTTTGGTCTTTTTCATCTTTACAACACGATTTTCCGAGTCAACTTTTGTCTGGTTCATCTGTTCAAGACGATTTTCCAAGTCTTCTTTGGTCTGGTTCACCTCTACAAGACGATATTCCAAGTCGTCTTTGGTCTGGTTCATTTTTACAAGACGATTTTCCAAGTCAGCTTTCGTCTGGTTCATCTTGACGAGACGATTTTCTAAGTCGGCTTTTGTCTGGTTCATCTATTCAAGACGATTTTCCAAGTCCATTTTAGTATGGTTCATCTGTTCAAGACGATTTTCCAAGTCTTCTTTGGTCTGGTTCACCTCTAGAAGACGATTTTCCAAGTCGCCTTTGGTCTGGTTCACCTCTACAAGACGATTTTCCAAGTCGTCTTCGGTCTGGTTCATTTTTACAAGACGATTTTCCAAGTCAGCTTTCGTCTGGTTCATCTTTACAAGACGATTTTCTAAGTCGGCTTTGGTCTGGTTCATCTTTACAAGACGATTTTCCAAGTCGGCTTTGGTCTTTTTCATCTTTACAAGATCATTTTCAGAGTCAACTTTTGTCTGGTTCATCTTTTCAAGTCGATTTTCCAAGCCAACTTTAGTATGGTTCATCCCGACCAGGCGATTTTCCAAGTCGGCTTTAGTATGGTTCATCCCGACCAGGCGATTTTCCAAGTCAACTTTAGTATGGTTCATCCCGACCAGGCGATTTTCCAAGTCAACTTTAGTGCGAGACATCTCCTTTAGTCGAGATACAAGAGCCTCGCTGCTCGGCACCTGCCATGTGATGTTATTGCGTCTGGACAGAGAAACAATATCTCCATTTGCATTAATACCTGTAGCTTCACAAATGTACACACCTGCTTGATCCATCCCGGGGATGTTCCATCCCATCAAAATGAAACCCTCATTAGAATCTAGAGATCCCTTAACAAAATCACCATCAACTCCAGGTTTCATGGAAACATCGTGTCCAGACGTAATGTCAGCCAGTATTTGATCGACACCTTCATGAATTCTGAAGATGGTCAGGGATTCAAAGTTTGACATATTTCGAGCATTTGCATCAGTGATGGAACAGTAAATGTCCAGCCTTGGAGACAGACCTACGGAAATAGTGGCTGGCCTTGTGAAGAATAAAAACTCTCCTTTTTGCACTTGAAGTTTCAGTTCTTGTTTGGTGGACACCGGTGTAAAGTCTGAGTCCACACCGTAAACTTCACATTGGTAATTGCCGTCAAGGTTGTGCTGAGCATTACTCCAGAGGATCTGTAGGAAGAAGAAAGGAAATCCAACTGATGATATTTGTCCACTAACTTCACCGTCCTGAACATGTGACACGGGTCCATTCTGTTGACAATGCGAAGACAGAGAAGCAAGAACATGCCGCTCTCCACTGACCAGCCTGGAAATGGCTAAAGTATCCAGATGAGACAGACTGGTAAGACTAAGACTGAAAACATCACAACGCAGGCTAATATCTTGTGGGCCTTGGTTGTAATGAAACATGACTTGGCCATCTGGGGAATAAAAAGAGTCCTTGGATGGATGGATATGTGGTAGCAAAGATGCGTGCATGGGTGATTAGATGAATTGGTGGATGTAAGGATGGATGGATGGCTGGATTGAGCGATGGGTGGATGGATGGATGTAAGGATGGATGGATGGGTGGATGGATGGATGGACGGATGGATAGACTTACAGGAAGAAAAGAAAATCGAAAGAAATTAATTGGTGTATACATCACCGAGATGACAACAGTATCACATTAAAAATCAAAACTCATGATCTTTGTATGTTCAGAAATCACCCACTTACCCACCCTAGAAAAGAAATAGACAGAAAAAAATATCAACATTATCGTAGAGAATAAATGCCAAAACACACATAAAATAAAATATTGTTATAGTCTTTAAAAAGAAAAACTGCAACGTTTTATAAAAACTTTGTAATCATTTATTAGATGTTTTTTCTCTTCAGACGTTGATCATATCATAACCTGTAAATATTCAATATTCTAGAAATGCATACCTGCTCGATCAATGAAACAGAACAAAAGCATCAGCAAATTCAGACCTGTTAACTTTCCCAGAGACATTTTTTCAGTTGTATCACACACGGTCCACACAGACAATTATTCGTCCGCAAACGTTAGAGAGCGCCAGGTAATGACGATACACTAGTCAGTGACGGACGTTATATACGTTATTTATTCTAGATAAGGGCATAAAAATGGTTATGGCAATTGTGCTTTCTCACTGCGTTATCTCTACGTGGCAAAAACATGCTGAGGCAAGGCTGTCTGTGGTAACAGCTTAATAGGATTCCCCCACCCTCACCCCCTCACCACCTCACAACCCTAACCCCAACCACGAAATGTAGTTGCATCGCCCTATGGCATTGGGCAGATACGAGAAAACTGATACTAAAGTCAAGTGTCGACAATGACAAACTGGAAGAAACAGTAAGGGAATTTGTCTTGACCTTCCGTTTACTTTACGTTCTGTTTTCTCGTACATGTCCCACTTTCATAATTCTCTCCACGCGTTCGTTTTTTCTTCTTTGCTGCACTGTTATCTTGTACCAGGTTCTGCTGTGACCCAACAATTAACACTCTCTTTTCATTTCCAGAGACCCCCATGACCAATGGCTGTGCCTTATCCGGATAGCCTATCTATGAGTGTAATTATGTGGTGTATCATGTTGTGCTTGCTATTAGACTGGCTCTCAATCTCTTTAGTTTGTACATCTGATGGTGAGTCTTTAATCCTTTCGCTGCCAGAGGTGTATCAGTATGTTCGATACTAAAATCCTATAATCACCCATAACTCAGTTATTTACGGTAATACTGTCATAAAATGTTACATGGTGTAACAGCTGAGGTTCTTCTAGCACGTTATAGTAGGGGGGGAGTTAGTTGATCTAACTACAACCCTTTAGAAAACGAAACTATTACAGCTGTAAAATAAATAAACACGAGATCCGACGATAGATTAAATAATACTAAAGTTTAATAACTGTATAGTGAACAATAAATTACTAGGAAGACACCAGCGAAACTAAATATCTACGCCACACAAAAGGAAACTCACTTACTCACCCCCCCCCCCCCAACCACTCATACAGGTCTATATATATAAACATTCCTACAGAAAGTTCCCGAAATAAACGTTACCTTTGCCCTCGCACAAACTAACCAATCACGCATCAATACGTTATCAGGTTACATCACTCAAGGCCAAATCTGGCGTAAACATTCTTATCCACAGTGTTATCGAATGTTCGGGAACATACTAATATTTACTGAACGAGTCAAAACACCTGACAACAAGCGAGCGAGGAAAAAAACTACTCACTAGAAAAGAAGGTCAGGTCACGGAGTACAGTACACTCTGGCGGTTGTCAAATGAACACATGCTCACCAGTGTAACACGAAAACGGGGGAGGGCAAGGGATAGCTTGCAGATGCTACACAACTCCCCAATTTAAGTTGAATATTTTTCAACTCCAAAACATTATTCAGCGTCTGCAATATCTTGAAATAATCTTATAGCACTCCCAATCTCACAAAGGTAGTTGCTAATTCTATTACAATTAATAACAATTTCAGTGTCTTCCCGAATGTCATCACAAATACAATACAATGCAGTGTACTTTGTATCACTAATACCATAACTAATACGATACCGTCATTGCTTCCCAATAGTAAACATTAGGCCTACTAGTCAAAATAACACAACGCCACCACTGTGGTGAAACAATGGTCAATGATATTATTACAAATCATATAAGGTGAAACGATGGCCCATCGTTTACATAATGCTTCGTGCACGAATCATAGCATATAACTTGTTGTACATAACATGGTTATCTCCAAAATGTATAACTCATACGTACAATCGCAAAAATACCAATACATACCGACCACTGGTTAGGGTCTTTCTTCATCATATTAGGTCAAAACAAGTTACAACATTGCAACATAACACAAACACTGCTTGCTCGCAGTCCCCATTTGGGTTACATTTTCCAAAAATTACACCAAGTTCCATTGGTAACTAATATGACATAGCATAAAATCAAAATGTGACTAACACATCATGACTCTCTATCAGCCATCAATTCAATATTCAGTTACAGATGAACTATGTCCCCAATTACAGTACAATACTGCCGTCCTAGCAATTCATCTAGTAGGCAAAAGTATGGGTTACAATGCATTTCACTGATAGTGTACTACTTTAAAATACCCTGCTCAGGAAATCGGCACAGACATTTTCTCTGCCTTTTACGTAGTGAATCCTGAATCGATAAGACTGTAAAAATAAACTCCATCGTAATAACTTTGGACTGTCAAACTTGGCAGAGTTCAAAACTCGAATGACCGATGGTCAGTTTGGAGCACAAACTCCTTTCCATACAAATACAAAGTAAACTTTTTTACAGCCCAAACAATAGCTAAACATTCGCGCTCTGAGACCGAATATTTTGTCTCACGAGGCAATAGCTTACGACTAGCATATGCCACAGGGTACAACTTTCCCTCGTGTTCCTGCATAAGACTAGCGCCTAATCCGCGATCTGATGCATCAGTTGCTAAGACAAACTCTTTGGAAAAATCTGGCAAACATAACACGGGTTTGGAGATAATGACATTCTTCAAAGAGGTGTACGCTTTCTCCTGCGTTTCATCCCACTGAACTATATTGGGCTGACCCTTTCTAAGTAAATCAGACAATGGTGATGCAATCGCTGAAAAGTTAGGAATAAATTCATGGTAATATCCCACTAATCCTAAGAATGCTTTCACTTCCTTCCTAGTGGTGGGTCTGGGTGCGTCTCGTACCTTACATACATTCTCTTCTAACAGGCCAATCATACCTTCTCCCACTAAGTGTCCAACAAAGTCTACTTCAGACGTTCCAATCAGACACTTCGATGATCTTGCAGTTAATCCAGCTTGGTCCATCCTCTGCAGTAAGTCCTTGAGAGTCTTCACATGCTCGTCGAATGTCTCTGTATGAATCAGCAGGTCGTCCACATATGCTGTCACATTGTTCATTCCACGGATCAATGGCTTTACGATCCTGTTCAGCGTGGCTCCTGAGTTCATCATCCCAAAAGGCATCCGAATGAATTCATAGTGTTCGCCCATGGTGACGAACGCCGTCTTGGGAATGTCTTGCTCTCGAACTTTCACTTGCCAGTATCCCTTGCTCAGGTCAATCCGAGAGACTAATTTTCCTCTCGAGAGACTCTGAAACACTTCTGATGGCGCTGCTGTCGGATGAGGGTCGAATACTGTGATCTTGTTTAACCTCCTGTAGACGATGCAGACTCGGTTGGATCCGTCCTTCTTCTTGACGACAACAATAGGTGAAGCATAAGCTGATGAGCTCCTTCGAATGATGCCCAGCCGTTCCATGGTGGTAAGCTCCTCCTTCAAGGAGTCGCGCATAGCGTAGGGCACCGGGTATGGTCGTTGACGAACTGGTACTTCTGTCGTCAGGTCGATGCGATGTTCACCCAACTGGCAGCATCCAGGGAGATTGGTGAAGACGTGCTGGTAATTCTTCACCACATCGCAGAGTTCTTGACGTTGTTCCGACGTCAGTTGCGTTCCATACTGGACATCTCTGTAGCTTTCCTTCTGGTCCCAGCTTCCTAGGTCGGCAAGGTCCTCCGTCGTTCCACCGTTGTCGCCTTCCAGGTCGCAGTCCTCGATGATTGTCATGCCAGCTGACTCCACGGGTTGACTCTTGTCCATCATGTCGTCCTCTGCCAGTACAGTCTCAGCACTATCACCGCCGCCGTCCTTTATGGCGTTGACATGTCCAGGCGTGATATCTCTCCTACTGTTGTCCATCCCACACATCTCGGTCACAATAGGTCTCGGTTCCATTGCCACTGCTCCTGCTTTTGACGTCCTTGGAATGTATCTCTTGAGGAGGTTGGCGTTCAAGGTCTTTTCTTTTGCACCCATCTTGATTCTATAGTCGTTAACACCGACAACTGAGACTACCTTATATGGTCCCTTCCATTGGACTAGGAGCTTGTTAGTGTTCGTCGGCAGTAGCACCAACACTTCATCTCCGGGGCGGAACTTCCTCTCTCGCGCCTTCCGGTCGTAGTAGGTCTTCTGTCTACCTTGAGCCTTGGAGAGTTCTTCCGTCGCTAACTTCCATGTGTCCTCCAGCCTCTCACGTAGTTCCATGACGTACTGGTAACTGGTCTTCGTTTCCGGCTCCTCTACGTCCTTGGTCCATAGTTGTCGTAAGATGTGCATTGGTCCTCTCACAGTTCTCCCATACAGCAACTCGAATGGGGCAAACTTGGTCGACTCTTGGGGAACTTCACGATATGCGAAGAGCAGCGGGTTGATGTATCTGTGCCACTGCTTGGGTTGCTCTGCGCACAGTCGTCTCAATGTTTTCTTCAGCGTGCCGTTGAATCGCTCCACCAACCCGTTGCACATAGGGTGGTAGACTGTAGTGGTCGACTGTCGAATTCCCAGTAGTCTATTCGTTTCCTTCATGACATCTGACATAAACTGGGTCCCTTGGTCGGACAAGATCTCTTCGGGCACACCCAAACGGCTGTAGATGTTCACTAAGGCTTCTGCTACCGTTTCTGCGTCGATCTTCTTCAAGGGTGTGGCTTCGGGGTAACGAGTAGCGTAGTCTATATACACCAGGATATACCGATGTCCACCTTCACTTGGGGGGTCGATAGGTCCTACTAAGTCCACGGCCACTCGCCTAAATGGTACGTCCACTACTGGCATACTCTGCAGGTGCACCTTTGGGGTCGCTCCTTTGTTCACCGTCCTCTGGCATATGTCGCATGAGCGGCAATATCTCGCGACGTCACCTTCAATTCCAGGCCAATAAAAATTGCTCATAACTCTGTCTTTGGTTTTCTTCACGCCGAGGTGTCCTCCGACGATCGAGTCGTGGGCTACACTCAGTACATACTCTCTCAGTTTCTCGGGTAGTACCACTTGCCTTAGAACCGTCGCCTGTCTCAGGTCCTTGTAGATCCGGTACAGTACTCCTCCATGTTTCTCAAAATGAACAGATTTATTGCCTCTATTAGTTGGGATCTTCTTCTGCTCTAACTTCCTAATGACTTCGTCTTCTTCTTGGATAAGTTCCTCTCTATCCACTCCCGCGTGCCGTTCTGCCCTCGGCACCTTCAGCGACGTAGACCGGTCCTTCCTCTTCTCCTGGGCCCTCGTGGTCACCGCTCCTACCATCACCTCAGTATCAGGGTCGTACGGATCCTTCGCTCCGTCCACGTTCCCGACTACTAGGTCGCAGATGGTCTCCGGGAGACACAGCGCCGTCACTTTGCCCGTCAGGTAAGGCGTCTTCACGTCGATAACGGCTTATTCCGCCGCTAGCAAGGAGTTATCGATCCTCGCGATAAGTTTCTTCCCACCGGTGAGCTGTCCGTCGTCCACCAGTGCTCGCCGCACCACTACACCTTCACAGCCGGTATCTCTTAGGACATCTACCGCTCGATTTCCAATCAAGCCCTTCATCACTGGTAACTTCAGTTTCTCCACGGTCACTGCATCCTCCGCAAGTAACAGGCACCGCTAACTGTAGCTTCCCGTCCTTCATTACCGCTTGAACGTTGATGCTGGTGTCAGCCGTCGTCGTATCCTGTCTCGACGACTCGTCCGCCGCTATCACTACGGCCGCCGCCGCCTTGTTCGGCTTGCCTCGTCCCATATCCTTCTGGGCTGGACACATCCTCCGAACGTGGCCTGGCTTTCCACAAAGGTAACATTTCAACTCACCTTTGTCGTTTAACTTTGCACGACACTCCGTCGCCTTGTGTCCCGGCCTCTGGCACCTATGGCAGACCTGTGGGCTTCTGTCTCCGTTGGGCCTCTGTCGCACTGGCCGGCTCTGCAGTCTGGCGCTCCCGCTGAGCGTCCGGTTCCTCGCTACCAGGTACGCCTCCGCTGAATCTGCGATGTCCTGTAGCGTCTTCGGTTTCCTCTCCCTCACATGGGTTGCAAGGTCTGGTGGGCAAGAATCCATGAATTGCTCTCTGACGAACAAGTCTCTCACTCCTTCATAGGTCTCCTCCGTCTTCGACAGCTTTATCCACCTCTCTAGATAGGTCTTGATCCTGGTCAAAAACATTCCAACATCTTCTCCATCTTCAGGCTTACCTTGTCTGAACATGAGTCTGTATCCGTCCTCTGACAGGTTGTACCTCCTCTGCAACGCTTCCTTGACCTTGTCGTAGTCCTTGGCTTCGTCGATCGGTAGTCTGCAGAAGCACTCCAAAGCTCTCCCGGTCAGCAGGGCAGACAATGATGTCGTCCAGGTGGATCTGGGCCATTCAGCTGTCTCAGCAAACCTCTCAAACCGCAGCAACCAGCTATCCAGATCGTCCTTCTTGTCCTGAAATGCAGGTAGCTTGGGTCTCTTAGAACTGGCGTGGTCGCTGGTCCCCTGCGTCGACTCGCCTCCACGCTGATGGCGGATCCTCTCCATCTCCAGCTCGTGTTGTCGTTGAGCCTCCTTCTCTTGAGCCTCTATCTTCAGTTGCTCCATGCGATCTTGCCTCTCTCTCTCTCTTTCCTCCCTTAGGCCTTCACGGATGTAGTCCTGTCTCTCCTTCCCAGTGAGCTCCAAGGCGTCTGCTTCCTGGCTAAGCCTTCCAATAACCTCTGACATGTTGTAGATAGCTTGTCGATGATATTCCTACAATAAACTATGTAAATAAATCTAATAATTTTGATCTGGTCCGCTCGAATATGGTCGGATCCCGGACGAGCCCCCAATATGTAACAGCTGAGGTTGTTCTAGCACGTTATAGTAGGGGGGAGTTAGTTGATCTAACTACAACCCTTTAGAAAACGAAACTATTACAGCTGTAAAATAAATAAACACGAGATCCGACGATAGATTAAATAATACTAAAGTTTAATAACTGTATAGTGAACAATAAATTACTAGGAAGACACCAGCGAAACTAAATATCTACGCCACACAAAAGGAAACTCACTTACTCACCCCCCCCCCCCAACCACTCACACAGGTCTATATATATAAACATTCCTACAGAAAGTTCCCGAAATAAACGTTACCTTTGCCCTCGCACAAACTAACCAATCACGCATCAATACGTTATCAGGTTACATCACTCAAGGCCAAATCTGGCGTAAACATTCTTATCCACAGTGTTATCGAATGTTCGGGAACATACTAATATTTACTGAACGAGTCAAAACACCTGACAACAAGCGAGCGAGGAAAAAAACTACTCACTAGAAAAGAAGGTCAGGTCACGGAGTACAGTACACTCTGGCGGTTGTCAAATGAACACATGCTCACCAGTGTAACACGAAAACGGGGGAGGGCCAGGGATAGCTTGCAGATGCTACACATGGTGACTGTAGATATACTGTCCTTTCACCTTTGCATCACAAATTTATTTTAGAGGAAGAAAAATATTTCTTCAAAATATAAAAATACATAAATACCTCTAGACCTAATGCCTCAGTGAACCTCCTTTTGCCCAGGTAAGTACTACATCTTGACATGATGCAAATTCCATCGTGTGCTAGAAGAAAAGAAAGTCAGAAAGAAAGGTATTAATATTTTATTCCAGCCTGCGATTTCAGGTTCCAAAGAAAAATATTGGATTTCTACTCACCCTCGATCTCTTAGTGTTGTTTTGGTCGGCGTTGTTTTGTCTTGGCAAAGATTGGCCAATACAAATTCTGTGCATGCGCAATGTCAACTTTTGTTACAGCAGTGGGCTGGAATTGATGCATAGGTGGAAGAAGATGTAACTTTCGTTCACGCGTGTCGACTAATTTGAGTTTACACCGATTTCTCTGCACGCACCATCAATTCTGCATGAGCGCATAAAAGGCAAGAATAGCTTGTATTAAATGTTTAACCATAACAATAAATTCATGACTGTACGTCAGTAATTATAATAACCTTCCTGTGGCCGTAAATATAAAATTGGATTAAATCCGCCCGTTTTGCACCATGGTTCAGGCTTAGCAGTGCGTACGGCCACATAAGTGTAAACTCAAATTTAGTCGGTATGCATGAGCTAAAGTAATACTTACCCCTCGATAGGCGTCAATTACCCCTTACGGGTGTACCAAAAGTTGACCTCGCGCATGCACAGAATTTATATCGGCCAATCCTTGCCAGGACAAAACAACACTGACCGAAACAAAACTAAGAGATCAAGTATGAGTAGAAATCCATTTGTTGTTTTTTTCCTTGGCTCGAAAACTTGCGGATGGGAATAAAAATTCTTATTAGTTACTTTCTTTCTAGCAGACAGCACTTACCAATCTTGTTACACGTTGAGTAGCTGATGTACTCGTCTTCGGAGAAAGCGTAAAGTTTACGAATCCTTTACAAGTGGGTGTAGAATCAAGCAAAGTTCATGCACACCGGGTAGTTCTTTTTGCGCCCGACGTGTAAGGCCGACAACAATGTGTAACCATTTACGCACAGTTCATGGACATAGCCATTGGTTTAGTACTGTATTAAGTGGTCTGGCGTTCATGGCTGTGCTACTATGTTAAACAATTTACATAATGGCCGTAATTAGTAAACCCCATCCGCTTGAACATTTTCTTTCATTGTATAATACATGTCTTTCTCTCTCTCTCTCTCTGTCTCTCTCTGTCTCTCTGTCTCTCTGTCTCCCTCTCTCTCTCTCTCTTTCTCTCTCTCTTTCTCTCTCTCTCTCTCTCTGTCTCTCTCTGTCTCTCTGTCTCTCTGTCTCCCTCCCTCTCTCTCTCTTTCTCTCTCTCTTTCTCTCTCTCTCTCTCTCTGTCTCTCTCTCTCTCTCTCTCTCTCTCTCTCCCTCTGCCTCTCTCTCTCTCTCTTTCTCTCTCTCTCTCTCTCTCTCTCTCTCCCTCTGCCTCTCTCTCTCTCTCTCTTTCTCTCTCTCTCTCTCTCTCTCTCTATCTCTCTCTCTATCTCTCATTCTCTCTCTCTCTCTCTTTTTCTCTCTCTCTCTCTCTCTCTCTCTCTCTCTCTCTCATTCTCTCTCTCTCTCTCTCTCTCTCTCTCTCTGTCTCTCTCTCTCTCTCTCTCTCTCTCTCTCTCTGTCCAATTTTGGAGAAACTGAAAACCAACAAAACTTATGTGATGGGAAAGTGTGACTTTGTAGATTTTTTCCAAACCCTAAATAACAGGACATCAGTGTCCAGGGAAGGGAAAGAAGAAGAAATTAATCGCTGGGAAGGGAGTGAGGATCAACATTACGACCAACTACTAGACGAAGAAATTTCAGTGGATGAATTGGACTGGGCTATTAATATTCTGAAAGGTAACAAAGCCGAAGGGTATGACAATATTGTTAACCAATTCATTAAATATGGGGCTTGCGCTATCTTAGTAAACTTATTTAACACTATTTTAGAATTAGGTTGTTTTTCCGAAAATGTGGGCAATAAGGGAACTTTTCCTATTTACTAACGTGGAAACAAAGATGGTCCAAAAAAAGTATCGATGAATAACTATTTTGAGCTGACAGGGTAAACTTTTCATTAATATTGTAAATAAATGACTTGCACTTTGGATAGAATGTAATAATGTTCTCTGTGCTAACCAGTTCTGTTTTCATCAATACAAGGGCGCAACTCACTGGTTTGACAGAATTATTACAAGAGAGGTCAAAAAGTCTGCACTGTGCTTTAGTCGACTGTGAACGGGCCTTCGACAGCAAATGGAACAGCGCTGTGGTTCAAACTGGAGCAAAGGGGAGTAACTAAAGAGATTACTGATTTATTGAAAAACATAAGTAGTAAAATCAAATTGTGCGTGAAGGATGTCTGGAGTGTGAGTGAAGGATGTCTGCAGTGTGAGTGAAGGATTTCTGCAGTGTGAGTGAAGGATGTCTGATGTGTGAGTGAAGGATGTCTGCAGTGTGAGTGAAGGATGTCTGTAGTGTGAGTGAAGGATGTCTGCAGTGTGAGTGAAGGACGTCTGCAGTGTGAGTGAAGGATGTCTTTAGTGTGAGTGAAGGATGTCTGCAGTGTGAGTGAAGCATGTCTGCAGTGTGGGTGAAGGAGATCTTTAGTGTGAGTGAAGGACGTCTGCAGTGTGAGTGAAGGATGTCTTTAGTGTGAGTGAAGGATGTCTGCAGTGTGAATGAGGGATGTCTGCAGTGTGGGTGAAGGATGTCTGCAGTGTGAGTGAAGGATGTCTGCAGTGTGAGTGAAGGACGTCTGCAGTGTGAGTGAAGGATGTCTGCAGTGTGAGTGAAGGAATTCTTCAGTGTGAGTGAAGGATGTCTGCAGTGTGAGTGAAGGATGTCTGCAGTGTGAGTGAAGGATGTCTGCAGTGTGAGTGAAGGATGTCTGCAGTGTGAGTGAAGGATGTCTGCAGTGTGAGTGAAGGAATTCTTCAGTGTGAGTGAAGGATGTCTGCAGTGTGAGTGAAGGAATTCTTCAGTGTGAGTGAAGGATGTCTGCAGTGTGAGTGAAGGATGTCTGCAGTGTGAGTGAAGCAACTGATACTTGTTTTTTTACGTCAAATGTATGAATATTTCAGGGTGAATCTCTGTCGCCTTTCTCAATGTTTGGTTGTCTGCAAAAGTTGTCATGGATGTGGTAGATGTTTATTTCAGGAGGATTGCTGCCCTTGGCATTTACACCTCACTCTTCTTGTTGGTATTATTTGTTTGATGTTGTTTTTCTCCTTCTTTCTTTAGTTCTTTTTCCAGGCCCTCAAAAGGGCTTCGTAATGGGCTTCATTGATCTTGGTCTTCCGTTTCTTCTGGCTCTTTTCCTGAAGGCTAACGCCATAGACGAGACTTGGAGAGAGAAGCAGAATTCCCTGCTATGGAAGGGGAGGTGGAGGGTGGGGGATATAAACTTCAATACTATGGTTTGGTTTCTGTCCCATGTCAGGGGAGGTAATGGCGTTTGACATTTACAAGTTAATTAAATTGTTGTCTGCCCTGCTGGTGGCAAAGCCGAGCAGTTTTTCTAGTTGTGTCCATGTACATTGCAGACTGAGCAGTGGATGGCTATTTTTTATTTGGTCAGTTTATTGGGTTGAGTTCTGAAATGGCCAGGGCGGTGCCCAGCTGGCATTGAATGGGGCAGTGGGGTGGCGGGGTAGATAGCAGAAGTAGATTGGGTAGATTAAAACGTGCGGGCGTAGGGAAACTTCTGGTACTGGAGAGGGGTATCCTAAGTCATATTGGCCCTCTAGGGGGGCCGTTTGTTGGTTATAAACGACTAAGATGTTGGTATTATTAGTTCTATCGGGGTGAGACGGGGCCGATAGCAGGTCCTGACACATCTGGTCGGGTCACGATGAAGGACAAGTTTGTGTGTTTTAGTTGTAAACTAGTAGTGATTGGTGCTATTCCAGAGGATATAGGGGCTTCCCCCATTCCTGTCATATGGTCCTTGGTTGGCCATTTCCTTAAGAATTATGAAAAAGTTAAAAGGATTAGTGTGATACAGTTGCAGTTCTAAAAGGTAGGAATGTCTCTTTAAGAGCAGATTTCTATACAGTTCTGTAAAGGGAAGTAAGAACAGCTAAGAGGGTCATGTAAAGGGAGACAACAGTTAAGATTGAAAAGGTTTTCTCCCGGACTTTAAGAGTTGCCTCGATGAGATAATTGGAGCATACAAGAAAACTTAGAGAAAAACTTCCCGTGAAAGTGTCTGTCGCTTAAAAAAGATCAGAGCAGCAATACTGCCGTGCTCCGAGAAAACACATTTTTTTCGAAAACCATACTTTTGAGATATTCGCGATTTACTGGTTTTTTTTTATATCTTTAAAACTAAATGTGTAATTATTTTTTCATTCACATAATATAAAAGAGGGTGTCAATATACATCTATTTGGAGATTTTCAGCAATTTTTTTGCTCAAATAATAAAATTATAGCAATATATGTGTTTTGTCGGAGCATGATCAAGAACTGCGTTTTGGTCAAAACGCATTATTTTTCATCAAGCTCCGACAAAACACATTTTTTTTTTATTCCGATCGTGATTTATATGTGTTTTGTCAGAGCATTGTTGAAAAAATGCGTTTCTTAAACAACCTATACTTTTTTAAATGCTCTGACAAAACGCATTTTTTTTTCTAAGGTAGAACTACTTGAACAGGATTCTTATGAGACGGTGGACTTGAATAAACACACTTATTAATATTATTCTAACTATTCATATCATGATTTTCTTTTATTACTATCATGTTCATCTTTGAGATATTTTGTTAGACTGAAAAAAAAAAGATTAGTACACATGACATACATTCTGTTATAAGATATACATGGTAATATTATGTTTAAAGGCATTTGGGGGAATCTGTCAAACAAAATCGCTTATCAGGATGCTTTAGGTATATTTCTACCAAGGACAGTTTATTCATCTTGTTCGGCAGTGTCTTCATTTTCTGTGAGATCGGCGGATTCATCATTTGTTGCCAAGTTAATCCAAACGATTTTTTTTTTGTTCAGGCATAAGTCTAGACAAGTCATTTATTATCCCATCTTTTTTCCACTCAGGAATGCCCCTCATCTGTGTACTGCGCGCTGGACTGTTTGTACCTTGCTCGATGTCCTTCACAGTTTTTTTTCATCAAAAAATCCACTTTCTGGAAATCTTTATCTGTATGGAATGTTTTGAATTTTAAGGCTATCAAACTTTTTTCAAACTTCACCACTTGGATGTCTTTTAGTTTGAGGATTGCAACTGATTTCCCTCCGGTCACTCTTTTGTTCCAAAATGTGAAGTCAGATGGAGCCATTTCGCTACATTTAGGCCCAACACCAGCCGCCTGAACAACCGAAATAAAATCTGAAAAATTGTAGAGAGTGTTTTTCTTTCTCATGTTCTTTTTGGTTGAACCATGAAAAGAATCGCAAGACATGAACGTATGGCCTGCCTCTAAGTATTTAAATGTAAAACTCTGAAGGAAGGGGAACGTATTGTCATTCATTGTTCGAGCCAGAGTTGAAGGTATCCGGTTTTTGTTCTGGCTCGAACAATTGTCACACCAAAAAACAATGTCTCTAGCTTCTTCTGCAAAGTCAGCTATTGCCTTGACAAAGCCAGATGTAACATCTGCCCCTGTGCGCCAGCAATAGCTTCATGCCTCAGAACTGATCTGATTTGTTTTGGGTACTTTTTGTCCTTTTGCTTCCCCAGAGGAGCGAATGTCTAGTGGAACATGACAAGTCTGTTGGTGAATGCGGAACTTTGGACACCTGCCATGTAGGGAAGCATTATTACTTTCTATATGTCTACAGATATGTAAATTTCCGAGCCTGGGTCTGTGTCTTTGAGGGCATCCTTTTGGTACTCTTCCCTACTGATTTGTGTATTTTCTTTATGTTTCATCTGGGACGGGCAAGTTACACAATTGGGTTCCTCAAAATTTGAGGCTGGTGTTCATGATTCTAAAACTGAAAGCATATCTCACACTGTTCGACTCCGAGTTTGACGAAACTTAATTCTTGCGCACTCTGTGTCTGTATGTTTAGTATCCCACTTTCAAGACTTTATGCTCATCTTGGAAAAAGGAAAACATATGTCTGATACTGATATCCGGTGAAATATATTTTCGGTTGGGGGCATGTTCCCTTCTATAATGGCTGATGGAAGGATGAAACCCCTCAATATCTAGTCTACGACGGTCAAGCAACGGAAGATGGACGTTGAAGTTCTTTCGGCTCACCGTGGTCAGGGTAAAGGCAGCGAGTTGACGCTCGTACTCGTCGGTAAACACACCGTAACATTAAAGTTAACTATTGAAACGACAGTGATGGTCACTCTAGTTAACTTAAGTCAAGGCCCCAAAACAAGAGGTGTCCTGTAAGAATAACTAAAGTTGTATCCTACTTGTTTATCTTTTTGGCATCTTACTATTTCTATCAAATTATAATCATCCATCCATCCACTCATCCATCCATCCATCCATCTATCTCTATCTAATGTTATATGATATGTATTATAAATAATGTACATATATATATAGGGAGGGCCCCTAAGGCAGTTGATGGGGAGGCTCTTAGCCAATCCATTCTCTGGCAGCCCCTGCAGCTTTGTTGATTTCCAAACGTACGGACCCTGTCTTTCCTTTGGAGCTTATCAACACTGTCGAGAGGGGGAAAGTGTAAGATGGGCTAGACACTTTTCTCTCTAGAAGCCCAGGCAAGCAGCATGCCTAAAGGAGATCACTGCAATCCGAGCAAGTACAGTGCACATCGCCTATCGCTCAACCACAGCTAGTGCAGCATGAAGACAATGGAGAGGACACTCCATCCTTGCTGACCAGCATGGACACAACACGGGGAGAGACAGTTACGGGTTCTAAGTCGACTCTATTTGGCGAACAGAGAAGGCGCCACGGGTCTCTCTCGGCGGTGGGAGCAGCTATTCAGTTGCACTGATCGGTTACCGCCCGCCTAAACTGGGCAGCCCCCAGTCAGTAAGGTGTCGATCCGCCACGTCTGCCTGCTCTTATGGGTGTATGGAGATAGGACAAAAGCCAAAAAGCAGACGTAAAGCCAAGCACCAGGCAATAAGAAACGCAAATTTAAATCAATCCCAATGAAGTTGGGCACCTGGAATGTGAGGACAATGTGCACCGGACTTGACAACACTGATCTTGAAAACACCAAAGAGTTAAGAAAGACTGCCATCATAAACAAAGAACTCAAGAGGCTAAACGTTGACATCGTGGGCTTGCAGGAAACACGACTGGCTGATAGTGGCTCAGTAAGAGAGGCAAACTTCACTTTTTTCTGGCAAGGTCTAGGACAAGAAGAGCCTCGACTTTATGGTGTGGGCTTCACAGTCAACAACAAGCTCCTAGCCAAAATTAATACACCTCAAGGTATATCCGAACGCATCATCACCATGCAGCTGAAGACTAAGTCAGGCACAGCCCATCTAATTAGTGCCTATGCTCCAACATTAGCAGCTGAAACAGAAAACAAAGGCAAGTTTTATGAAGACCTTCAAAACGTACTTGCGAAGATACCAACAAACGATCAGATTTTTATCCTTGGTGACTTCAATGCCAGAGTTGGCACAGATCAACAAGCATGGCAAACTTGTCTCGGCCATTTTGGATTAGGCAAGATCAACGACAACGGCCAGAGACTTTTGGAACTCTGCTCAGACAACAATCTATGCATCACAAATACTTTTTACAATGGAAAGGACTGCCACAAAGTCTCATGGCGTCATCCCAGATCTGGACATTGGCATCAAATTGATTTTATTATCGTCAAAAAGAACCATCTGAACAACATCAAACAAACAAGATCATACCACAGTGCAGACTGCAACACCGATCACTGTCACAAATCCCAGACTGGGAGATGTAATAGTTTATGACAGGACGACAATCACGAACAAACAAGTTTAACACTTAACAAAACAACCCATCAGACTCACACATTTATTAAACATAATTATACATATAATAGCGCAATTACATACGTTATATTATTGAAATGAACTGCCGTATAACGGCCTTATTCTCACACACAGTCTCCCTCGGATCCACAATCCGGTAGTTACTCCTAAAGGCACTTCGGCCTCAGCCTCTCCCCTCAGGGTCTTAATAGCACATTAGTAATTCACTGGCACCGCCGTCTCTCAATATCACCTTTCTATTGTCATACACCTTAATATTCCACTCGCATCTCCACAGGGCAATAACACATTATTATTTCCATAGCCATCAACATGGCAACAACATAGTATCAGTTCACTAGCCTATCAACATGGCAACAATATAGTGTCCCATTCACTCTCATATCTACGTCCCTGTCCGTGGCCTGACTGCCACGACTTTATGTGCCTCTACTGTCCTGCACCGACAGTCTCACTTCTGGCCTATGTATGGCCTCCGGCCCTATGCTGGCCTATCACTTGTGCTCATCGAGGTGGCTCTGCGGCCCGTCCCCGACACCTACAAGAATAACATTACATTGGTATAATACCCTACCATTTCTATTCACTCCACCTCTCCTTACAATCCATGAAGCGTACACACACTAGTTCACCTTTCACTCACCACACATCTTACGGTAACACACCTCCATCGGAGTACACACTACTCACTCGCGCTACAAATCCATGAACTCACTTTCATCTATCGCTCATGGCGCACATTGCTATATCCAATATCAAGGACTTCCACATTCCTCACATATACTTATTCACATCATGGTAATATATGGCCTTTAGCGTCTTTACAGACTTATTCACATCATGGTAATAGACGAATATAATATAATACATCAATCATAATAATCAATCAACGTTCTACATACCAGTCATTACTGGAAAGACTCTCACTAGTCTTCTCGACTGCTTCCCTTATGTCCGCCCGATGGGCTCTTATTCACAGGTCCGCTCCGTCGGGCCTTCTAACTTGCAGTGATAGTTATACAGCGCTTTCGCCTCCTTCAGACCCCCCCCCCCACTACTCACAACAGCACGCTTAACTTGCTGTCTACTGTGAGCCCTTCTTACTCTACACCCGCTCTGTAGCAATCCCCTTAATTGCACTCACTCCACTCGTGACAATCACCTGCTCGTTTTAGCCAAGACAAAGATTGTGGGCAGAAACATTCACAGAGCCAAAGAGACGAAAAGACCAAAAATTAACACACGAAATGCCAGCAACAAAGACATGCAAGCAGTTTTTCAAGGGAAGATGGAAGAACAGCTCCTCTCCATAGATGATACTACACCAGAGAAGATGTGGGCCGGTTTAAAGGAAGCTATGCACGATTCTGCTTCTCAGGCCTTTGGTACAAACAGATCAAACAATAAAGACTGGATTGAAGAAAACGAAGCAACACTATTGCCACTTATCGAGAAAAAGCGCATGGCACTTTTGGCACACAACAAAACTCCATCAGATCGCACTTTAAACAAATTACGAGCTGCAAAATCTACACTTCAAAAAGAGACACGGAAATGCGCAAACACATACTGGGAGAATCTTTGCACAGACATACAGAAAGCTCATGACATCTGAGATAGTAGAGGAATGTATGAGAAAATTCGGATTGCTCTTGGCCCACAGATTAACAAGATAGCACCACTAAAATCGTCATCAGGTGAACAAATCACAGATAAAAACGAACAAATGGCCAGATGGATTGAACATTATTCAAATCTCTACTCTCAAGAACGTACAGTGGATGACAGTCTAGAAGAGGCCCTCCCGCAGCTCCCAGAATTTACAGACCTAGACAAAGAACCTACACAGGAAGAACTCAACAAGGCTATAGATGAGCTTGCAAGTGGAAAGTCTCCGGGTAGTGATAACATACCAGCGGAAATCTTGAAAGAGAACAAAGATTTCCTCCTTCCTCATCTATACAGGCTCCTCATCCTGTGCTGGAAGCATAAAGAGATTCCACAAGATATGAAAGATGCTAACATCGTGACCTTATATAAGAACAAAGGTGATAAGGGAGACTGTAATAATTACAGAGGCATATCTCTGCTAAGTATCACAGGAAAAGCAATTGCCAAAATACTTTTAAAGCGTCTTCAACAACTAGCAGAAAGAGTACTTCCAGAAAGCCAGTGCGGTTTTAGGTCAGGACGATCAACCATGGACATGATATTCTCTTTACGTCAACTGCAGGAAAGGTGTCGCGAGCAAAGTCTACCTTTACATATGGCATTTGTCGATTTAACAGAGGCTTTCGACACAGTCAGCAGATCAGGACTGTATATGGTGCTCCATAAGATCGGATGCCCCCCGACACTCCTCCAACTCATCATGTCCTTTCATGAAGATATGCAAGCCACAGTCCAATTTGATGGTTCTACATCCGATCGCTTCAACATCAAAAGCGGGGTGAAACAAGGCTGTGTCCTGGCACCAACACTTTTTGGTATTTACTTCTCCATGCTTCTGCAGTTTGCATTCAGGGAATCCCCTGGAGATGTTTATCTCCACTGGCGAACTGATGGATCCCTCTTCAATCTTGCACGCCTCAAAGCAAAAACTAAAACCAAGACAACATTGATCAGAGAATTGCTGTTTGCAGATGACGCAGCACTAGTTGCCCATAGCGAGTCCACACTACAATCAATGATGGACTATGTCACGAGCAGAGTTAGGGTCTTGGGGATGTTACGACTGCACGAGAGGCAGCTAACTCACACTCGGACACAACCACCCAAGAAAAGTATTAAATAACTAGAGCGTATATATGTCAGGCCGGTCAGGCCATAGTTTACATAAATATTAATAACAAAACAAAAGACAATAGGGGTATATATTCAAACCAAAAAAACTCTAATTAATAACTTAACCAATGATATTCATGTAACTATGGAGGTACTGCAATCAATAGCAAATGGGTATATTATACGAAACTAGATATCAATTTAAAGTGACAGTTGAGTCGCCACTGGCCAGTCGCCAGGCAAACTCTCCATAAATCATATGGGCTTGAATGTTAGGAGAGCCCAGTACGTTCAAAGCCTACAGAAGCACTCTTCGGCTTGTAGGTAATTTAAGCAGTTGCCAAAAGACTATATTTTATGCACAATCACTATTCAATTCATCAACAATGTGCTATATTATTCCAATCATACTATGGCAATAGATCTATGATACAGGACACTCGTGGTCGAGTGCCAGCTGGGGTTTCCTTAGTCTTCCTATGAGGCTGTAGTTCTCTCTATCTCCGATCTCTATTATGCTTGAACAAATAAAATATATTACCATTGCTCACGCCTACTGGTAGGCGCGAACATCAATATAGCGCAGCGTGGGCTTTCAAAGGTCAGCCCACTCAGACCTTTCTTTCTAGAGCTCAGTCAGTCCGTTAGCAAGGACTTCTTGTCTTCAAAGCACACAGTTCAGGTACTGGTCAACCGGAGATACTTCACGACACGATGCTTCTGCTCGTCTGTATTCGCTAAATCTGAACGTTACACGATGTTTTATACTATCTAACTACCCAGCGTGCTAGTCCGCTGGCCCAATTAGTTCAGCTATCTCATAGGTCGAAACCTCCCACCATTTTAATTGTAGTAATACGTCTGCACTATTCTACCAGCCAGTTAACGTGCAAAAACTTGTCTAGTCATACTTAACAATGTCAACTATCCCCACCTTGTTTCACCCCTACTCCATTACTTATTAATTACGAACATTAAAACCGACAAGCGTGCATCTAACAGTTTAACTTTACATTTATTTACTCACCAACTATAATTCGCGAGGGCCGTTCAAGGCCACCAGCCAATTTCTCATGGCCCTGGTAAAACAACAACAACTCACTCTCTGCGTGAGTTTTAACAACATCTGAATCATGACACATCCCCCACCCCAGTTAAAATTTGCAATTTTAACGATATAAATTATTATCGTAAGGGGAAGGCATGAGTCGAGAAATCGCTCGAAAGGTTAACTTAACTAAGAATACTAGGTAATAACTAAGACTAGTACTAAAGTTGAAAAAAACCTACAGGACAGGTATCATTGATGGACAAAACTTCATGAAAATCTTAAGGCTCCGTCCAAAAGTATATATCTCTCTGAGGATTAAATCTTACCTCTAAATACGTAGACATTAACAATCATAACTCTAAAATTTTAGAGTACAACACTGATCCTGTGCGAATGTCATCAGGAATGCATACATACAATGAATAATACTCAAGAAAAGATAACTATAGTAGCATCGATGGCATTAGTGGATCTGGACTCCTGGTCTGCCATGACTTCTCGTCCTCGACCCTGGGCAACAACGTCTGGTGTGGCCAAAATACGGGTCGACGTCAGTAAAATAGCTGTTGGATCAAAGGAAAGCAAAGGGGTAGGTGAAAAGTGTTCATAATGGGTGAACAATATGTGATACCATCCCTCGGTCTCTGAATGAGGTGCTAATCAGTATCCAACGGCAATACATATGACAGACTAAAATACAACAAGATTAAGGTAACCGTGATGATAGGTCGGCATGGACATTATCTCCACCAGGAATGGCCTTTATAATGAAGCGGTATTCCTGAAGGGCCAGACTCCATCTGGTCAAACGAGCGTTCTTGGCTCGGTTCGATTTTAAAAATAACAACGGTTTATGGTCTGTCTCGATGACGAATTCCGCCATAAGTAGGTAGCGGGAAAACGCGTCTACGGCGTATACAATCGCCAGGCATTCTCGCTCTATAATAGCGTATCTCTGCTCTCTCGGAAGTAATTTCCGGCTAGCGTACATACAAGGGCGCAATAAGCCATCTCTTTCCTGAAGCAAAACAGCTCCAATTCCTTGGTCCGACGCGTCAGTTCGGACGGTGAAGGTGCGCCTAATATTCGGTAGGATAAGCAGCGGCGAACTGGAGAACAGTTGCTGCACTGTCGCGAGCGCGGTGGCGCACTGCGTATTCCAGGTAATTTTGTTGGGTCTGTCTTTTCTTGTAAGATGGGATAACGGGGCCGTAAGGGCCGAAAAATTAGGAACGAATTTCCGATAATAGCTTAAGAAGCCTAACAGGCTACGAACCTGCTTCTTAGTATGAGGAGCCTGGAGTTTTAAAATCTTACTTATCTTACTGTCGTCCGGTGTTTGGACGCCTTTGGCGATAGTATGTCCCAGAAAGTTAATCTGCGTATAACCCAGGAAGACTTTGCTAGGCTTAGCTGTAAGCCCGGCATCTCGAAGTTTACTAAGCACTTGACGAATTGCTTCTAAGTGGCCTTTCCAATCCGTATGGAAAGCGCAAATGTCGTCAAAGTAGCTTAGGACGCATGGTGTCTGTTGCAATAGGATGTTCATCATCCTCGCAAATGTCGCTGGTGCCGTTACGAGACCGAATGGCATGAATCTCCATTGCATGAGACCCATAGGGGTCTGAAACGCTGTGTACTGTTTACTGGCCTCTTCCATTGGGATTTGCCAGTAGCCTTTAGCCAAATCTATTTTCGAAAACACGGACGACTCGGCCAATCGCGCAAATAGATCTTCCTGATTCGGGATAGGTTCAGCATCGTAAATGGTTAGAGCGTTAAGCTTCCTGTAATCGATACAAAATCTAACGGAACCGTCTGTTTTCTTTACTAGTACAATCGGCGAGCAGTAAGGGCTCGTCGAGCGCTCAATGACTCCTAAGCTGAGCATCTTTTCCACCTCGGACTGTATGGTGTCGTGCGCTTGCAGCGGGCGCGGGTAGGGTTTGACAAACACGGGTACGTCCGAGTGCAACCGGATGACGTGTTGAACTAAGGATGTTTTACCCGGCAAATCAGTGAATACTGGCGAAAACTCCCGAACAAGATTCATGATGTCCTGTGTCTTACTTTGATCCAGCTCTGGATTGATATTAACGGAAGTCGCGTCCTCTGTGGCTTGCAAGGATAGGAGCGATCTAGTCATAGATAATGGCTCCCGGTCGTTGTCATCGATAGTGACCATCGCTGCGTTTGCTTGGGCCACAAAATGGCATGAATGATCGTGATGAGTTTGATCATCGGTAAGACACTTTTTCAACATATTAATATGGTACACCTTATCGTTACCACGTATGGTAATGAGATAATTAACTCTCGAGAGTCGCTTTTTAACTAGAAAGGGGCCTTTCCAAGTGAGGAGTAGCTTGTTATTCGTTTCTGGTAGCAGCACCAATGCCCGATCTCCGACTGACAGGGTTCTTAACCGACTACCCCGATCGCGATATCCTATAAATGACCTGGTCCGTACGCATGCAAATTGTCGAGCCAGGTCGCATGCATTAACTATTCTATGTCGGAGATCGACTATGTACTGATACGCGGATCGCGTAAAATGGCCATCGGGCCACGTGGTTTTCGACCGTATAAAAGTTCAAACGGGGAAAAACCCGTTGTCGCATTTGGCAGTTCCCTATATGCGAACAAGATGGCCGGAAGTCGACGGTCCCAGTCACCAGGTCTATCGGCGGAAACGCGTGCCAGCATAGTTTTCATGGTGGCATTCCAGCGCTCGCAACAGCCATTGGACTGTGGATGGTATGGCGACGTAAGTTTCTGCCTAATGCCCGTGAGTTCCAATACTTTCCTGAAAAGGTCAGAGGTGAATTGCGGACCTCTATCGGATAATAATTCGGACGGGAATCCGACACGTATGAATATGGTCACCAATGCCTCGGCGACGTGATCGGCCGATATTTCCTTTAAAGGGACAGCCTCAGGCCAACGGGTGGCATAATCGATTACTGATAGAATAAACCGATGGCCTCTATCCGACTTCGGTAATGGCCCGACGATGTCGACGGCAACTCGCTGAAATGGATTGGAAACCGGCGGCATCTCTTGTATAGGTGCCCGCGAAGTTTTTCCTTTGGGGGTTCTTTTCTGGCATGTATCGCAACGCGACACATAGCTATTTATGTCCCCGTAAACCCCGGGCCAAAAAAACTGAGACAGGACTCTCGATTTTGTTCTCGCTTTGCCTTGGTGGCCCGCCAATGGCGTGTCGTGCGCGAGGCGGGTGATGTCTCGGCGAAATGATCTCGGTATGACCAATTGCAAAATAGTTTCGCGCTTTCCCCGAAAAACGCGATATAGGAGGTCGTCTTTAAGGCAGAACCTGGATGTATCCGGGTTGTCCGGATCAATCTTAGCAAAGAGGGGCTTTAGTGATGGATCTGTGCGCTGTTCGTTACGAAAAATCTCGGGGGTTACATCCAAATCGACGACAGGCGATCGTAATGTGTCGTCACTCTGGCGACGCGATTGTTGTCTTGTCGTGACACACGCAATGTCGTTATCATCCCAAATCCCGAGTTCGCAATCGGAGACGTCCTTTAAGTGGGGAATATTCCCAATGATTAGGTCGGCGACCGGATTTGGTAGCACGCAGGCCGTGACAACACCAGTTATAAACGGTGTGTCAACATATATTTCCGCCAAACGAAAATGTTCAACTGAACCACCAAAAGTAATGCATGTCGCATCGCGATCCAGGAGTTGTGCAGGACGGACCAGCGATTCACGTACACCGACGGTCGTACAGCCTGAATCTCGCAATACGGATGCTCGTATGGCGTTTACTCGTCCCTCATACAATGTCAGCGCGCCTCGCTCGTGGAGGGCGGACATAACTGGAATAACTTTATCTACGGTTTCGGCATTCCTAGTTCTGTAACCGCGGTTTTCGGTGAATGCTACAGAGCATGCATTTGCCGCATCTAATCTAAGTCTGCATTGTCGCGCAATGTGGCCTCCGGCGCCACATCTATAACAGTAGACTGGATTATCATCCCTTCGAGGTGTACCTCGATAAGAAGGAAATGTGGGCGCTTGATAGTAGTTGTTACGCGGTCCTCCGGTAGGGAAAGGACGTGTATATCGGGGTTCCCAGTCCCGAGAAAATTTATGGGGATTCGGTTGCCTCCTGCTAACCGGCGGCTCGGACCGTGGACGAACCTGCGGCGACTGTCGAAAGGGCTGTCTTGATTGTCTCGACGGTACCGGTGTCTTAGTAGCAGCACCGGCGTAACACGGTTCGCTTACTTTAGCTTTAGCTAACGATCGATTAGGGTGAGCCGCAGCATACCGTTCCGCTATCGATGTTATCTCGACGGTAGTTTTGGGGGCTTGTTCCTTAAAATGCGCCACCAGGTCCGTGTGGCAGGACATATATATTTGGTCTTTAATTATCAAATCATATAGTTTCTTGTAGTTTCCCTCTTCCACACCGGCCAACTCAGTCCAACGGCTGAGTAGGTGGCGGAGGCGGTCCACGTAAGTAGAGAAATTCTCAGATGCCTCCGGCTTGCAATCGCGGAAACGCTTATGAAATCCATCTTCCGTATGTTGGAAACGCTTTAATAGCGCGGTCTTTAGAATGTCATAGTCCCTAGCGTCATCAATAGTGAGGCTATGGAAAACTTCCAACGCTCTCCCTGTCAAAAGATTGGCGAGGCATGATGTGTACTCACTACGCTGCCATCCCGCGCAAACGGCATGGAGTTCGAAGCGGTGTAGGTAGGAATCAATACGATCAACCTTATCATTAAAGGTTGGCAATTTAGGCTTCTTTTTATTATTGGAAGTAACTTCCGGAGCCCCGGTAGGTTGGGCTTGCTTCGCTTCTAACTGTTTCAAAGCGAGCTCGTACTCTCTTTGAGCCTGTTTTTCCGCGCGTTCCGCGGCTCTCTCGTCTCGTTCCGCGGCTTTTTCTTGGCGTAATATCTCTGCGGCCTTTTCTTGGCGTAATATCTCCGCGGCCTTTTCTTGGCGTAATATCTCTGCGGCCTTTTCTTGGCGTAATATCTCCGCGGCCTTTTCTTCTCGTAATCTCTCCGCGGCCTTTTCTTCTCGTAATCTCTCCGCGGCCTTTTCTTCTCGTTCTTCTTTCAGTTTCTGGTCTCCCCAAGAAGCACACTGAGCTTCCGGTATGCCAAATGATTGGGCTAGTTCCAAATATTTCTGTAGTTCGGCCATGATATCGGTCGATAATGCGATATAATAATGTCCTAATCGAGGACAACTTCTGAAAAATCTCTAACTTTATTCTCCCTTGAAGCAATTTATCAATTGCACTCTGCGGGTGTTCGTTCCTGCAGTATGAACGAAATTAACGAAATCAACAACAAACTGTACGTCTTAGTCAACCAAGTAGTGGTTGAGCTATCTCAGTGATCACTTAACTCCACGTATTTCTCCTAATCCTCAAGCAGTCAGTCTACTGCTTCCGTGATTGGTCGTTAACTAACGATACCAATGTAATATTCCCAGTGTATTTTCCGTACACTCCTAGCAGCGTTCCCTCTGCTATAAATCGGAATAAATCAATATTCACGATATTAACTTCCTTGGCTATACAAGCCTAACAACTCTAATATCCAGATTATCTCTCAACGTGCCCTAGACACGTGATTTATCCCAGGCAATAATATAGCAAGTATGAATACAAAATATAATAATGCAACACTATAATGGAAAAGAATTACATGGAGAGTAAGACGAGACTAACAGAAAGAACAAACGACAACAGACCTGACTAACCTGAAACTATCTACAAAAAGGTAAGAAAAAGAACAGGAGAGACGTCTTCCTAAAAATACGAGGAAGATAGAACGCTAACAATCTATACGAATAACAGGTCCCTACAGAACTATTCAAGGCAAAGCAAATCTCCTATCCGTTTTAAACGCCATCTAGATCTGCTAGTCTGGCAAAAAGAGGTATGCTGAGTCTCGATCCCTTCCAACCTCCCGCGTATCTAATCTAACACAAAAGAAAAAATAATGCCTATCAAAAGTAGGGGAGCTGGAACGACGAACCCCTCAAACGAAGACAAATACAGATGGTTCACTTAACTGGGCAAAATGGACTGGCTCTTTCCTTTGGTCCACAGCGCTGGTCTTGTATTTTCCTGATGCTAGCTGTCAGTCCCTCGTAGTGGTCCCAGGATCAATGACGAGAGGACATGCCAGACATGTGGGGGAGAAACAAAAAAAAAAATTAGCAGTATACAAAACTATAAACTACAAAAATTAAATAAATAACAGTGGAGTCTAGAGTGGTAGACCTGCAGCTGTTTACGGGGTCCTCATCAGATGATAGTAGTGTCCTCTAGATGTCAGAGGGTGACGGGTCCTCTTCAGATGTCAGTGGGGTCCCCTCCAGATGTCACGAGCAGAGTTAGGGTCTTGGGGATGTTACGACTGCACGAGAGGCAGCTAACTCACACTCGGACACAACCACACAAGAAAAGTATTAAATAACTAGAGCGTATATATGTCAGGCCGGTCAGGCCATAGTTTACATAAATATTAATAACAAAGCAAAAGACAATAGAGGTATATATCCAAACCAAAAAACTCTAATTAATAACTTAACCAATGATATTCATGTAACTATGGAGGTACTGCAATCAATAGCAAATAGGTATATTATACGAAACTAGATATCAATTTAAAGTGACCGTTGAGTCGCCACTGGCCAGTCGCCAGGCAAACTCTCCATAAATCATATGGGCTTAAATGTTAGGAGAGCCCGAAGCACTCTTCGGCTTGTAGGTAATTTAAGCAGTTGCCAAAAGACTATATTTTGTGCACAATCACTATTCAATTCATCAACAATGTGCTATATTATTCCAATCATACTATGGCAATAGATCTATGATACAGGACACTCGTGGTCGAGTGCCAGCTGGGGTTTCCTTAGTCTTCCTATGAGGCTGTAGTTCTCTCTCTATCTCCGATCTCTATTATGCTTGAACAAATAAAATATATTACCATTGCTCACGCCTACTGGTAGGCGCGAACATCAAAATACGGCAGCGTGGGCTTTCAAAGGTCAGCCCACTCAGACCTTTCTTTCTAGAGCTCAGTCAGTCCGTTAGCAAGGACTTCTTGTCTTCAAAGCACACAGTTCAGGTACTGGTCGACCGGAGATACTTCACGACACGATGCTTCTGCTCGCCTGTATTCACCTAATCTGAACGTTACACGATGTTATATACTATCTAACTACCCAGCGTGCTAGTCCGCTGGCCCAATTAGTTCAGCTATCTCATAGGTCGAAACCTCCCACCATTTTAATTGTAGTAATACGTCTGCACTATTCTACCAGCCAGTTAACGTGCAAAAACTTGTCTAGTCATACTTAACAATGTCAACTGTCCCCACCTTGTTTCACCCCTACTCCATTACTTATTAATCACGAACATTAAAACCGACAAGCGTGAATCTAACCGTTTAACTTTACATTTATTTACTCACCAACTATAATTTGGCGAGGACCGTTCAAGGCCACCAGCCAATTTTTCATGGCCCTGGTAAAAAAACAACTCACTCTCTGCGTGAGTTTTAATAACATCTGAATCATGACACTTACATCCATCCATCCAACCATCCATCCATGGTCTTTTCTTCCTGTAAATCCACCCATCCATCCATAGTTCCACCCATCCATCTATCCATCCGTCCATCCATCCTTCCTCCGTCCATCCATCCGCCCATCCATCCACCCCCCCATCCATCTATCCAACCTTCCATCCATCATCCATCCATCCATCCTTCCATCCATCCACCCATCCATCCATCCATCCATCCATCCATCCATCCATCTATTCATCCCCCATCAATCATCCAACCTTTTATCCATCCTTCCTTCCACCCATCCATCAATCAATCCTTACATTCATCTATCTATCCATCCATCCATCCATCCACCCCACCTTCCATCGTTCCACCCATCCATTCTTTCACCCATCCATCTATCTACCCATCCACCCATCATTGCTACCACCTATCCATCCATCCAAGGACTCTTTTTATTCCCCAGATGGCCAAGTCATGTTCCATTACAACCAAGGCCCACAAGATATTAGCCTGCGTTGTGTCTTACCAATCTGTCTCACCTGGATACTTTAGTCATTTCCAGGCTGGTCAATGGAGAGCGGCAGGTTCTTGCTTCTCTGTCTGCGCACTGTCTTCAAAATGGACCCGTGTCACATGTCCAGGACGGTGAAGTTAGTGGACAAATATCGTCAGCTGGATCTCCTTCTTTCTTCCTACAGATCCACTGGAGTAATGCTCAGCCCAACCTTGACGGCAATTACCAATGTGAAGTTTACGGTGTGGACTCAGACTTTACGCCGGTGTCCACCAAACAAGAACTGAAACTTCAAGTGCAAAAAGGAGAGTTTTTATTCTTCACCACGCCAGCCACCATTTCCGTAGGTCTGTCTCCAGCGCTGGACATTTACTGTTCCATCACTGATGCAAATGCTCTAAATATGTCAACGCTTGTATCCCTGTCCATCTTCAGAATACATGAAGGCGTCGAGCAAATACTGGTTGACATTAAGTCTAGACACGATGTTTCCATGAAACCTGGAGCTGATAGTGATTTTGTTGAGGGATCTCTTGATTCTAATGAGGGTTTCATTTCCATTGGATGGAACATTCCCGGGATGGATCAAGCAAGTGTGTACATTTGTGAAGCTACAGGTATTAATGCAAAGGGAGATATTGTTTTTCTGTCCAGACGCACTAACGTCACCTGGCAGGAGCCGAGCAGCCAAGCTTTTGTATATCGTCTTAAGGAGATGTCTCGCACTAAAGTTGACTTGGAAAATCGCCTGGTAGGGATGAACCGTACTAAAGTTGACTTGGAAAATCGTCTCGAAAAGATGAACCAGACCGAAACCGACTTGGAAAATCGTGTTGTAAAGATGAAAACCACCAAAGCCGACTTGGAAAATTGTGTTGTAAAGATGAACCAGACCAAAGCTGCCTTGGAAAAACGTCTAGTAGAGATGAACCAGACCAAAGCCGACTTGAACAAATGTCTTGATAAAGCAGAAAAGCAGAGGAAGTAGCTCCAGTCAAGAAATATGTGCACAGCGGAACTTGTCAGGATCTATCTTTACCTACAGGTCAACATGAGGTCACGCTTTTCCCCGACAACCTTGGATCCATAAAGGTTTTGTGTGATGTGAGAGGCCCAAATGAAACTTGGACAATTTTCCAGAAAAGATTTGACGGCAGCGTGGATTTTTACCGAAATTTCAGCGATTATGAAAATGGGTTTGGGACAGTAAATGGTGAGCACTGGCTAGGTCTAAAACACATCAAACGTCTCTTGGATGCTAGTGGAAATAATCACGAGCTCCGTGTGGACATGGTGTTGGCCTCGAAAGGCACCCGATATACCCGTATCTACCCGACGTTTTCTATCGGACCAGGCGATACCTACACTCTTACAGTAGCAGGTCATGACGACGGAGGCCGTGGCATGTCTAGAAATAACGGATGCGCCTTCTCTACTTACGACCACGGACCTAAACAAAGTATGATCTCTACATCCTCTATTTAGTAACCCTTCATTATCTCTCCCATTCCTTTCTTTTTATCTTTATCTTCTCATTTGCTCTCATTAGCGCTAAACATTTCATTAATCAGAGAACATTTTTGTTTGTCCATAGAACACTGCTCACTGTCATGTCTTGTAAACGTAGACTATCTGTTTCAGACAGGAATTTTAGTGGTTTAAAAACGTCCATCACCTACCGATAGTTAGTTCAGACTAATCTATAACTATGTACGGTTTGTACAACTGAATCTATAACTATGTACGGTTTGTACAACTGACAAGACAAACTCTATATCATTATGTGATTTGGCGTTTTTCTGATGTTTCTTGTTTCTCTTTCAGAGCAATGACACACCGGTCGTATAAACGCGCGAGTTGATGTCGTTTACCTTTCCAATAATTATCCTCTTGCCCCCCCCCCCTCCCTCAGCCTGTCTTGATAGAATTTTCTGGCTTTTCTCCCAAACTCATGGCGGTATACGGTATTATGCTAATGGAAATTGTGTCATACAATGGGACTTATGGTTACCATGTGCTGAAGAGGACAAGACAAAAGTTACCTTAATTTTTTGTCCACCCAGAATCCTAGATTTGTACTCAAAAGTGCATCACCGATGAGACTGCAGTCATTCAATAGGAACATTCGACTTTCAAACAGGAAAACGGGTATTGTGGTCCAGGCGGAAGATAATCTCAAATGGGGCAGAGCGAGGCGGAAACATTAAATGATTTAAATCCAGAATGCAATTCGGTGTAATACAGAACACGCTTTTAAAGAAACACTTGTTCAGAGTCTGTGGAAACTGAAGCAACATTCTTAGATACCCATGCCTTAGCCATCAAAGTAGTTAAAGGAACTAATTATGCATAAAATAGTCTTCAATTTTGTTAGGAAATAATTATATTCCTTGTCAGTCGTTTTAAACACGTGTACAAAGATATGAAGAGAAAATCGGTTTTTATTTGGAGGTGATCAGGGTCAACAAGCGTGGTCGTTCTATATCCCTAATTATTTGTATGCTCGTCCAGATTAACTGTGCACAGTTTTTTGCCTTTACTCCCAAATACTCACGGGTCATATATATGAAATTGTGTTTCTCCTTACTTGTGTGCGTCGGCTGTGCGCTCGCTCTTTCTCCCCTCTCCTTCCTTTCTATCTCTCTCAAAACCTCCCTCTGTCGCTCTCTCTCTCTCTCTCTCCGTCTCTCTCTCCCTCTCTACCTTTCCCTCTCTCCTGCCAATTGCGGTGGTGATCCATACTTATTTTGATGGTTACTCATTATTTGATAACACAAAAATGCTATTCATATGTATGCGTGCAGATTGTAGCAGGAAAGGAACATGACGAAAAGGAGAATAGGAGGAAAAAGTCTACTCTCCAAACCAAAGAAACCGTTGGGAAATATTTCTGAATAGGGGGATAAAATAGGCTTATATCATACCTGGCCCACACTTTCTTTATCTGACAATTTTCCCCAATTAATACCTGCTGCGTTATGAAGACAGAATTCATAGACGTAAATTTGCCCACAGACAGTTTTATATTTATAATGATTTGGACCTGAGGCTAAGGGATCGTTAGATATTATGTATTCGAATCTTCACCGAATTTGTATGCTGGGGATCTGTAATGTTTTATTTTCTTATCATATCTTATCTTTTGTTATCTATTGTTATGCCATCTGATCACTTATCTGATCTCACCTTATCTCACCTGATCACTTATCTGATATCATCTCATCTCACCTAATCACACTGACTTATTACATTTTATCTTATCTCATCTTACCTTATGTTATCTAACTGATCACATCTCATTTGGTGTATCATGTTATCATATCTGACCTCATCTTATATCATCTCACCTCATCTCATCACTTATCAGTCGTATATTATCTCACCCCATCTAATGTTCATTCCTCAGACATGGCAAAACAAGCCCTGTACAGTACAGGCTGGTGGTTTAGCAGTGACTGGCTTTCCGTCAACTTGAATGGTGTTTGGGGTGTCAGGGGTCATTATTACTCCATCTACTGGCTGGAAATTGTACTAAGTAGGCTTGACACACTCTCCGCCACCGAAATGAAGTTCAGAAGCAGGAACTAGACCTTAATGATTTCACAGCATTTGTGTTTTGTGGAAAGTTTATTTCCTACATGCAGTTGGTTATTACAGAATTCACCTAACCAGAATAATTATTACTTGCCTTCTGTGTCTGACACCCCCACCCCTACAAAACCCACACCTTTCCCCCACCGTAAACCCCATCCATTTCAACATTTACTTTGTTTGTATAATACATGACTGTCCATCTCTCTCTCTCTCTGTTCATTTTTTCTTTTTGTCTCTCCATCCTTTACTTTCTCTCCCTCCAGTATTCAGTCTCTCTATTTCTCCCGTCTCTGTTCCCCCCCCCCCTCTCTCTCTCTCTTTCTCTTTCTGTTTGTCGCTCTTTCTTTTTCTCCCGGTGTCTCACTTCCTCTCTTTCCCACCCCGCCCCTTTCGCCCTTTCTGTGTCTCTGTCTTTCTCACCCTCTCTCCGCCCTCTCTCCACCTTTGTGTATGTGTATACAAAAGTAAGCAGGATCAGAATCAAGAACACAAAATTTCTCCATGCTGTAAATATGAAAGGAAAAGATGATTCTAATGAGAAATGTTGTAATTTGAGAGAAGAATAAAATAGATATAAACTTGGCAAATGTTTATAATTGTTTATTGGATGATTGAGGAATGTCTGAATTGATATCTGATATTTAACAATGAAGTGTCTGTACAATAGTTTTTATGTATCTCTCTGAACAACTCTGCAAGACATCCGCTGAAAGCAAAAGATCAGCACTCAAAGCAACAGCAGCCAGCTCTACTTTTCAGTTACCCGCCGACCCGAAGTGCGCAATATGTGGTAGACAGTTCCGTGCGCAATATGTGGTAGACAGTACCGTGCCCAGATAGGACTTATCAGCCACCTTAGAAGACACTCCACAAACTAATAGTAGAACCATTGACGTCATCATCATCACCATCATCATCTCTTTTAGATAATACCATGACAGTTTGGAAGACAAACAGAATGCAATCGATATTGTCATATTGTCGGAGTTTACTGAATACACCCAGACAAGTGACAACAGTTTAAAATCGGTCTTCCAGTGCTGACATTAACAATTGCCAAAAAAAGTTTCTTTAATACCAGCAGTAACAAAATGTATGTTAAAGTCAAGCTCATCTTAGAAGAAAAAAACATGAAACAGTGAAGATTTTTTTTTTTGAAAACCAAATTTATTGAGAAAGATTACATAGCAATGAAATATCAAGAAACATATCAACATTTAAAGTTGCATAGAAATCAAGAATTCATGTAAATAATACTAAATCACTATGGATCGGTTTATCAAAAGTTCGGCCTAGTTCGGCCTGCTTTTCTCGACGTTCAACTGCCAAGGTATCTTTAACGTGAACAACATGCACATGGCCCCTCCGAGTTTTCCGTACTTATGCGACAAGACTAGGTGCTTGATCCCACCTACCATAGGATCAGGGACAGGAATTCCTTCCCCCCGACCCCAACCCCCGTAGTGACAAAAAATCGGAATAGCGGCCTTGATAAGCGGAAAATCGGAATCAGGACTATTTTTCAAGAAAAATCGGAATGATTCCGATCCAATCGGAATGGGTGGCATCTCTCTCGAATTTAGATGATGAGAAACAAACTCACCAAGTATATATGAATTTGGATCAAACTTGCTGGGTGATGAATGTACAGTTGGTAGTAATCAGGTTATGACTGCACTTTTTCATTATACTGACCTGACAAAAATCCTCGCAGCCCTGCATAATACAGGCCTCCATCGTGGTCTACTAGGGACACCACATCACCAACTTGAAAATACTGGTCCTGAGGAGAAGCAGAAAGTAATGTAATGAAACAGTCACACATAGCTCAGAGTTTGCTAACTACACATTCCTGCTATTCTAATTAAAGGACACAGTTAGATAGCCTGAATTCATTCGTTCATTCTTTTCTTTTTTCACAGTTCTTTTGGCACAAGGAATGTCTTTCTTTTTTTCAAACAATAGTTATCATTGAGTTTTCTCATCACTCTTAATTGGCTTTGCAATTATTTTTTTTTGGTCTATTTCAACATTGCTCTTAAGAGAAATATACTGTAATCCTATATTTATTTCTGGTTCTCCTTGAAGAAAAAAAAATGATTACATGGAATTTATGCCCCCCCCCCCTCCCCCACACACACACACCAAAACTCACACCTGAAATTTCACACGGAGACAATTTTGTCTTATAGAAAATTCTAAAATTTTAGACTTCAGTGCAAGTGTAACAGGTATTTGTTTCATCTACCCATGGAGAACCCGTCCACCCATGAGAAGATTACCGTGTCTTTAGTGGCTTAAAGCGAGACTTTCTTTTTGTTGTTGTTGACCACTCATGGCCATGGTCACCTGCTGTACTGTGTTCAGTCTCTGACAGTTTTAGTAAATCATCATAATCATAACTCCCCACCCCTCCCCTACCGTATGTTACAGTGGCAGACAGAAAACAAGGACAGTTTTATCCTGGAAAGTTATCACAAACAATACATGACACTGTTGATTGTACTCCTGTAAAAATGCTTGCTAATCGCGCCAAAAATCATGTTCACAAAGAAATTCGATACTAGTAGTGTGTTTTCCAGTACGTCTTAAATCTCATGTGAATTTGTCACGCTTCACAGGCATGTGGTCAAAGACCAAGTAATACATTAATCATGAAATGTGGTGATTTCTTTTTTTAAGTCTCTGGGAGTCAAGGAACAAGCTGAAATTTGGCATGCCGATGCCCGAATTTAATCATTGTGTTGTGAAGGAAATAAAGAGTTTGAATACTTAAAGCGTACAAAGTGTTCGATCTCTGACTTGAGACAATTCTGAAAGATCTTGAACATTAAAAAGCAATCGTAATAATTTATAAAGAAATGGGTTGCAGGGAAGAGTAGGGGTAGGGAGGCATAATTACATCCAAAGAGTCATGACATGCACTCAGATACAAACCTTGTGGAAAACACTTTCCCTTGTCACCACTGTGGCTACTGATGCTGGTGCTCGTAAAGGTGGCTAAGGAAATACATGTAACAGGTTACGGGACGAGTGGTCTCCCTATCTATCTCACACAAACAAACATACAAACAAAACTATCAGGTTTTGAGAGGACAACAATTTTATTAAAAGGAAAAGAAAATAACAAATCAAATAATAAACACAATACAATAAATAGTACAATAAACAAGACAATAAACAAGACATTACGATAAACCCACAATAAACCACAATACAATAAAACAATACACAAGACATTACGATAAACCCAACGATACAATAAACAGGACAATAAACCCAAGACAATAAACAATACATTACGAAGACAATAAACAGCACAATAAACCCAACCGATAGGCGCGGTGAATTAACCAAATGAATTCACACTTGATCTACATCATCAGAGCTGGCACTCCACAAATCTTGAAATATTTACAACTTCTTTTACTTTTATGTTAGTCTGGACACAATGACACGTCCTGCTGTCTTGAAGACTTGGGTGGAACTGACTGACCCAAGCTATCATCTGAGCGTCACCCGAACACGCGCAACCCATTTACTCCTTACAGTTCACTAAGTGCAAATTCTAATAAAACATTAAAACAAATAAAAACATTTTTAGAGAACTACCCTCTCGCTCGTGTATGTTCCGAATACACTATCTTAGGGAAATATTACTTAACAAGATAAAAACTAAACAAAACTTACAATGTAGTGATACATAACAAGGTTCTACTTCTGGCACCAGGGATGGTCACTTAAACTGACCAATCCCGGACAATACAGACAACGCTAAGACTATGGTTTAAAATTGGCGCAGTGAGTACATCAGTTGGCAATGTTACTCAACACTGCATGACTCATCTCAGTGCGCGATAAACAATAAGGGGAGATTATCTATGGTTTCTGTGTGGTTACTTCCCCTTGACCACATCTAGTGGTCCAGCTGATCAAAATAACGGGTTTATCTCCCTTCCACTGCAGCAAGCTCTGTTCTCAGCCCTGTAATGGTTCACCCCATTACATACATAAAAAAGATAAAACATTTAAGCCATAGTTCACATACAAATGAGGATATAAAAAGGAAGTTTCAGAAAAGGGTCAGCTACAAAGGACAGGTAGTCACTTCTTCCGTACTTCTCCTGATAAAACCAGGAAACAATTACATGTATTAGTAACCACAAAAAGAGAACCTGAATCTATGAAAAACTGGGAATTGGTCATGGTCAACTTCTTTCATACAGACAATGCAGGAATGTCGAGGAAATTGGTATATCGGTACACGATTCAATACTAAATTGTGCACTTTACTTATGTTGTTTTCACTAATCATTCTCAAGAATGACAAAGTGATCCTTGATGTTGACAGGGGAGTGTTGAGCATACTAACCATTTTTCTTGGAAAATGCTTGACTTAATTACAATGACTGTCTACCTTCAGGGCATTTTTGTGTGTATGTGTGTAATGTCGCCATGGATTGTCATCAGGATGTTAGTGCCAGTTGGAAGTGGAAGCTCAACTCACTGACACTGAATAAAATTAATATTTTGAACCCAGGATTGAAACTGACTAAATCTCTGTGATCACTTTCACAGACTATCTGATACAATAGGCCTAAATGTTTATCTGATTGAAGTGATTGCTGTTACTGACACTTTAAAATCTTTATTGATTAACTTGCAATTTTCACACCCAAAAGAGATAATTACTTCTTGCCCTGAATTAAACTGAATCATGAGCTGAAATTCCAGTAAATATGTACGGACTGGCTCTTGCAAATTAATGGAAATTAATAAATTATAAAAATAAAAATTGGAAATAAATTCTGTTTCCTCTCAGATTACTTTTTAAACCTAAGAAAAGGGAAGACTTTTCCTGATGACTTAACAGATTGTGTATCACTGTATGTTGTGTTACATTTATTTTAACACTTCAACAGCAAAAAGTAATAGCTCAACACTGTAACAGTCAGTTTTTCATTTCCTCACCTAACCTACTGGGGTGAGAGAAAAAAAACAAACAATAAAACATCTAAAATATCGAGGACGGCTCTTTGTTTAAAATTATTATGATGGATAGGAATGATTACATTAAAGTCTGAAATTCTGTCCTCCCGCTCCCCCCCCCCCTCCCTATTTGCATTCATAAGTGAAAGCAGATCAAGATACATGTTCAAAAGCCTGAGAAGCCTTAGATGAAAAAGGAAAAACCTACAATCTGCGAGCCAGTAGTTGATTATAGAAGATAAACTGAAAATTACTATACACTGTGGCAAATAACGTATGTATACACAGCTGCCAACTTTCAAAACCCCCAAAACAGTTTCCTGATATCGACCTGACACCCCACCCCACCCCATGTTGAAAAATCATCATTTCCTCACTTTGTCACTTTCTGGAATATTATTCTCTATAGATATAACGTAATGTATAAGATTTTAAGAAGCAGAAAACAAACACTCTGCTTCCAATGTTAATATCATTATAACCGCTGTTTCGATTTCTGAAGAAAGAACTGATTATCATAGTGGCTGTCCTCAGAATTGTGCAACTCTCTCATACTACAGTGGAACACTCTTAAAGTGTAAACCAAAATTTTAGGGACCGGACATATATTACTTTGGTTTAAACATATTTTGGTTTATCCGAACTGGGTATGGTTGAAGTTGTCAGAAGAGGGGAACAAACTCGTAAGGTCAAATTTCATTGATAAAAATAATGAGTTACTTCCGCACGCATGGCAATGTAACCAAGCACGTGGATCATCTGAAATTACAGGGTGCCGTAACATAATGCCGCATCAGACATCGCGCATCACGATGCTTCGATGACGTGTTGCCCGCCTCTCCTCGTCAATACACCGCTCGCTGTTTGCTACCAGAGATCTCTTACACAGTGTGAGATATCTGTTTGCTACACACGCATAACTTAGATTCCACAGACAATGCGCACTCGCTTCACTGACGCAATTCCCCTGGCCCCTACCCCTCTCCGCCTTCGAAACTTGCTGGTGGCCTCAGGCCTGACGATGAGAGAACGGCGTGTCGGTACTTAAGCGTGCTTGATTAAGAACAGGTCGCTGGCTTTCACTAAAATCAAGGTCATTGTTTTCGGTTCACCCGTGTTCCCACGGATGTTGTCTTTGGTTTACCGCTAGTCCATTAACAAAGAGTAAAAGAGAGAAAAAAAAGGGGATTAATTTTTCTTTTGGTTCTGCCGTGTTTTTGGTTTAGCCGTTCTTGGTTTTAAAAAGTGTGTTCCACTGTAACTTGCTCTTACAGTACTGAACAATGTCAGACTTGCTTCCAGGTGTCTGTGAAACTGGTGAAATTGGAAGGAAGTCACAACAACGTGACTAGTGACTCAAAAGGCATTTATTGGACAAGTTTGATAATACAAAGGGAAAGTTCTCTAAATATTTTGATGTAAGTACCTATACCATTCCCACGTATCCTTCCAAAATCCTATTCAAATCTCTGTTGGATCGACGTCACGATGATGGCAATGACTATGGTTGTGCATAGAGACAAGGGTGGGGGGGGGGGGGAGCACACAAACTTCCCAGGACATTACATGACGTATCAGAGTAAGACACATTGAAAGAGCTATAGGCCCATTCCGCATATCGGCCATATTTGTTGTAAGGACCAACGCACAACCATGGCGATAGTAGCATTGATTTTGATTCGTTAGCTGATTTGCACTGCGTGCACCTGAGGCGTCGCGAACCAACCGGCGGCGAGGGAAAAGGAGTTCACTACAGTAAACAATGACACGTGTGTTCACGCACATGGGAGACGTTCGGTCAATTCTTTCACTTCCTTTCCCTTGTTTACACGGATGGTAGGGAATGTGACCAGCTTGGATCCATCCTTTCCACCCCTGTCATAACAGTCAACTGCAATGCAACCAGCAGGCATTTTAACCGCTTAGACATATCTCGAAGTTACACTCGTCAGCTGATCCACCGGCCATCTTAGGTGTCGGAAGAACAAAACAAAAACACTGTGGCGTCATTCGCAATGGGCCTATAGTTTTCAGCCATATCAGCAGAGCTGTATGGACAGACTAAAGCAGGTCAAGTCATGGGGCACCCTGTGGTGCCTCGAGGTGAGACCAAAGGAAGACAAGATTTCCACAAAAACGGGTGCGCACTTGTTTGTACTATTGGTGTGGGCTGTAATTAATGGTCGCTTGCCCTTCTTTCGTCTGCAATGGCACTGCGCTAGGTGGCCACGTGAATTGCTACCATCTTTTAGTGGACGGAAGACAGGGGGCTCAGCGGTTCCCCTCTCTTGTTTACTGTATAGCTATATGGTCATAAAATGCACGAAAAAAACCTTTTTAGCTCAGTGTCCTAATTCAAGCTATCTGTGTCTTCGGCATGAACTACATAGACAGCCTGAAGGGAACCTGTGACATGGGCACTACAATATGGGCAGCTCGCACCCAAGACAGGTCTCTGTGGAGACAGCTCTGCACCCTGGGTGTCAGGACCTTTGAGAGAAAAAGAACCCCCACACTCCAGGAGAGAAGACAGCGACGGAGGCAGGGTGAGGCCTCCAAGGAGGGGTCCCCTGTGACAGATGTGGAAGATGTGCCTAAAAAATCTGCCTCCATTCCCATACGAGGTCTGTAGCGTCCCACTAGTTGAACGATCGATATTTTTCTTCCCCCTGCATGACGCGTCTCACTCGGCG
Source organism: Onchidella celtica (assembly GCA_963931925.1). Taxonomy (NCBI): domain Eukaryota; kingdom Metazoa; phylum Mollusca; class Gastropoda; order Systellommatophora; family Onchidiidae; genus Onchidella; species Onchidella celtica. The sequence goes on along the minus strand of OZ007582.1, from coordinate 33,681,132 downwards.
ACCCCCCCCCCCCCCCTCTCGCCAGCAAGGCCGGTATTTCCCTTTGATGTCGATGTATGGCTTGTTTGTCTCACTGTAGAAAATCTAGAAGCGTCTGAAAGATACTGCAGTGTCCGAGATTACGCTAGGTCGACCTTGAGTGATGTAATGCTGTGACGTGTCTGTGTACGATTGGGTGGCCTGTATGTGTCCCGAACGATCTAGGTCTGTCTCGTGCTTATGGGGCGGTAAAGCCGCTTCCTGAACGTTCCTGGACAGAATATATATAAGGAGGGCCAGGCGAGCAGGAGGTGTGCAAATCGTGGGTGAAAATCGTAAGGTGCAAATCGTAGGTGTGTACATCCAGTTGTAGTAGAAGTGTAGTGCCTTCCCTGATAGGTGTAAGTAACTTGTGGATATCAGCTCGTGTTTACAGTTATTAAAGTTAGTATTAATTGTTCATCGGATCCTGTTATTTATTTCTACAACAGTTCGAGACAGTTTCGTTTTTTAAGGGGTAGACGATCAGTTCATCTGACTCTCCCCATCATAACGTGCTGAAATTTGCATCAACTGTTACATATTGGGGGCTCGTCCGGGATCCGATTAGATCAGAACAGATTCAATTCAGACCATCGAAGTGTTTCTAAAGTACAGTAAAGTGTGTAAAGATCATCGAGGATATCCACAACATGTCAGAGGCTATTGGAAGGCTTGGCCAGGAAGCAGACGCCTTGGAGCTCAATGGGAAGGAGAGACAGGACTACATCCGTGAAGGCCTAAGGGAGGAAAGAGAGAGGCAAGAGCGCATGGAGCAACTGAAGATAGAGGCTCAAGAGAAGGAGGCTCAACGACAGGCTCGGGAGAAGGAGGCGGAACGACAGGCTCAACGACAGCTGGAAATAGAAAAGATGAACCACGAGCTGGAGATGGAGAGGATCCGCCATCAGCGTGGAGGCGAGTCGACGCAGGGGACCAGCGACCACGCCAGTTCCAAGAGACCCAAGCTACCTGCATTTCAGGATGGGAAGGACGACCTTGATAGCTGGCTACTTCGTTTTGAGAGGTTTGCCGAGACAGCGGACTGGCCTAGATCCACATGGATGACATCACTGTCTGCCCTGCTGACTGGGAGAGCTCTGGAGTGCTTCTGTCGATTGCCGATTGATGAGGCCAAGGACTACGACAAAGTCAAGGAAGCTTTGCAGAAGAGGTATAACCTGTCAGAGGACGGTTACAGACTCATGTTCAGACAAGGTAAGCCTGAAGATGGAGAAGATGTCGGGATGTTTCTTACTAGGATCAAGACTTACCTAGAGAGGTGGATAAAGCTATCAAAGACGGAGAAGACCTACGAAGGAGTGAGGGACCTGTTTGTTAGAGAGCAGTTCATGGATGTTTGCCCACCAGACCTTGCGACCCATGTGAGGGAGAGGAAGCCAAAGACGCTACAGGACGTCGCAGACTCAGCGGGGGCGTTCCTGGTAGCGAGGAACCGGACACTCAGAGGGAGCGCCAGACCGCAAAGCCGGCCAGTGCGACGGAGTCCCAACGGAGACAGAAGCCCACAGGTCTGCCATAGGTGCCAGAGGCCGGGACATAAGGCGACGGAGTGTCGTACCAAGATAAACGACAAAGGTGAGTTGAAATGTTACCTTTGTGGAAAGCCAGGCCACGTTCGGAGAATGTGTCCAGCCCAGAAGGATACGGGGCGAGGCAAGCCGAACAAGGCGGCGGCGGCCGTAGTTATAGCGGCGGACGACTCGTCGAGACAGGATGCGACGACGGCTGACACCAGCATCAACGTTCAAGCGGTAATGAAGGACGGGAAGCTCCAGTTAGCGGTGCCTGTTACGTGCGGAGGATGCAGTGACGGAAGGACCGTGGAGAAGCTGAAGTTACCAGTGATGAAGGGCTTGATTGGAAATCGAGCAGTAGATGTCCTAAGAGATACCGGCTGTGAAGGTGTAGTGGTGCGGCGATCACTGGTGGACGACGGACAGCTCACCGGTGGGAAGAAACTCATCGCGGGGATCGATAACTCCTTGCTAGCGGCGGAGGAAGCCATCATCGACTTGAGAACGCCTTACCTGACGGGCAGAGTGACGGCACTGTGTCTCCCGGAGACCATCTGCGACCTAGTAGTCGGGAACGTGGACGGAGCGAAGGACCCGTACGACCCTGATACTGAGGTGATGGTAGGAGCGGTGACCACGAGGGCCCAGGAGAAGAGGAAGGACCAGTCTACGTCGCTGAGGGTGCCGAGGGCAGAACGGCACGCGGGAGTGGATAGGAAGGAACTCATCCGACTCCAGGAAGAAGACGAAGACCTCAAGAAGTTGGGGCAGAAGAAAATTCCGACCAACAGAGGCAACAAGTCCGTACACTTCGAGAGACACGGAGGTGTACTGTACCGGATTTATAGGGACATAAGACAGGCTACGATTGCAAGACAAGTGGTACTACCCGAGAAACTGAGGGAGTATGTACTGAGCGTTGCCCATGATTCTATCGTCGGAGGACATCTCGGCGTGAAGAAGACGAAGGACAGGGTGATGAGCAGTTTTTACTGGCCTGGTATCGAAGGTGACGTCGCGAGATACTGCCGCTCATGTGACATCTGCCAGAGGACAGTGAACAAGGGAGCGACTCCTAAGGTGCATTTGCAGAGTATGCCAGTGGTAGACATCCCATTTAGGAGAGTGGCCGTGGACCTAGTAGGACCTATTGACCCCCCAAGTGAAGGCGGACATCGGTATATCCTGGTATACGTAGACTACGCTACTCGTTACCCTGAAGCTACCCCCTTGAAGAAGATTGACGCAGAGACAGTAGCAGAAGCCTTAGTAAATATCTACAGCCGTTTGGGTGTGCCCGAGGAGATCTTATCTGATCAAGGGACTCAATTCATGTCGGACGTCATGAAGGAAACGAACAGACTACTGGGAATTCGACAGTCGACCACCACAGTCTACCACCCTATGTGCAACGGGCTGGTGGAGCGATTTAATGGCACACTGAAGAAGACCTTGAGGCGACTGTGCGCGGAGCAACCTAAGCAGTGGCACCGATACATTAACCCGCTGCTCTTCGCGTATCGTGAAGTTCCCCAAGAATCGACAAAGTTCGCCCCATTCGAGTTACTGTATGGAAGAACGGTGAGAGGACCGATGCACATCTTGCGAAAATTATGGACCAAGGACGTAGAGGAGCCGGAGACAAAGACCAGTTACCAGTACGTCATGGAACTACGCGAGCGGCTGGAGGACACGTGGAAGTTAGCGACGGAAGAGCTCTCAAAGGCACAAGGCAGACAGAAAACCTACTACGACCGGAAGGCTCGAGAGAGGAAGTTCCGCCCTGGCGACGAAGTTTTAGTACTGTTGCCGACAAACGCCAACAAGCTCTTAGTCCAGTGGAAGGGACCATACAAGATAGTCTCGGTTGTCGGTGTCAACGACTACAAAGTCAAGATGGGTGTGAAAGAGAAGACATTGCACGCTAACCTTCTCAAGAGGTATATCCCCAGGACTACACCAGCGACGACGCAAGCAGCGGCGGCGGCAATGGGACCGGCATCTGCCGTGACCGAGATGTGTGAGATGAACGACGGTAGGAGCGACACCACACCTGGAGATGTCGAAGCTATGATGGACGACGACGGTGATGGTGCTGGGACTGTGCTGGCAGAGGACGACGTGATGGACGAGAGTCAACCTGTAGAGTCAGCTGGCATGACAGTCATCGAGGACTGCGACCTGGAAGGCGACAACGGTGGAATGACGGAGGACCTTGCCGACCTAGGGAGCTGGGACCAGAAGGAAGGCTACGAAGATGTCCAATATGGAACGCAGCTGTCGCCGGAACAACGTCAACAACTCGGCGACGTAGTGAAGGAGTATCAACGCATCTTCACCAATCTCCCCGGATGCTGCCAGTTAGGCGAACATCGCATCGACCTGACATCAGAGGTACCTGTTCGGCAACGACCATATCCGGTGCCCTATGCTATGCGCGACTCCTTGAAGGAGGAGCTCAGTACCATGGAAAGGTTGGGCATCATACGCAGGAGCTCATCAGCTTATGCTTCACCGGTTGTTGTCGTCAAGAAGAAGGATGGATCCAATCGAGTCTGCATCGACTACAGGAGGCTGAACAAGATCACAGTGTTCGACCCTCATCCGACAGCAGCCCCATCGGAAGTGTTCCAGAGTCTGTCGAGAGGAAGAATATTCTCTCGGATCGACTTGAGCAAGGGATACTGGCAAGTGCGAGTCCTGGAACAAGACATTCCCAAGACAGCGTTCGTCACCATGGGCGAACATTACGAATTCACCCGGATGCCCTTCGGGATGATGAACTCAGGAGCTACACTGAACAGGATCGTGAAGCCATTGATCCATGGACTGAACAATGTGACAGCGTATGTGGACGACCTGCTGATCCATACAGAGACATTCGACGAGCATGTGAAGGCTCTCAAAGAATTGCTGCAGAGGATGGACCAAGCTGGATTAACTGCAAGACCATCCAAGTGCCTGATTGGCACGTCTGAAGTGGACTTTGTTGGACACTCAGTGGGAAAGGGTATGATTGGTCTGTTAGAAGAAAATGTGTTTAAGGTGCGAGATGCACCCAGGCCCACCACTAAGAAGGAAGTGAAAGCATTTTTAGGACTGGTGGGATATTACCAAGAATTTGTACCTAACTTTGCAGCGATTGCAGCACCACTGTCTGATTTGCTTAGAAAGGGTCAGCCCAATGTAGTTCAATGGGAAGAAGTGCAGGAGAAAGCGTACACTTCTTTGAAGAATGCCATTGTTTCCAAACCCGTGTTATGTTTGCCAGATTTTTCAAAAGAATTTGTTCTAGCAACTGATGCATCAGATCGCGGGTTGGGTGCTGCTCTTATGCAGGAATATGAGGGAAAGTTGTATCCTGTGGCATATGCCAGTCGTAAGCTATTGCCTCGTGAGACGAAATATTCAGTCTCAGAGCGAGAATGCCTAGCCATCGTTTGGGCCGTAAAGAAGTTTACTTTGTATTTGTATGGTAAGGAGTTTGTGCTCCAGACTGACCATAGGTCATTAGAGTATTTGAATTCTGCCAGATTTGACAGCCCAAAGCTATTACGATGGAGTCTATTTTTACAGTCATATAGATTCAGGATTAGGTATGTCAAGGGCAAGGAAAATGTCGGCGCCGACTTCCTAAGTAGAGTGTTTTGAATAGTACAAGTTCAGTGAGATGTATTGTAACCCAGAGTTTTGCCTGTTGGATATGTTTCTGGGATGACTGTATTGTACTGTAATGTATATCTGACTGAGTATTGAATTATTGGCCGGCAGAGAGCCACTATGTATTAGTCATATTTTGATGTTTTCATTATTTGTTACCAATGGGACAATGTAATTTTTGAAGACTGTAACCCAAATGGGAACTGCGAGCAAGCAGAGATTTTGGTACGTTGCATTGATGTAATTTACGAGTGGCCTAAGCTTGGGCAGTATCGGTATTGCTTTGTTATAATTTGTTTGATCTGATATGATGAAGTTTGACCCTGATCAGTGGTCGATATGTGTTGGTATTTTTGCCATTGTATCTATGACTTTATGCATTTGGTATGTAAGACAACCATTGTTATGTACAACGTTATGTGCTATGGTTCGTGCACGAAGTATTTTGTACTCGATGGCCATCGTTTCACCATGGTATGATTTTAATAGTATCCTTGACCATCGTTTCACCACAGTGGTGGTAGTGTACTGGTTATAATAGTAGGTCTACTGTTAACCATGGTTTTGTAATGGTACTGTAATGATATTGTAATGAGATTATATTAGTGTTATAAAGATAATATGGTTATTGTATTGTACTTAGGATATTGGGAAGACACCTAGTACATTATTAGCAATGTTTATTGTAAGATTGGAGATGATAAGTATTTTACGATAGTGTAGACGCTATATGATGTAGATAGTTGAAGAATGTTCAACTTAAATTGGGGAGTTGTGTAGCGTCCCACTAGTTGAACGATCGATATTTTTCTTCCCCCTGCATGACGCGTCTCACTCGGCGACCCCCCCCCCCCCTCTCGCCAGCAAGGCCGGTATTTCCCTTTGATGTCGATGTATGGCTTGTTTGTCTCACTGTAGAAAATCTAGAAGCGTCTGAAAGATACTGCAGTGTCCGAGATTACGCTAGGTCGACCTTGAGTGATGTAATGCTGTGACGTGTCTGTGTACGATTGGGTGGCCTGTATGTGTCCCGAACGATCTAGGTCTGTCTCGTGCTTATGGGGCGGTAAAGCCGCTTCCTGAACGTTCCTGGACAGAATATACATAAGGAGGGCCAGGCGAGCAGGAGGTGTGCAAATCGTGGGTGAAAATCGTAAGGTGCAAATCGTAGGTGTGTACATCCAGTTGTAGTAGAAGTGTAGTGCCTTCCCTGATAGGTGTAAGTAACTTGTGGATATCAGCTCGTGTTTACAGTTATTAAAGTTAGTATTAATTGTTCATCGGATCCTGTTATTTATTTCTACAACAGTTCGAGACAGTTTCGTTTTTTAAGGGGTAGACGATCAGTTCATCTGACTCTCCCCATCATAACGTGCTGAAATTTGCATCAACTGTTACATATTGGGGGCTCGTCCGGGATCCGATTAGATCAGAACAGATTCAATTCAGACCATCGAAGTGTTTCTAAAGTACAGTAAAGTGTGTAAAGATCATCGAGGATATCCACAACATGTCAGAGGCTATTGGAAGGCTTGGCCAGGAAGCAGACGCCTTGGAGCTCAATGGGAAGGAGAGACAGGACTACATCCGTGAAGGCCTAAGGGAGGAAAGAGAGAGGCAAGAGCGCATGGAGCAACTGAAGATAGAGGCTCAAGAGAAGGAGGCTCAACGACAGGCTCGGGAGAAGGAGGCGGAACGACAGGCTCAACGACAGCTGGAAATAGAAAAGATGAACCACGAGCTGGAGATGGAGAGGATCCGCCATCAGCGTGGAGGCGAGTCGACGCAGGGGACCAGCGACCACGCCAGTTCCAAGAGACCCAAGCTACCTGCATTTCAGGATGGGAAGGACGACCTTGATAGCTGGCTACTTCGTTTTGAGAGGTTTGCCGAGACAGCGGACTGGCCTAGATCCACATGGATGACATCACTGTCTGCCCTGCTGACTGGGAGAGCTCTGGAGTGCTTCTGTCGATTGCCGATTGATGAGGCCAAGGACTACGACAAAGTCAAGGAAGCTTTGCAGAAGAGGTATAACCTGTCAGAGGACGGTTACAGACTCATGTTCAGACAAGGTAAGCCTGAAGATGGAGAAGATGTCGGGATGTTTCTTACTAGGATCAAGACTTACCTAGAGAGGTGGATAAAGCTATCAAAGACGGAGAAGACCTACGAAGGAGTGAGGGACCTGTTTGTTAGAGAGCAGTTCATGGATGTTTGCCCACCAGACCTTGCGACCCATGTGAGGGAGAGGAAGCCAAAGACGCTACAGGACGTCGCAGACTCAGCGGGGGCGTTCCTGGTAGCGAGGAACCGGACACTCAGAGGGAGCGCCAGACCGCAAAGCCGGCCAGTGCGACGGAGTCCCAACGGAGACAGAAGCCCACAGGTCTGCCATAGGTGCCAGAGGCCGGGACATAAGGCGACGGAGTGTCGTACCAAGATAAACGACAAAGGTGAGTTGAAATGTTACCTTTGTGGAAAGCCAGGCCACGTTCGGAGAATGTGTCCAGCCCAGAAGGATACGGGGCGAGGCAAGCCGAACAAGGCGGCGGCGGCCGTAGTTATAGCGGCGGACGACTCGTCGAGACAGGATGCGACGACGGCTGACACCAGCATCAACGTTCAAGCGGTAATGAAGGACGGGAAGCTCCAGTTAGCGGTGCCTGTTACGTGCGGAGGATGCAGTGACGGAAGGACCGTGGAGAAGCTGAAGTTACCAGTGATGAAGGGCTTGATTGGAAATCGAGCAGTAGATGTCCTAAGAGATACCGGCTGTGAAGGTGTAGTGGTGCGGCGATCACTGGTGGACGACGGACAGCTCACCGGTGGGAAGAAACTCATCGCGGGGATCGATAACTCCTTGCTAGCGGCGGAGGAAGCCATCATCGACTTGAGAACGCCTTACCTGACGGGCAGAGTGACGGCACTGTGTCTCCCGGAGACCATCTGCGACCTAGTAGTCGGGAACGTGGACGGAGCGAAGGACCCGTACGACCCTGATACTGAGGTGATGGTAGGAGCGGTGACCACGAGGGCCCAGGAGAAGAGGAAGGACCAGTCTACGTCGCTGAGGGTGCCGAGGGCAGAACGGCACGCGGGAGTGGATAGGAAGGAACTCATCCGACTCCAGGAAGAAGACGAAGACCTCAAGAAGTTGGGGCAGAAGAAAATTCCGACCAACAGAGGCAACAAGTCCGTACACTTCGAGAGACACGGAGGTGTACTGTACCGGATTTATAGGGACATAAGACAGGCTACGATTGCAAGACAAGTGGTACTACCCGAGAAACTGAGGGAGTATGTACTGAGCGTTGCCCATGATTCTATCGTCGGAGGACATCTCGGCGTGAAGAAGACGAAGGACAGGGTGATGAGCAGTTTTTACTGGCCTGGTATCGAAGGTGACGTCGCGAGATACTGCCGCTCATGTGACATCTGCCAGAGGACAGTGAACAAGGGAGCGACTCCTAAGGTGCATTTGCAGAGTATGCCAGTGGTAGACATCCCATTTAGGAGAGTGGCCGTGGACCTAGTAGGACCTATTGACCCCCCAAGTGAAGGCGGACATCGGTATATCCTGGTATACGTAGACTACGCTACTCGTTACCCTGAAGCTACCCCCTTGAAGAAGATTGACGCAGAGACAGTAGCAGAAGCCTTAGTAAATATCTACAGCCGTTTGGGTGTGCCCGAGGAGATCTTATCTGATCAAGGGACTCAATTCATGTCGGACGTCATGAAGGAAACGAACAGACTACTGGGAATTCGACAGTCGACCACCACAGTCTACCACCCTATGTGCAACGGGCTGGTGGAGCGATTTAATGGCACACTGAAGAAGACCTTGAGGCGACTGTGCGCGGAGCAACCTAAGCAGTGGCACCGATACATTAACCCGCTGCTCTTCGCGTATCGTGAAGTTCCCCAAGAATCGACAAAGTTCGCCCCATTCGAGTTACTGTATGGAAGAACGGTGAGAGGACCGATGCACATCTTGCGAAAATTATGGACCAAGGACGTAGAGGAGCCGGAGACAAAGACCAGTTACCAGTACGTCATGGAACTACGCGAGCGGCTGGAGGACACGTGGAAGTTAGCGACGGAAGAGCTCTCAAAGGCACAAGGCAGACAGAAAACCTACTACGACCGGAAGGCTCGAGAGAGGAAGTTCCGCCCTGGCGACGAAGTTTTAGTACTGTTGCCGACAAACGCCAACAAGCTCTTAGTCCAGTGGAAGGGACCATACAAGATAGTCTCGGTTGTCGGTGTCAACGACTACAAAGTCAAGATGGGTGTGAAAGAGAAGACATTGCACGCTAACCTTCTCAAGAGGTATATCCCCAGGACTACACCAGCGACGACGCAAGCAGCGGCGGCGGCAATGGGACCGGCATCTGCCGTGACCGAGATGTGTGAGATGAACGACGGTAGGAGCGACACCACACCTGGAGATGTCGAAGCTATGATGGACGACGACGGTGATGGTGCTGGGACTGTGCTGGCAGAGGACGACGTGATGGACGAGAGTCAACCTGTAGAGTCAGCTGGCATGACAGTCATCGAGGACTGCGACCTGGAAGGCGACAACGGTGGAATGACGGAGGACCTTGCCGACCTAGGGAGCTGGGACCAGAAGGAAGGCTACGAAGATGTCCAATATGGAACGCAGCTGTCGCCGGAACAACGTCAACAACTCGGCGACGTAGTGAAGGAGTATCAACGCATCTTCACCAATCTCCCCGGATGCTGCCAGTTAGGCGAACATCGCATCGACCTGACATCAGAGGTACCTGTTCGGCAACGACCATATCCGGTGCCCTATGCTATGCGCGACTCCTTGAAGGAGGAGCTCAGTACCATGGAAAGGTTGGGCATCATACGCAGGAGCTCATCAGCTTATGCTTCACCGGTTGTTGTCGTCAAGAAGAAGGATGGATCCAATCGAGTCTGCATCGACTACAGGAGGCTGAACAAGATCACAGTGTTCGACCCTCATCCGACAGCAGCCCCATCGGAAGTGTTCCAGAGTCTGTCGAGAGGAAGAATATTCTCTCGGATCGACTTGAGCAAGGGATACTGGCAAGTGCGAGTCCTGGAACAAGACATTCCCAAGACAGCGTTCGTCACCATGGGCGAACATTACGAATTCACCCGGATGCCCTTCGGGATGATGAACTCAGGAGCTACACTGAACAGGATCGTGAAGCCATTGATCCATGGACTGAACAATGTGACAGCGTATGTGGACGACCTGCTGATCCATACAGAGACATTCGACGAGCATGTGAAGGCTCTCAAAGAATTGCTGCAGAGGATGGACCAAGCTGGATTAACTGCAAGACCATCCAAGTGCCTGATTGGCACGTCTGAAGTGGACTTTGTTGGACACTCAGTGGGAAAGGGTATGATTGGTCTGTTAGAAGAAAATGTGTTTAAGGTGCGAGATGCACCCAGGCCCACCACTAAGAAGGAAGTGAAAGCATTTTTAGGACTGGTGGGATATTACCAAGAATTTGTACCTAACTTTGCAGCGATTGCAGCACCACTGTCTGATTTGCTTAGAAAGGGTCAGCCCAATGTAGTTCAATGGGAAGAAGTGCAGGAGAAAGCGTACACTTCTTTGAAGAATGCCATTGTTTCCAAACCCGTGTTATGTTTGCCAGATTTTTCAAAAGAATTTGTTCTAGCAACTGATGCATCAGATCGCGGGTTGGGTGCTGCTCTTATGCAGGAATATGAGGGAAAGTTGTATCCTGTGGCATATGCCAGTCGTAAGCTATTGCCTCGTGAGACGAAATATTCAGTCTCAGAGCGAGAATGCCTAGCCATCGTTTGGGCCGTAAAGAAGTTTACTTTGTATTTGTATGGTAAGGAGTTTGTGCTCCAGACTGACCATAGGTCATTAGAGTATTTGAATTCTGCCAGATTTGACAGCCCAAAGCTATTACGATGGAGTCTATTTTTACAGTCATATAGATTCAGGATTAGGTATGTCAAGGGCAAGGAAAATGTCGGCGCCGACTTCCTAAGTAGAGTGTTTTGAATAGTACAAGTTCAGTGAGATGTATTGTAACCCAGAGTTTTGCCTGTTGGATATGTTTCTGGGATGACTGTATTGTACTGTAATGTATATCTGACTGAGTATTGAATTATTGGCCGGCAGAGAGCCACTATGTATTAGTCATATTTTGATGTTTTCATTATTTGTTACCAATGGGACAATGTAATTTTTGAAGACTGTAACCCAAATGGGAACTGCGAGCAAGCAGAGATTTTGGTACGTTGCATTGATGTAATTTACGAGTGGCCTAAGCTTGGGCAGTATCGGTATTGCTTTGTTATAATTTGTTTGATCTGATATGATGAAGTTTGACCCTGATCAGTGGTCGATATGTGTTGGTATTTTTGCCATTGTATCTATGACTTTATGCATTTGGTATGTAAGACAACCATTGTTATGTACAACGTTATGTGCTATGGTTCGTGCACGAAGTATTTTGTACTCGATGGCCATCGTTTCACCATGGTATGATTTTAATAGTATCCTTGACCATCGTTTCACCACAGTGGTGGTAGTGTACTGGTTATAATAGTAGGTCTACTGTTAACCATGGTTTTGTAATGGTACTGTAATGATATTGTAATGAGATTATATTAGTGTTATAAAGATAATATGGTTATTGTATTGTACTTAGGATATTGGGAAGACACCTAGTACATTATTAGCAATGTTTATTGTAAGATTGGAGATGATAAGTATTTTACGATAGTGTAGACGCTATATGATGTAGATAGTTGAAGAATGTTCAACTTAAATTGGGGAGTTGTGTAGCGTCCCACTAGTTGAACGATCGATATTTTTCTTCCCCCTGCATGACGCGTCTCACTCGGCGACCCCCCCCCCCCCTCTCGCCAGCAAGGCCGGTATTTCCCTTTGATGTCGATGTATGGCTTGTTTGTCTCACTGTAGAAAATCTAGAAGCGTCTGAAAGATACTGCAGTGTCCGAGATTACGCTAGGTCGACCTTGAGTGATGTAATGCTGTGACGTGTCTGTGTACGATTGGGTGGCCTGTATGTGTCCCGAACGATCTAGGTCTGTCTCGTGCTTATGGGGCGGTAAAGCCGCTTCCTGAACGTTCCTGGACAGAATATACATAAGGAGGGCCAGGCGAGCAGGAGGTGTGCAAATCGTGGGTGAAAATCGTAAGGTGCAAATCGTAGGTGTGTACATCCAGTTGTAGTAGAAGTGTAGTGCCTTCCCTGATAGGTGTAAGTAACTTGTGGATATCAGCTCGTGTTTACAGTTATTAAAGTTAGTATTAATTGTTCATCGGATCCTGTTATTTATTTCTACAACAGTTCGAGACAGTTTCGTTTTTTAAGGGGTAGACGATCAGTTCATCTGACTCTCCCCATCATAACGTGCTGAAATTTGCATCAACTGTTACAAGGTCAAATTCGGGAAGATAACCTGTTTGCCTCCTCATGAAATACATTTATGTATCGGTAATATTAGGTAGGTGCAGGAGTCTGGTGCGTACAAAGTCAGTCACTGTGTCTAGCATGCGGGTGGAGGTGGAGGCTGTTCCTGAGGCGCTTTGTTGGCTTGCGGCTCATCAGCTTAGCACAGACCATGCCGTCATCGTCTCCAGACTCGCAAAGCGTCCCGCGAAACGTTGACAGCAACATGCTTAGGCGCCAATGGCTTGACATCCTACAAACCCTCACCCTGTCAGCACCATGGACAATACTGCCTGGCCATGCTGGTGTTATAGGCAATGAGACAACCGATCTACTTGCCGGCAATGTCACTACCCATTAGACCTGCAGCATGTCAGGAAAGCGCTCTTGCACCCACCGATTGCGAGAAGAAGAAGAAACTGAGGTGCCCCCCCCCCCCCACTATTACAAAAAAGATTCAGGCAGGGTACAGATAGGGTGAGGGAAGGATGTGTGACAAGACCGGACCGACCCGACAAATATGGCACCAGTTGGCCACTGAGACCATAAGTAGGAAAATCCTCGAGTGGATCTTGGGGAGGGGAGAGGAGCACTTATGAGGATGCCTGGTGTGCTAGGATTCTGGTTCCTGTCATCAAATCAAATCAAATGTATGTAATATTTAACTTGTTTAGCCCTCAGATCCACAGAAAATAATAAGCTCCAAGGCGCTGAACTAAAATTAGAAATTGGGTTAACACAAGGGCAATTCATCATCCTCAAACCTCTGAGAGCAAAATTTACCCCTGGCTGTGGCCCATGGCTTTCCTGTGATTTATTTTTCTTTCATTTTTAATTTGTTGGAACCAATTTAGGGCCTGTGGCCGTATTCATAATCAATGCGTAAACTAAAGTAAATACGTTGACTGGTGTTAACACAAGAAATGAATACAATTTCTTGTGTTAACACCAGTCAACGTATTTACTTTAGTTCACGCATTGATTATGAATACGGCCACTGGAGCCTGTCAATGAAAAAGGCGTTCATAGCCTTAAACACCATTCAATCCTCCGTTGGCAGGTCTTAATGAAATCTAGCAGAATTAAGCACCATACTGAGAGAACACTTTTACTTACAGGAAGTTCTAGACTTTGAAGTGCAAATGCCTTGATTTTCCCCGTACGACAAACACGTGTACATAATGTTCTAATCATGGCGGATGGGGATACTTGTGGCAGTCACGTACGGAACGCAAACTTTCCAAAGAAAAAAAAAAAGTAGCCTAGTAGTAATAAATGAAGAAAACATACCCCCCCCCCAACCCCACCCTCACCGAAAATCTGCCAGCGTTCGAACATTTTACAGTTTTTCTACATGACGGGGAAGGGGGGGGGGGGTGGAGCAAAAAAAAACATAAGAGGCCCAGTTCTAACTAAAGGTCTATGTCACGAGCGAGTGAGCGAGAATCAGTAGTTACGAGAAGAGGGTTAGAATAAAGTTAACCCACGGGCCACGGGGTAGGGGAAAGCGTGCATGTTGTGAGTGGTAGGGGTCTGAATGAGGCGAGAGCGCTGTATTACTATCACTGCACACTAAGACGTCCTAGAGAGCGGACGCAGGAGAAAGCCCCAGAGGGCGAACATAAGGAGAGCAGTCGGAAGACTTGGGAGTAGTGTTTTTCCAGTGATGACTGGTAGGTGAAACGATGATTGATAATTATGATTGATGTATAATATTCGTCTATTAGCATGATGTAAATAAGTATATGTGAGGAATGTGGAAGTCCTTGATACTGTATATAGCAATGTGCGCCATGAGCGATAGATGTAAGTTAAGTTCATGGATTCGTAGCGAGAGTGAGTATTGTGTACTACGGTGGAGGTGTGTTACCGTAGGATGTGTGGCGAGTGAAAGGTGGACTATTGTGTGTACGCTTCATGAGTTGTAAGGAGGGGTGAAGTGAATAGAAGTTGTATGGTATTATACCAATGTAATGTTATTCTTGTAGGTGCCGGGGACGGGCCGAAGAGCCGCCTACGGTGAGCACAGGGGATAGGCCAGCATAGGGCCGGAGGCCACACATAGGCCAGGAAGGAAGCTGTCGGTGCAGGACAGTAGAGGCACATGAGTCGTGGCAGTATGGCCAACGACAGGGACGTATACATGATCGTGAATGTGCTATTGAAATGCTAATGTGCTATTACCATGTTGATGTGTTATTGAAATGCTAATGTGCTATTGCCATGTCGATGTGCTATGGGAATGCTGATGTGTTATGGCAATAGGAAGGGGCTATTGAGAGACGGCGGTGCCATTGAAATATTAATGTGCTATTAAGACAGGGAGAGGAGAAGCTGAGACCGAAGTGTCTTTAGAAAGTAACTACCGGGTTGTGGACCCGAGGAAGAGTGCATGTGGGAATAAGGCCGTGGGACGATAGTAAATTCAATAGTATAGTGTATGTAATTGCACTTTTATCTGTATCTTATTGTATAATAAATGTGCGAGTCTGATGGGTTGTTCTGTTAAGTGTTATACTTGTTCGTTCGTGATTGTTGTCTTGTTATAATTACATCTCCCAGTCTGGGATTTGTGACAGTCTAAAACATGCTGTTCTGGGTTTGTGGAAGAAATTTATTTTTGCGAGAAGGGGTGAGTAGATTATCATCGCATAGAAGAAAGTCCTTGACCTCATTTTGCATTTATACATCGAAGAATGTAAAAGCCGCTAAAGGCCAGAATTTAAAAAAAAAAAAAAAAAAAGATATTACTACATTCCGGTGGGAAAAAAAATCTCACTATTTTAAATTTGAATTAAAAAACAACAACAACAAAAACTAGCGAATTTTAAAGTTAATAAAGCTGTGATGGAGATGCCAATAAAGTATCGGAAGATTACTTTGAATTCAAGTAGACTTTCATGTGTATGGTACGACCGATGGGAGTTAAAAACTGCGTTCAAAGACTTTATCTGTATCACGATTAAAAAGATTAAATGCAGATATAATATTCGAATTCTGCCTTCGACTTCCATCACGCGTAACGAATACTCATATATATATACCCTTAATACATGTATATTTGAATGAATATAGTAATTAATTCACTTGTATCTCAATTCCACACACACAAACAAACATTTTTTTAAAATACATAAATGATGTGCTTTAAGGTGCGGAACTAAGATTAAAAACAGGATTAACATAAAATCAATTCTTCATGCTCCAACTCGCACACATGAACAAGTTTACACACACTTGATCTACCGGTATTCTCATTCTCAAACCCCTGAGACCAAAACGGGACATCATTCAGTTTCAATAAACGCAGTCCTAAACAATTCAGTTTTAAGCTTATCTATATTAATAAAAGTGAAACCTTACGACAATTGCAGCGCGCCTTTCGCTCCTCCTCTGTTAATGCTGATTCAGTGGGGGGGCTCAGATTTTATACAGCGCTTAGTATAGACTTACGCCGTGTCGCCGGCACAGAAAATAAAAAAATAATTAATAACTCGCAGAACGTTTGTATTAGTTTCTAGGTTGCGACACAATGGTGTTCGATCTATTTTTTCGGCAAATGTACGTAACTGAGATTGGTTCCGGTATCTGTATCACACTCACAAAACAACTTCCGGTTAGGACTGGTTTGAATGATGAGATTGAGTTCTAAGACTATAGAGTATGAAACTTTGTATGTGTGTTCTCAATGTGCCAGACCAGGAAAAAGACAGGGGGTCTGGAATTGGGAGATTGACGCTGCAGTGCCCAAAGTACAGATTTGTGTTTTCAATATGCCTAGGAAAATATAATATTTCTTGACGTTAAACCACTTTCTGCGATGTGCAAACAAACTAACCCGTGCGAAAATTATAGCCATTTGACGGATGCTGGCGGGACGCGCAAAGGGGGAGAGCAGTAAAACGTATCTAAAAACAAACTAAAATAAAATAAAGCTAAAGGAACAGGCAAAATGAAGCAGGTCCATAATAATCACCCAGAACTGAAACTAATAAATCGTTTTATCCCGGGCAGGGCCGGGAACTCAGCTAGTATCATATAATAATGGAGCTTGGGCCCAACTTTGCGACCGCAAAGGCTTTTTTACTACGCAACGTAGAGAAATGAAACTTGACACATGTATGTAACATTTATTGAGCCTGTACGTGTCGAGCCCATTTTTTCCCGACACTCTTTACTTTTCCCAGAAATTCAGTTATAATTATCAGTTATCAATTCATGATTGCGAATACGACGTGATAATGTACTTCCGTCAATTTCGTCATTTCCGCCTCTTACCGGAAATGTAAACTAGAGTTCACGATCCAGCCACGCCAAGAAAACTTTGACAGTGATACCGAGTATAGTGTTATACAGATGAGGTGAGTGCCATTCATTCATACCAAGAAAACTGTGCATAAATATTTAGATCATTTTTTACGAACACATGAGCCCATGAAAAATGCTCGGTGCGCACTACTGTGCACTGTGTACTACTGTAATACTATCATATCTATCTATTGATCGCCGATTTTATGTGGATGACCCAGTGTCTCGACATCAATGTCTTTGTGCTGATTCCTTTCGGTCTGGAGTGGTGAGCTTTGTTTTTTACCATTCGAAGAATGGGGCAGTTACTAGTTTTTTTAATGTGACGATGTTCTCACTTTTCCCGGTGTCAACGCTGATGTTGTTCCACAATTTTGGCCCACCAATAGAAAAAGCCTTTTCTTTCACCAAGCGACATATGACTGTGGATGTCTAAAGAAGTTTGACGTCTATTGATCTTAAAGTGCCAACCTGATGGCTGGTATGATTCCACTAGTTCTGAAAGATATTCTGGGGCTGGCCCACAGACTAATAAATTAACCAGACTGGAAGCACGAGCTTCGGGCTGTGTCGTTTTTTACAGGTAGAATGCGCATATCCACCATCTTGTCTGTCCGGACCCACTTAAGGCGTCGCGAACCAATCGGCGGCGAGTTCACTACTGTAAACAATGACACCTGTGTATACGCACATGGGAGACGTTCGGTCAATTCTTTCACTTCCTTGCTCTTGTTTACACAGATAGTAGAGAATCGGACCAGTTGGATACATCCTTTCCACCCCTGTCACAACAGTCAACTGCAATGCAACCAGCAGGCATTTTAACTGCTAAGACACATCTCGAAGTTACACTCATCAGCTGATCCACCGGCCATCTTGTTTGGCGGAAGTACATGTAACGGGGTGAACCATTACAGGGCTGAGAACATAGCTCATTGTAGTGAAAGGGAGATAAACCCGTTATTTTGATCAGCTGGACCACTAGACGTGGTCAAGGGGAAGTAACCACACAGAAATCATAGATAATCTCCCCTTATTGTTTATCACGCACTGAGATGAGTCATGCAGGTGTTGAGTAACATTGCCAACTGATGTACTCACTGCGCCAATTTTAAATCATAGTCTTAGCGTTGTCTGTATTGTCCAGGATTGGTCAATTTAAGTGACCATCCCTGGTGCCAGAAGTAGAACCTTGTTATGTATCACTACATTGTAAGTTTTGTTTAGTTTTTATCTTGTTAAGTAATATTTCCTTAAGATAGTGTATTTGGAACATACACGAGCAAGATGGTGGTCTTTAAAAATGTTTTTATTTGTTTTAATGTTTTATTAGAATTTGCACTTAGTGAACTGTAAGGAGTGAATGGGTTGCGCGTGTTTGGGTGACGCTTAGATGATAGCGTGGGTCAGTCAGTTCCACCCAAGTCTTCAAGACAGCAGGACGTGTCATTGTGTCCAGACTAACATAAAAGTAAAAGAAGTTGTATAATTTATATTTCAAGATTTGTGAAGTGCCAGCTCTGATGATGTAGTTCAAGTGTGAATTCATTTGGTTAGTTCACGTAAGTTGTACCCATTATTTTAGTTCTGGTATTTAATAATATTTAGATGATGTGAAATAATAATGATTGGATTATACTTGGAGGTTTGATGAACTTTGTTCAGCTTGGTTAGGCAATCAGGCGAGCAGCTAACAATCTATGGTAAAGTTTATCTTACTAAGTTTCTATCTTAGTATAGATCTATCAGTATCCTGCAAAGAGAGAGTGTAAGGTTGTTCTAGAATGCTATCAACGCTAGCGCGCATGATTAGTTCATGTAATTAAATGGAAACATTTAACTGTAATTTGTGACGGACTGATTTTATGTGAAGTGCTAACAAATAGTACTACTGGAGGGTGTGGTCTAAGTCCCGCTACTTGGATCAGAGATAGACAGATCTAGATCGTTATTCTTAATCTGCAGTTGGTGCCATTCAGGCTCAACGTGTCCTTCTTAGGGACAGACGTCACAGAGAGAGAGAGAGAGAGTAACGGGCAAGAATTATAACCAAGTTATTTCTTTACTTTAACTTGTTCTTCCATGGGTTGCAAGGTTATTGTTGGATGATTATTTCTAGATTCCTTTGAATCAGCAGTGTGACTATGATGTATATGTTTATTGTGGTTTATTGTATTGTCATGTGTTTATTGTATTGTGTTTATTATTTGATTTGTTATTTTCTTTTCCTTTTAATAAAATTGTTGTCCTCTCAAAGCCTGATAGTTTTGTTTGTATGTTTGACTGTGTAGAGAGCCCCGCTCGTCTCGTCCTGTGTTACATTATTTGGTGTCAGATTAGATAGCTATAGATAGAGAGAGACCCGCTCGGTCGTCCCGTAACCAGTGTTACATTTTTGGTGGCAGCGGTGGGATCAGGTTAGAGGACTTATTTTTGTTATTCTGTTTTGTGTATTATTTTTTTGTGAATGTCTATTAAACCCAACCGATTTGGCGAGATGGCGTCGAGAAGATCAGCGGCAGCTTCTGTTGTGATGATGGCACCCCGGGAGGTGCACCTACGCAGACTCTACAGTGATGGTGTGAAGGACACACGTTGGTTTGTGGAAGAGGTGGAGGCTGCGTGGGAAGCCGCTATCTACACGACGCCATCGGCTAAGTGTGCGTTGCTGTGGGCGCACATTAGCGAGACGGTGAAGGAGGCGCGTGACGTCTACTTGGGCCGCAGCACAGCAGAGCAACGAGACCATGCTCGGCGAGAGTACCACACTGTGAGTGTGTGGCTACAACGAGGTGACCTGGTTGTGTGGCAGAATCTTGTGCCTGGTCGCAACGAAATCCAAGATGCAGGGGGAGGCGACATGTACAAAGTGTACCTGTCCAGCGGAATGATGGCAGTGGTGTGCCTGATGTCAACAAGCCAGACAATGACTCAAGTTGACCGATTAGGACTTATCAGTTCTTGCCCTTTGGACGTTTTACATTTACCGTAGTTTTATTACTACATTGCTTTTATGAGTTATCCAGAGACAGTAAAGTACAGAGAATTAAGTGTAGTTTATGAATTAAGTATTGGTACTATGCATGTGTTTGCATCTGGAGATCTACAGGTGCTAATCAGTTTGTCGTATTATGTCCTAGCAATGTTGTCATTCCTCAGTTTGAATCATAATGTTGAATTTATGGTTATGATGTAGCTAGTCTACATGGTGTTTCCTTGATGGGGTTTAATAACCTTTGTCATTTTGTTATGAATTCTTTTGGGATAATATGTAATTTGATCATTTTGGATTCAAATAATATTGCCATTATGTTTCTATTATTTTCTATTCCCATTTGAGATAGTGGTTGTACTGGCATGTAACTTGTAGAGTTGAAGTGCATGGCCAGTTACAATGGGTACCAAGGAAACGGGTAGTGTTTGACAGGGATTGTCAAATAGTTCAGAGAGTAACAGTAAGAATAACAACAGAATGGTTGTTCCTTGTGGCTGGATGAGATTTAAAGCCTGAGTTTTACTTATACTATTTTTAAGTGTCGTGGGCAATGCAGTGGTCTACTTGAAAAAAAAAAGGGAATTTGGAAATTGTAATTTCAGAATGATGAGTGTCTCATAGACAGTCGGCAAAATTTTGTAGGGCTTTATAGTGCTAAGGCCTGCTTTATTAGCATTGCGGCTAAGATTTCTTATTTTTGTTGGCTATTGCTTCGAATTTTATAGATGTGCATGGTATTTTTCTGTGAATGTTCCTCTTTTTTGCCTTAAATGTAAGATATGTTTTGTATCTTGTGAACTTATTGATAATTGGCCAGTGAGAGACCACTTGTGGTCACTCTATATAAGTGCTAAGTAGAGCTGATTTGTCGACACGGGACGGTCGACACAACTTGAAGGGGGTGAATTGTAATGGGGTGAACCATTACAGGGCTGAGAACATAGCTCATTGTAGTGAAAGGGAGATAAACCCGTTATTTTGATCAGCTGGACCACTAGACGTGGTCAAGGGGAAGTAACCACACAGAAATCATAGATAATCTCCCCTTATTGTTTATCACGCACTGAGATGAGTCATGCAGGTGTTGAGTAACATTGCCAACTGATGTACTCACTGCGCCAATTTTAAATCATAGTCTTAGCGTTGTCTGTATTGTCCAGGATTGGTCAATTTAAGAGACCATCCCTGGTGCCAGAAGTAGAACCTTGTTATGTATCACTACATTGTAAGTTTTGTTTAGTTTTTATCTTGTTAAGTAATATTTCCTTAAGATAGTGTATTTGGAACATACACGAGCAAGATGGTGGTCTTTAAAAATGTTTTTATTTGTTTTAATGTTTTATTAGAATTTGCACTTAGTGAACTGTAAGGAGTGAATGGGTTGCGCGTGTTTGGGTGACGCTTAGATGATAGCGTGGGTCAGTCAGTTCCACCCAAGTCTTCAAGACAGCAGGACGTGTCATTGTGTCCAGACTAACATAAAAGTAAAAGAAGTTGTATAATTTATATTTCAAGATTTGTGAAGTGCCAGCTCTGATGATGTAGTTCAAGTGTGAATTCATTTGGTTAGTTCACCGCGCCTATCGGTTGGGTTTGATGTACTGTTTATTGTATTGTCTATTGTCCTGGTTTATTGTCTTGGGTTTATTGTGGTTTATTGTATTGTCATGTGTTTATTGTATTGTGTTTATTATTTGATTTGTTATTTTCTTTTCCTTTTAATAAAATTGTTGTCCTCTCAAAGCCTGATAGTTTTGTTTGTATGTTTGACTGTGTAGAGAGCCCCGCTCGTCTCGTCCTGTGTTACATTATTTGGTGTCAGATTAGATAGCTATAGATAGAGAGAGACCCGCTCGGACGTCCCGTAACCAGTGTTACATACAAAACAAAAACTCTGTGACGTTATGCGCATTCTACCTTTAACCAGCATGGCCGCTGCTCGGGAAATTCCGAATCTAGTTCTATCTGCAGTAGAAATTTCTTTTTATTTGTCAAGATTGGTGGTACATGTATTAATTTCTTGGTGCGGAACCAAACTTCCGCGTTCAGTAAGCGCGTCAAAATGGTATCATTCAAAATTGTAGCTATGCTGAAGCGTCGGTCGCTACCTTAAACCTAATATGGTGGATGGTTCATGACCTTTCACTGTTTTGTGACGTCACACAATGGGATCATCCAGTCTGGGTGTTTTATTAGTCTGTGGGCTAGCCCGTTCAAACATCTATTACTATAAACGTGAACTTTGGAGGCTATGTTAGCCTACTCCTCCATTAATACTTAGCCCACACGTTTCAAATTTTACACACGTCGACAGTATCTACATACCCAGGTTTTCGTCACATAAAACATACGAAAACTCCTGTCCCCGAATTTATCAAAATAGATTATTTTCGGTCATTCTATTTTAATTCACCATTTTGAGTGAACCGGAAGAATGATACCATTTTGAGGCGCCGACTGAAGGCGGAAGTTTGGTTCCGCACCAAGAAACGAAACCGTTCGTAGAACGGGTAATTAAGTGAAATAATTCTGTGTGAAATTGTGGTGTAACTGTAAGTTCTATTAGTCATAGCATGGAATCCAAATGCCGCTTTCATGTAGCCTAGATCGATACGTTTGCGCTTAGCACATGGAAAATTTGCAAGAAATATCTTGCGCGGGTCGGCTAGTAAAGCAGAAGAATCTTGGAGTCTTTTTTTTTCTTAATTGGAAAAAGTGCATTCCTGAAAAGGACAAAATCCTCCATTTCCTGGAAAATCCATTCTTTCTTTCTTTCCTTTGTGCCCGGCTTTCTTCTTTCATTCTTTCTTTCTGTCTCTGCGATTTTCCTCCTTTCTTTCGTTATGTCTCTGTCTTTCTTTCTCTGCCGTTCTTTCTGCTTTCTTTCGTTCTGCCCCTGTGACTTCCTCCCTTTTTTCTTTTTCTTTCTTTCTTTCAGTCTGTCACCTTTTTAGCTTTCTGTCTGTGTGTCTTCCTTCTTCCTCCTTTTATGCATTCTTTTGTCTTTCTTTCTTTGGTCCTTTCTTTCTTTTGTTTTTTTTTTTATCACATGACCGAATCTTCGCGCTATGTTTGCCATTATGTAATAATGTACTTTTGTGAGCCAGGGGCTAACTGACAAATCATCTGGTTCGTATTTTGCTCACAAGCAAAAATCATTTGGACCACATAATCCAAAAGAATGTTGTTACAAGTACATACGTCCCCCCACGTTTTTTGCCCGAGGGGTACGTATTTTAAAGCCTTTTGTGACTCCAGAGCTAGAGAGCTCTTCCCGAAATACTCCTTGACAACTGTCTTAATTAATTATTCTTTCAAATTTTCTTTTTTGTTTTCCTCCTGTTTTGTTGTTTTTTTTTTTGTTTGTTTGTTTTTTTTTTGTTGAAAAGGTAAGGGTCAGGGTTAAGGATCCGATAAGATTTTGGGCTGAGGATAAGGACAAAGTTAAGGACATGTGCGCAAAACGTTTTTAAGTGCGTACGTACTTATCACAAAAGCTTTTCCACAATTAGTGTTACATTTTGGAGGTACATGTATTTATTGAATCACCTCGAAGGACAAAATTAGCAGATGTACTAACACAAGCCACGTGTTAGGGTTCAGGATGATGCCCTTTCTTGGCATGGCCAGTTACCCCAGGGGAAACAACTCTATACAATTTGCTTAATGGAACCAGAGTAAATTGGACGAGCACGGGCAAGTTCAATAACTTTCATAATGCACGCGCTTTAACGTCTGTAAACTTTCAGATCCATGGACGAGAGTTACCGAGACTTACCGAGAATAATTACCGAGGGTATTAAGAAATATCAGTAATCTGAAATAAAACTTCCTGTGCCGTCCGTTAAAGGCACTATCCTCCTTCTCCTCTCCCCCAGATACATGTAATCATATTATTATAAAGGAAGTAAGGGCGACCACATAGAAAAAGCCGTTCGCTTAAGCCCACGCAAGCGCACTGCCCGGGGCTGTGAAATTAAAAGAATCCCCTAATGAAAACCGTTGCGTCCCACATAGATAAAGTTGTCCTTGAGCATGCGTCAGCGCGGAGTGGCACTGACGTTTTTCGCAGAATCGAAACTACATTCTTTGCAAGGCCGTCCAAAGCTGTCTGTGGCTAGTTTTCACAAGTTTGATGTTGCCAGGTGCACCAAGTCTTCATCAAGCGGTACTCAATCTTATTGAGGATGTACCCAAATGTTTCCATAGTCATCCTCATGTAGGCATAAAACCTATCAGGGTAGGACTTAAGTTGTCTGAAGAAATGATGGTATTCACCAAGAGACGCCCGCTCTTTGCTGATGTTGTGAACTCCACATCTAGTTTTTGGGCTGATTAATTTAGGAAACAGACTGTCCAGTAGAAAGAACTCTTCGTCAGATGACGAATCCATTTTCATAAACACTAATCTCTAGTAGCTTTCAGAGCCAATTGTAATAAACGGCCTCGTATAACAGCGTTCTCTATGTGGGGTCAAGCAGGCACTTTCCAAAGCTGAAGCGGCTGATAGCGCGGCTGTTAAAAGTACGGCTTGGAGAGGTTTTCTCTGTGTGGTCCCCCTTAGGCCTCCAATCATGAAAGGCATTTTAAACCGCTGAGCCTTAAATTCTACAGAATATCTTATTATATAGGCAGACACAAAATTATACCTGGGCATGTTTTAAAAGGTCTTGCAGTTGGCTTTGTTCTTAATACTTTCGTTGATTTTGGCTACAGGACGAAAGTGTTCCGACATACACCCCCCACCTTCCTCCCTCCCCTCCCCAAAGAAAAAAAAAAGAAGAGAAAACAACAAAGACAAACAAAACAAAAAAACAACCAACCACACACACAAACACACACGCACATACATGAAAAAACCAAACACACGAGCAAACAAACATACAATAACAACAAAAACAAACCGCCAACCTCTAACCCTCACCGTTCCCCACCCCCCCCCCCCCCCAAGCCCATCCTTGTCTTAACAAACAAACCTAATTGTGCTGAAAAAATATGAAAAATAGAAGCAACTGCCACACGTCAGGTGTCTATGGTTCACACCTGCACCCCAGGAATGACCTCGCGTGGAAGAAATTACTGTTCTCGTCTAGCGCTGACAATTATTACATCCGGGCTGAGGGAATTTTGACCGATCAGATCTCCTGCAGTTCACTCGTTTATCCTAATTTCTTTGCAAGATGGCGCATGTGTCCAGTGTCAGATTTTGCATTTTGTATACTTCTTTAATCCTATTTGGGAAATTTTCTTTAGCGTCATTGCAGCCCAGTTACAACTGGAACAGACACAGTGCAGCGCCGGTAGCCTTTTTTTGGGGGGGGGGGGGGGGGGGGGGGAGTAGGGGTGGTGGTGGTAGGTATTTGTTCTTTTTTTTAAATTTTGTCCGGGCAGCTGTCTGTTCGGCCTGCTCTTCTCGATTTCCAACTACCAAGGTGTCTGTAATATGCGCAATGAGTACACGGGCCATCCGAATTTTTCGTTCTTAACTCAGAAGACTAAGTGCTCTACCGTAGGATTAGGGACAAGGAAATAAGAGAAAAATTTTGCAACATGCCTGCCCCGACCGGAAATCGAACCCGGTACCTTCAGCATTTGAGCCGAACACCCCTGCTACTAGGGCACGCGTCTATATAAGGGGTGGGGGCAAAAGAAGCTATTGACCTCCCCCCCCCCCCACACCCCCGTACGGATACCCCTCCCCCGTGTACAGAAATATTATGATGAATTGAACTTTGTCGTGTAAATAAATTACTGAGTCCGCCACTGTTCTCTACGGAAACCCATGAGTACGTAGCACTATATCTATGCTCTTTGTTATTTCTCGAATCTGCTTGGAGTTTTGCTAACATGTATTTACATGTATACATATTATATTATCATTTACTTCAAATTTGTTACTCATTAAATGCTCTTGTCCACAATATCCGCTCCGCTCCACTATTTTCCGGAAAATGACGTATGACAAAGTAAAACACTCTTTGCCTCCATAGCGGTGAGGAGCGGAGCGGAACGGATGCTGGGTACAAGTATGCAGAGGCAAAAATTTATTTATGTACACTTAACTTGTCAGTTCTAATTACTGCAAGGAGCGGACTTCGATAGGTGAAATTTGGTGATTTGCCGAGTATTTTAATTTCTATGTATGAGGAGTCCATCAAACCTGAAGTGGTCCAGGGGCAGTCAAGGTCCAACCCTCGCCGCAATAGGGGCACACGATGGTCTATGGGCAAGGTGCTCGCGTCTCATGCCAAAGGTGCCGGGTTCGATTCCCCATCGTGGCAGGCCTGTTGGAATTTTGGGATTTGTTTTCATATATTCCTGTCACTGATCCTATGGTAGGTAGAATCGAGCACCTAGTCTTCTCGGTTAAAGATGAAAAACTCGGATGGTCCGTGGGCTCGTTGCTCACATTAAAGATACCTTGGCAGCTGAAAGTCAAGAAGAGCAGGCCTAACAAGGCCGGCTGTCCCGGGCAAAACAAAACAAAACAAAAAAAAACAACAATAAAACTAATCCTTACATACAAAAGCAAGAACAAGAAAAAAACAAAATTAAGAAAAGTCTGAGCGAACATCCTAAGGTAAACACCTAAAACAAATGCCCGGGTTTTCCACTGGTAAACATTCTTCCAAATTGGTACACAATTTTATTTGCCTGAAATATTTCGGTTGGGTTTCTTATGTTCTCTCTCTCTCTCTCTCTCTCTCTCTCTCTAACTCTCTCTCTCTCTTTCTCTCTCTCTCTCTCTCTCTCTCTCTCTCTCTCTCTCTCTCTCTCTCTCTCTCTCTCTCTCTCTCTCTTCTCTCTCTTCTCTCTCTCTCTCTCTCTCTCTCTCACACCCCTTCCCACCCTTTACCCTTAATAATTATGTCCAGGCTCAGGAACCCATGTAAAAAGACAACAACAGCAACAACGCTTCTTGTCGCCAGACAAACAGGGCAGGTGAAAAACAAGCCTGCCAGTTTTTCTGTTTGTTGGTTTAACCCCCCAGAGACCAGGGGCCGGTGGCACAACAAGCTGAACAGCTAACGCCCTAGCTGATCAGCTTCTTATCAGGGCAGGTAGCTTAGCTGACCAGCCATAGCTGGCCAGTTAAGGATTCGCGTTGCACAAGCAAATTTAACTGGGCAAATAGCTACCTGTCCAGCTGCGGCAGTTTCATCGGGAAATCCCGTTCCACGACATGGAGATTCCGTTCTGAAACGAAATTTTCCCAGATTTACCTACTTTCATTTTCCTAGAAATACCTACTTTCATGTTCCCAGAAGTAGCTGCTTTCATTTGCCGAAACTTTCACACAATCGAATTCAATAAGATGGAGCCAACACCAGCTAAAAAACCCAGGAAGGCCAATTTTTCAGCCAGCGAGACGCTGACTTTAATAGAAGAATTCAAGAGCAGAAAGGACACAATTCAAAGCGCTGCGGTCTTCTCTCTCAAACAGAGATAAACAAAATGCATGGCAGCAGATCACTGATGCAGTGAATGCCGTTGGCACAGTGAAAAGGACTGTGGCTGAAGTGAAAGAAAAATGGTCGAAGCTGTCAACTGAGGCCAAAACTCAACTGAGAGCCCGGAGAAACCCTCCAACCGGCTCTGGAAAATCGGAGGAGATGCCTAATTTGGACATCATGGCTGAAATCTTTGAGGGGTCAGCACTGATCGAAGGGATCAAGGAAGGCAGCTTTGTCTCCGGAGAAAGTGAAATTAAAGGTATGTGATGACTTATCTATTTTTGGGATTTGGGCAGGGGAAAATATACTTGAGCAAACAATGTTCACATTTCACTGTCCTGTGTCTGTGTCTGTGTTTGCGTGCGGGCGCACATTGAGAGAGGCCTTTGCACTCGTGTGTGTTTGTGTGTGGTGAGGGTGGGGGTGGATTACATATGTCACACAACGTCTTTAGGTGTCACACTACACAAATTTTGAAAAAAATAAGAATAGGCCTATTACTGGGATGAAGGGTGGAGATGTGCGAGTGAGTGAGTGTGTGTGTGTGTGTGTGTGTGTATGTGCGTGTGTGTGTGTGTGTGTGTGTGTGTGTAAAACAATGACAATAACAATAATAACAATAACAATAAATTTTATTCAGTCTTTTCAGGCCATATGGCCCATTGTGACAAGGAGACATACAGTCATCAACACAATGAGTAAGGTAAACCACAACTCCTCCACCACCACCACCCCCACCACACACACCCCCACTCTCTCTCTTTTATTTTTTAACCTCTTAGTTTCATACTTTCCACATTGTATACAGCAATTTTAAAAGGAAGTTTACGTTTGACAGTTTGAGATTCATGTGTGTCTTTGAGACTCTGTGTGTGTGTGTGTGTGTGTGTGTGTGTGAGTGTGTGTGTGTGTGTGATTGATTTGATTTCTAATTGGTTTAAGTTTTCTGATTAAGTAATATAGAATACATATTAACCTGAAAGAAGATGTTCTTGCTTAAATAAAGTTAGTCATATATCCAGTTTTCCCATGTCACAAGTAAAATGAACGAACATTTAAAAAAAAACACAAAAACTGGCAACTTATACCAGTGAAATATAATAATAATAATAATAATAATAATAAAGAAATATTAATCATTATTGTGAGATGACATGCCCGAGTGGTTAAATTGTTGAACTTGGAAACAAAGACTCTAGGTTCGATTTCGCCTTACGCCATGCTGTTGTTATCAATTCTCTTGACCTAAGTGTTTGAATGAGTATCAGGTTTGCTGGGAATATAAACAATAGTACCCTGTCACGGGATGACTTGATCACTCATTTGCTAAGCACTGCCCCTAAAAGCCTAATTGCCTAGGAAAACATTTACTTCTCTTTTTTAACTTTGTCTAATATGTTGAAAAAATAATAGAAATAAAAGAGGTCTTCACATAGCTTTGAATGTGTATTTCTCTTACAGGGTGTCCCACCAGTCTTCCACCAAATCCTGAGGCAACACAGGAAGAAATTCCCATTTTGATTGTTTCGGATGAAGCAGCGCACAATATATGGGATCCAGCTGCTCTACCTGTTCCTGTCACATCCCTGCCACCTGCCACCATCACACCCCTGCCATCTGTCACATCCCTGCCATCTGTCACATCCCTGCCATCTGTCACATCCCTGCCATCTGCCACATCCCTGCCATCTGTCACATCCCTGCCATCTGTCACATCCCTGCCATCTGCCACATCCCTGCCATCTGTCACATCCCTGCCATCTGCCACATCCCTGCCATCTGCCACATCCCTGCCATCTGCCACATCCCTGCCATCTGCCACATCCCTGCCATCTGCCACATCCCTGCCATCTGTCACATCCCTGCCATCTGCCACATCCCTGCCATCTGCCACATCCCTGCCATCTGCCACATCCCTGCCATCTGCCACATCCCTGCCATCTGCCACATCCCTGCCACGGTAAAGCGAATAAAGTTCTGCATCATCAAGTTCTTGAAGAGGATTGAATCGTTCTCTAAAGACTCGATTTCTTCTCTGCATTCTCCCCCTAATATATTGATGAATAAAACCAGCCATGCTGACACACTTAGCTGACCAGCTTAGAGATTTAGAGCTGCTCCGACCACCTCTAAAGTTGGGGGGCTAAACTAGTTGGGGAGCTAGAGATAACTGGACCTGTGCAACCCAGTTAGTGTCGCTTGTCGGGGGAATTCCGATTTTAGCTGGGGAGCTAAGCGATTTAGCTGATCAGCTTGTGACATGTGCAACCGGCCCCATATGGTACCAGTCAATTTTGGTAGTCAGCTGCTGATTAACTACTAATTGTCACACCTGGGCTTCCCTGGTTCTCGCAAGGTTAAGTTGTCAGTGACACGCGGGAACAAACGCCATGTGATGTACAACAACAACATCATCATCAGTAGCAGCAACAACAACACAAAACAACAACAACAACGAGGACGACGACAACAACAAAAACAACTTAACAGCAATAACAACAACAACAACAAAAAAAAACAAAGACGAGAAAAAACTAACAACAACAACAGTGACATCGACGACAACAACAATAACAATAAAAATAGTAACAAAGCAAAAACCACAACAACAACAAAAACAACAACAGCATTAACAACAAGTGCAACAACAACGACAACAACAACAACAACAAACAAACAAAAACAACAACAATAACAACACAAGAACGACAACAACACAGAAATAACGACAACAACAAAAGGGAATAAATGAACAAAAACAATTACACGCTACGATTACAACAATAACAATAACAATAATAATAATAATAATGAAAATACAAACATTTATATCGTCCTTCATTCCGTCAGATGGAAACTTTTAGTTAAAAAATCCTCTCACATTCAATTCCCCAATACCAAGAACATACTGGACATGTGACAGGGGACGTTTAGTAGTATATCTATGGACAGGGGTCAGAAACAGCTGTGGTTATATTCTAGCAATTAGACAGGACTGTTTTCGGACGTTCAAATTTTTTTTTTTTAATATTTCACTGTTTTCTTTCTGACGGGTTTTTTTTTTTTTTTTGGTTTTTTTTTTTGTTTTGTTTACATTTCACTGTTTTCTTTCTGATGAGTTTTTTTTTGGTTTTTTTTAGACATTTCACTGTTTTCTTTCTGACGGGTTTTTTTTTGTGTGTGTGTGTGTGTTTTTTTATTTTTACATTTCACTGTTTTCTTTCTGATGAGGGTTTTTGTTGTTTTTTTTTAAACGTGTTTTTTTTTTAAAAACATTTCACTGTTTTCTTTCTGACTTTTTTTTTTTTTTTTTTTTTTAACATTTCACTGCATTCTTTCTGACGTGTTTTGGTTTTTCTTTTTTTTACATTTCACTGTTTTCTTTCTGACGTTTTTGTTTTTTTTCCCCACACTGTTTTATTTCTGACGGTTTTTTTGTTTTTTTTAACATTTCACTGTTTTCTTTCTGACGTGTTGCTTTTTTGTTTTCTTTGTTAAACATTTCACTTATTTCTTTCTGACGGGTTTTTTTTTTTTTTTACATTTCACTGTTGTTGTTTTTTTTTTATTTTTTGTTGGTTTTTTTTGTTTTTGTTTTTTTTTGCTGTTTTCTTTTTGACTTTTTTTTTTGGTTACATTTCATTGTTTTCTTTTTGACTGTTATTTATTTATTTTTTTTTACATTTCACTGTTTTCTTTCTGACGGTTTTTTTTTTTTTGAGCACTTCACTCTTTTTTTTTTTTTTTTCTTTTTTTTTTTTTCCACTGTTTTCTTTCTGGCTTTTTTTTTAAAAAAACAACATTTCACTGTTTTCTTTCTGACGTTTTTTTTTTTTTTTTAAAGCACTTCAGTGTTTTCTTTCTGGCGTTTGTTTTGTTGTTGTTATTTTTTTGTTAACATTTCACTGTTTTGTATTTGTCTGTATATCTCTCTCGGGTTGTGAGGCAGCGATTTCTAGGTCTTCTGGCCACAAAATGAATACGGCTAAAAATGTTACAAGTACGTACGTACCATACGTTTTTTTGGGCTAGGGGTACGTATTTTAAAGCCGTTTGTGACTCCAGAGCTAGAGAGCTCCTCCCGAAATAGTCCTAACAACAGCCTTTTAAAATTAATTATTCTTTCAGATTTTCTTTTTGTTTTCCTTCTGTTTTTTGGTTTAAAGGGTTAGGGGACAGCTTAGAGTTTCGACAAGATATAGGGTTGAGGATAAAGCCGGGGTTAGGGATATGTACGCATACCTAAGCGCCCCTAGTGCAAAACGCTTGGGGGGCGCACATGCAAGTAACAACAAGGTAAAAGGGTGTGTCCGTGTTTTGTAATTGTTTCAGGTTGTGAGACAGCGAATTCCGTGTATCTTTCTTCACCTTCTGTTCACGATAAGAATACAGCTAAACAACAACAATAACAACAACAACAAAAATAAAACAAACATGGCCAAACATCAAATCCCCTCCCCCGCCCTGAAACCGCCCCCCCCCCCCGGACACACACACACACACACACAGATAAACACTTCGCCAGAGAAAACAGTGAAATCTCTAGAGGAGTACACAACACATGAAAGCAAACACACCATTAGAGCAGAAACCTCACAAAACTTTCCCATTGGCTTTTCCTTGCGTCAGACAAAACTACTTTCTTACAGCGTCGCCGGCCGTTTCCCAAGAGTAGAGCTGGCCGGTACGGTTTTCTTACGTTTTATGCATGTATTCCACCAGTTTGTAACATTTCTTTTTTATATTAAGTTTTCAAATAAGATAAAGATCACTTTATTATCCACGGAGGGAAATTCTCATTCACAGAGCCTTCATTTAGAACACACACATGATAGCCCCTTACCTGAATGTGTGCCAAATATTTCCAAAGTTTCCTACCATAGGCCTTTTATTGAGTTTATATATGGCCTTTAGCGTCTTTACAGACGGTCTTAGCAGCTAGAATATTCACTTTCATTTTGACTGACAGCTTCTCTCGTGGCTTATTCTACCAATGTTTGACCCGAGAGTGCGATGGCAGTGATTGCAGGTCAGTCTTTTGGGTTCACTTTGGCGAGTGTTTTCATTCCGCCTCTGTCGTTTTGTCAGGTATGTTTCTTTTGCCTTGAAGTCTATTGCGAGCGTGCCACTGCGCAATTTTTGTCTCCATCTGCTTCGATCATTTGCAAGGTTCTCCCATTCATTGGGGTCGATGTTGAATGCTTTCATCGTGACCTTGCAAGTGTCTTTGAATCGCAGATGTGGCCTACCTCTGGGTCGGTTGCCAGTAGCAAGTTCCCCGTAGAGAATTTGTCTGGGGATGCGATCATTTTCCATACGGTGGAGATGTCCAAGCCACCGCAGTCTTTTTTTGCCTAGGAGAGCCTGAGTTGATGGAATGTTGGCTCGGCTCAGAACTTCGATATTTGAGATCCTGTCTTGCCACTTGATCTTGAGAATTTTGCGTAGGCAGCGCAGGTGGAAGGAGTTGAGGGATCTTTCATGTTTGGAGTAGGTGGTCCATGTCTCTGAGCCATACAGCAGGGTGCTTAGGACGCAAGTTTGGTACACGAGTACCTTTGTTTTGATGGTCAGCTTGCTATTGTTCCACACCCTTTTTGAGAGTTTGCCAAAAGCTGTGGCCGCCTTTCCTATTCTGGCATTTATTTCAGTTGTTATGTCTGTGCTACCACTGATGGTTTATAGAGCTATAATAAATGATATAATTATATGTTTATGTAATGATGTGTAAGATGTATCATGTATGTGTTCTCAAAACGCTCTGTGAACGAGAAATTACTTCATAGTTCTTGTCTTATCTTTTCTGTTCACCCCTCCCCCCCTCCCCCACACACACACACACACAAAGTGTGTTCTTTGATTTCATCTTTCACGAGCCACCCCAAAAAACATAATTTTTCGACCATGACATCAAATGCAGTGCACAAATCTACGGTGGAGTTTTAATGGTGAGTGAGCATGCATTCTGAATTCGGCAAAAAGAAAAAAAGTTGTAGGTAACATTTTAACAAAACAAGAAAGTGAGAAATAACACGTGCATTGATGAACGCTCCGAAAATCCAATCTGGACTCGCACACAAGTGCTCGTATTGATTTAATATTTAATATTCTACACAGATTTACATATTCTTACATTTAAACAAAAAATCGTTTAATTGTTTTATTGGTTCAAATTTCCAACCTTTCTTTTTCCTGATGAAGGCTTAAACAGGGAAAGCTAGAGTTGTCTTCTCTCTTTTGTGTTTCTTTGTATCGTTTTGGTATTACTTCTCACGCGACGCTCTGTTACCTACATGTTTTTCTTTTTGCCCCACAGTTTTGGTGTGGTTTTTAGAATCGTTCGCCAATTCTGATTGCAACTAAAAAGAAAACAAACCAAGCCCAATTCACTACCAACAGCAGTAAGGGGACACGGTGGTCTAGGCGCAAGGTGCTCACCTCTCATGCCGAAGGTACCGGGGTTAAAACCCGGTCGGTGCAAGCATGTTGGAATTTTGGGATTTTTCTCATATTTTCCTGTCCCTGATCCTATGGTAGATAGAATCGAGCACCTAGTCTTCTCGGATGAGGGAGAAAAACTCAATCGCCAATGTGCAGGTAGTTCACGTTAAAGATACCTTCGCGGTTTGAAATCGAGAAGAGCAGGCCGAACAAGGCCTCTGCACATGCAAAATTCTAATCAAATAAAAAACACACAAGAACAACAAAAAAACTAATCCCTTCCACAACAAGGAAAATCAATTTTAACAAGAAAAGTGAGATGTAACTGCCAAGAGTAGCGAACGTCCTAAAATAGAGACCTAAAGACGTACCTAGTTGAGGACCACTGAACCAAGAACGGAGATTACAGTAAATCATTAGCTTCCCCGACAGAGATTAACCCTGCTTTGACCGAACACGCAACTTGGCAACACGGGCGGACCCACAGGGCAAAGACCTGCGATTTTGTTTTGACTTCCAGATTGCCGTCTTACCTGGCTAATTCCGGATGACATGAATGTCGAAATTCTCATCTTACTGCTTCAGCCTGGTCTGGCCATAGGAGACAGCTGCTCTAATCTGCAATCTCCCAAATGGCGCAGTCATCCAATCAATCAATCAGCCAACCAACCAACCAACCAACCAACCAACCAATCAGCCTATCAAACAATCAATAACTCCATCCATCCATCCATCCATCAATCAATCAATTAATCACTCAATCCACCCATCCATCTATCTATCAATCAATCAATCAATCAATCAATCATTCTGTCCGTCTGTCTGTTAGTCAGTTAGTCAGTTAATCTGTCTGTCTGCCTATCTGTCTTTTTTGTCTATCTATCTATCTATCTATCTATCTATCTATCTATCTATCTATCTATCTATCTATCTATCTATCTATCTATCTATCTATCTATCTATCTATTTACCTATCAACAGCATATCTTTAAACCACAAACATCTAACTTGTTGAGGCTAACTGTAAAATGATTACTCTTACCATGCCTTGTTCACCTCTCAACTCTCAGTTTCTAGAGATAATATATCCGTGTCTAATTTCTCACAGCTGTGCTCTCTCTCCCTCTCTCACAGATATCGGGAGCGTGATGAAAGACCAATATATTTTTAATCACCCCCCTCCCCCTCCCCTTTTCTCTCCAGCCTTACTCGTGCCAGATTAAACGTGGGCAGGACAGACAGGGGGGGGGGGGGGGAGAGATAAATGATCGTCTGTGGTTTATCTATGTAATGGGATGGGATGTAACCAACTCTAATCACCGTGGTGCTTGCTCACACGATCTTACAAAGAATAGCACCACACCAGGATCTTTTTAGTGACAGGGACCACATTTTATTACAATAAAAAAAAACTAGAAAAATTATGTAGCCGAGCAATGATTGGATAAAATATGGAAACAAATATTTAGTGCTATATAAGTAACTCTGAACTACATCTGCTATAAACTATGAAGAACTGAAAGTACTCTAAACCTAAAGCCTAAAGCCTAAAACCTAAAACCTAAAATCTAAAACCTAAAACCTAAAATCTAAAACCTAAAACCTAAAGCCTAAAACCTAAAACCTAAAACCTAAATCCTAAAACCTAAAACCTAAAGCCTAAAACCTAAAACCTAAAATCTAAAATCTAAAACCTAAAACCTAAAACCTAAAGCCTAAAACCTAAAACCTAAAGCCTAAAACCTAAAGCCTAAAACCTAAAACCTAAAA
The DNA here is from genome assembly GCA_963931925.1 of Onchidella celtica. Lineage (NCBI taxonomy): Eukaryota > Metazoa > Mollusca > Gastropoda > Systellommatophora > Onchidiidae > Onchidella > Onchidella celtica. The sequence goes on along the minus strand of OZ007582.1, from coordinate 33,645,482 downwards.
CCTAAAGCCTAAAGCCTAAAACCTAAAACCTAAAACCTAAAGCCTAAAACCTAAAACCTAAAACCTAAAACCTAAAGCCTAAAACCTAAAACCTAAAACCTAAAATCTAAAACCTAAAACCTAAAACCTAAAGCCTAAAACCTAAAACCTAAAACCTAAAACCTAAAACCTAAAATCTAAAACCTAAAACCTAAAGCCTAAAACCTAAAATCTAAAACCTAAAACATAAAGCCTAAAACCTAAAACCTAAAACCTAAAATCTAAAACCTAAAACCTAAAACCTAAAACCTAAAATCTAAAACCTAAAACCTAAAACCTAAAACCCAGTGCAGCCCGCCCACTGGCGTCCCCGGCTCACTGCCTCATCGAACACTGTAAAGAAGTCCAAAATAATGGAAACACATCATAGTACTACGCATGCATACATAATCCCCAGCATACCGCTCACGTACGCACCGACACGTCACCCTAGTAGGTAGCTTCTAACAATGTTACTTACAATAACTTACTGTAGAACTAAAGGTGAAATCATACTGGCCACTCCTGGCTCACTATTTACCATAATGCAATCCCATTCACACGTACTATCCACATTCATTCATTACGCACACAACAACTATCGCTCTTATGATACGTGTCTGAGCACAGAGTCTAGAAACGAAAAGCAGTAAATATGATCTAAATACCGAAGAGCACAAAATAAACTGCATGTGTAAAGCTTCTTCTTGTTCCAGACAAGACTCTCCAGCCACCTCTCAGTCTGAGTGATCAGCCTATAGACCTTTTCAACATCCGCGTTACGATTGTTTGCGGGGAGCCGCACGGCTTCGAAAAGCACCGTGTAGGGCAAAAACCTCAACTTGCCTTGATGATGGCATCTGAATAATGTGCACATTCAAAGCAAAGATGCATTTTTATGCCAGAACCAGCACGTAACGGGTTTGTACAGTTGGGTGCCCAACAAGAGGATGGCATCGTTCGACCGTTGTCCACCGCTTCCGCCCTACAAGTGGGGCACGCCGCCATTTTGTTTGCAAATCACGTGATATGGAGGACGGTAAATTAAAAGGGTCTATAGGTGATGACGCTGTGACCGTTGACTAAACGGAAACACGCATTTTATCCGGCACCCACAGACTAATAAATTAACCAGACTGGAAACACGAGCTTCGGGCTGTGTCGTTTTTAACGGAATTTCCCGAGCGGCGGCCGTATAACCTGCATGGCCGCCGCTCGGGAAATTCCGATTCTAGTTCTCTCTGCAGTAGAAATTTCTTTTTATTTGTCAAGATTGGTTGTACATGTATTCATTTCTTGGTACGGAACCAAACTTCCGCTTTCAGTAGGCGCGTCAAAATGGTGTCATTCAAAATTGTAGCTATGCTGAAGCGTCGGTCGATACCGTAAACCTAGTGGCGGATGGTTCATGACCTTTCTCTGTTTTGTGATGTCACACAATGGGATCATCCAGTCTGGGTACTTTATTAGTCTGTGGCGGCATCCAACTAATTGGGTTCGGGAATTCCATGACCTCGGGGCCACTCAAACTCATAAAGCATCCAGCTCGTGACACCGCCACATCTATAAAAGAAGTTTATTGCTTTCCTGAGTAGCTTGTTTAGTAGAATTTCTTGGGGGATAATTCCTGTCCCTGATTCTATGGCAGGCAGGATCGAGCACCTAGTCTTCTCGGATGAGAACGAAAACTAGGATGGCCCGTGTGCAAGTTGCGGTAAGATGCCTATATACCTTGGCAGTTGGAAATCGAGAAAAGCAGGCCTAACAAGGCCGCTGCCCGAGTAAAATTAAATTAAAACAGCAACGACATCAAACCGACCACTAAACCACACAAAAAAAAAACATTAACAAGAAAGAAAGTGAAGTGTAAATGCTAAGAGGAGCGAACATCCCAAAATAAAGACCTGAAACCAACCTGAAACCAACCTGAAACCAACCTGAAACCAACCTGAAACCAACCTGAAACCAACCTGAAACCAAACTGAGTAGCTTTAGAGAGGTGGTTCTCAATGTGGCTGATATCGCCCCTCTGGGGAATGCGGGGGTTGGTGGGGAGGTGCGATTTTGATTTCCAGGACGGCCAACATGAACAAAGGGATGACCCCTGGGAGAAGGGGGGGCGAAAAATTAGGAGAAGACAATTGCAGTTCATGGGACACCTGAATCGACACCAAGGTCTTGAACACCTTGCTCTCACTGGAAAAATACAGGCCAAAAAAAGCAGAAGTAGACAAAGAATAACATATCTAGAGAGTTTGAACAGATGGGCGGCGGGGAAAAACCAGGACAATAATTATGGGCTTTTTGAGTGCATCCGAGCGGAGGAATGAGTGGCGAACCATGATCGTCGATATCTGTTCCAGATAAGGCACTTGAAAGAGAGAGAGAGAGAGAGAGAGAGAGAGAGAGAGAGAGAGAGAGAGAGAGAGAGAGGGAGAGAAAGAGAGAGAGAGAGAAAGTCGAAAAGTATGATGGGAATTTTCTTTCTTTGCCTCTCTGTGCACACTGATGGTAGAAAATGAACGTTGACACATCTGCGTATTTCTGTTAGAAATTGTAGTGTAACAATAAGTTCTATTAGATTTTGACACTGAATCCATATATACCATTATTATTGTAACCTAGAACTAGATCTAGGGTGGAGCAAGGTAAAAACAAATTTAAAAAGTGCACGATTTATTTTTTTTTAAAGGTGGGGGGGGGGGGGGGGGGGAGGGGAAGTAAAGGAGCCATTGCTCTTCTTTCTATACAAAAGAAAATAGTGAGTTTAACTTTGTTGCATACGTTACTGGGTCGGGCTGTTTTTTTTTTTGGGGGGGGGGGGTCGCGTAACATTTTACATTATAAGCCATTGCTGAACAATGAACTTAACACAGCTGAGTATCTTCTATTTGACGTCGTGACTAGACGACGCGTCAAATAACAAAATTCTACTGTGTCAGCCTTGCTATTTAGGGAAACTAAAGGGTACATTGTAGCATGACTATTTTATTCTCTTGTAATTTGTCTTACCTGAGAATCTATTTTGAGTTTTGCTCCACAAATAAAATAAAACGAAGCCCGGGCAAAACACTTGTAAGCCATTTGGGCCCAGTCTAGTCAATGTCTTGCTGACCGCGCACCGCGTGCCATCCTGTAATTTTACAACAACACTGGTAATTTGGCGGGAAATTTCCCGCGCTCTTTCCTGACATGAACCCGACAGGGAGTAACTTCCCCTTGTAGTTTGTTGTTTTTTTTCTGCCTATGTTCTGGTAATTGTTTAGCGAGGTGGTAGAGAGAACTAGGGCTGGGCGGCATCGGTACCTTTTCAGTGTCGCGACTCCAGGCTCCGACACCATAACTCGTTGGTCTAGAGGCAAAATGCTCGCCCCTCGTGCCGAAGATACCGGGTTCAATTCGCTGTCGGTGCAGGCATATTGAAATGTTGGGATTTGTGTCATATTTTCCTGGCCCTGATCCTATGGTGGGTAGGATCGAGCATCTAGACTTCTCTGATAAGGATGAAAAACTCGGAGGGCCCATGTGCGCGTTGCGCACGTTAAAGATACCTTGGCAGTTGGAAATGGAGAGGAGCAGGCCGAACAAGGCCGCTGCCATGGCAAAATTAATTTTTTGAAAAGTCTCTATCACTCCCTCCCAAAGAAAAAAAAAACGCCCCCCTCCACGGTGCTGCACTGTGGCGACGACGACGTGTCTGCTCCAGTTGTAACTGAACTGCACTGATACTAAGGCGAATTTCCCAAATAGGCTCAAAGAAATATACAAAATACAAATGGAAAAAAAAAGAATTCTCTTTGGAGTCCACACCGACACTGACTCCACTGACGTCACGGCTCTTTGATGAACGTTTCCGACACTGACCCGAGGAGTGACATCACACCCCCTCCCCCCCCCCCCCCTCCCCAAGACCCGTACTTCGAGACTGACCCCGAGAATTTGCATGAGGCAAACGTGAACAGTCAAAGTTTTTTTGGATGTCTCCTGTCTAGTGTGGGGCATTGATACGGTAATGCAGTGTCGGGGGAACGCGGAAATTATTATCTAAATATTTAATATCTTTAGGATGTAATGTTTACATGTATTACATACAAATTATGTAATGGTAAAGGGAAAAAAAACTTGGTAGAGAGCCGCTGCGGTGTCAACACTAGCACGGGTTCCGGTACCACATTTTAGCGTCGGAGTCGCAAGGTGAATTTCAGTACCTATGGAGCCGACACTGAAATCGGAAATCCACCAAGCACTAGATGTGAGCGGTAAAAAGTATGTACAGAAAAGGGTAACTTAAAATAAATAACGGGTTTACATAACATGTAACACTCGCAGGCAAAAAACTCTGGCCACCTTTGGAGGTTATTTAATTACTGTCCAAATCTGCTACATGGAGGTTTCCTAGCGTCTGTACTTGTAGGTAAGAGTGTGAAGTGAGGGAATAATGGATGTGGATGTGTAGGAGTTGGTAGGGTGAGGGGCGTATACGGAGTACGTATTCTCTGAGACTAAGGTGGGTTGGGCAGGGGGGAGAGGGGGGCGTTGTCCTCAGCGAAATGAAAAACGTACGTAGGGGAGAGACAGGGAGAGGGGGGAGGTGGAGAAGAGTATTTTTCACTTATGGTAATAAATTCACCAGTTTGATACTATTTAGTCTTACAAAAAGAGGTAAATGACATGGAGGGGGAGAGAGAGAGAGAGAAGGAGGGTGTTCTGAGAAGCATATGTACACTTTTCTTCCTCGTCATCCAAAGGCCAAGGTATCTTTAACCTGCGCAAAGTGCACACGGGCCCTCCGAGTTTTTCGACCTTATCCGAGAAGACTAGGTGCTCGATACTACCTCGTTTGGTCGCTGCTTGCTTGTATAGGGCTGGTGGCATACTGAATCAAGTCTTGTTCTGCATCTCTTTCGGCTCAGTGCGCGAGCTGACCCAAGACAGTTTCCCACGCAAAGGCACACACTGATATCAGATAACTTAAATCATGCAATTTTATGCCAAGTTTCCTGTTCCCACCTCGTTGCTGTGTCTGGCAATTACATAAAGTGTTGTAACTACAATCGCCCAACAGATAAGGGCTCGTATGAGTTAGAGCTGCACTGATTGACCATAGAGATTTGATGGTTGTCAAACTTTGGAGCGGCGGGTGTCAACTTCAACTTCGGGAGGGCAGTGATTTTTAGAGATGGAATTTGGGTGTGTGGGGGTGGGATTGGGGGGGGGGCGAGAGGCGCTACGTTTTATCTATTGATTGGTTGCTGTTTTTAGTTGACGGATGGATGGATGGAGGGAAGGATGGATGGATGGAGGGATGGATGGATAGAGTGATCGACGGATAGTTGGATGGATAAATGGATGAGTGGATGGATGAAACGATGGATACATGGATGGATGGATGGATGGATGAATGAATGGAGGGATCGACGGATGGTTGGGTTGATAAATGGATGGATGTGTTGATGGGTGGATGGATGAATGGATTGAGGGATCGATGGATGGTTGGATGGATGGAAGGATGAATGGATGAGTAGATGCATGTGTGTGTGTGTATGTATGTATGTATGTATGTATGTATGTATGTATGTATGTATGTATGTATGTATGTATGTATGAATGTGTGCATTTGTGTATGTATGTTTGTATGTAAGTATGCATGTGTGTATGTATATGTGTGTTTATATGTATGTAGGTATGTATGTATGTGTGTATGTATGCACGTATGTATTTATGTATGTACATACAGACGAGCGCAGCGGGATACCCTAAACCATTTATAGATATCACAAGAGACATATACAATGGATCAACATTCCAAGTAATGACCGCCCGTGCAATAACGCAACCCATCAAGCGTAGTAGAGGAATTATCCAAGGCTGCCCTTGGTCAGTGATAGCCTTCGAACAGGGCATAGATAAATGGCTTCGATGGATAGAGCACTCTTACGACCTAGTGCACATCCCAAACCCCGTTCAAGGCTATGTAGATGATGTCAACTTCACTGCAACGACAGAAGAAGCCCTAAAGGAAATGGCATTAAAAACTAACTCCTTTTTAAACTCCAGCGGAATGGAAATTAAACACCGTAAATGTGCCATTTTACATGGACAAAGAACGGGAAACAACTGGAAGAGAAACACAACAACAGGATATAACCAGATAACAGTACAAGGCAGCCCATTGCCCATGTATGAAAAAGAACAATGTTATACGTATCTAGGATACGACTTCAACATCTCAAATAGTGCCGATAAACAGCAAGTGACGTCACTGATTAGAGACTACGAAAAGTCACTCAATAACATTGACAAAACGCTGTTACCACCAAGCGCAAAAATTGAGGCTGTCAACATAATGTGCAACCAAAAGATGAACTTCTATTATCCAAACCTCACCTTCACTGAAAAGGATATAAATCACCTTGAAGATCTTATTGCCAATATGGTCAGGGAATGGCTAAATCTTAACAACTCTGCCACTAGAGCCTTCATGTTTACACCAAAGTCACACGGAGGACTAGGACTACTCAGCCCACGTGTAATGTACTATGCGAAACACCTGGCATTCTACCTGTCGGTATTGAACAGCGACGACCCACAGGTTAGAGAAACAGCGAGAAAATCATTAAAGTTGCACATGGACAAACGCAAGGTTGCAAACACGACTGATGAAACGTCTTTCGCGAGATATAAAACAAATGAAAAAGGTATAATCAGGAAAGCGTCTAAAGTAAACTGGACGAGATCAACATGGGTACATTTGAACGAAATGTGTGCTAGAATGAACCTAAAGCTACATGACAGAAACAACAAACATGCCTTCGAACTCCACATAGATGAAGAGATATCAACTGTCATCGAAGATGCCACACGATTTTATGCGGCGTACAAAAAACTTCAGTTAAACGAAATCACCGAAAGTTGGAAAGCCAAGAAATCTCAGGGACGTATTGTACGGGAATCCCCCAATATCGATCACTCTCTCTCCAACTCATTCTGGACAAACCACAACATTCCGGACAAAATAAGAACTTTTATCACTAAGGGACGATTACAATTACTTCCATGTGAAAGCTTAATGAGTCTTTACTATCCTAATGTGTATTCCAAAATATGTAAACTTTGTAACCATCCTACAGAAACTGCCTCACATATTTTAAATGGATGCACAAAATTCAAGACCATGTATCAGAAGCGACACAACAGAATTGTTAACTTTATAACAAACAAAATTAAAGGAAACAGCATCAACAATAAAATTGTCCTTATGGATACGCCCCTCACGCCAGCAATTTTTCAGTCTAGTAATACATCCTTCAACCACTCACAAAACAGACCGGATATCACAGTCATAGACCCAGATAATAAGGCAGTAAAGCTTGTTGAAATATCTATCCCATTCGATGCCTTCATTGACAGGTGCTATCAGCCGAAATTCGATAAATACTATCCCTTGTGTCTGGAAATTAATTCACTAGGATATCATTGTGAAATAATTCTTTTGATCTTTGGTTCATTAGGTCACGTCCACAAGAGAGTAAAAAGTGGACTATGTAAACTTGGCCTCAGTAAAATTGAAGCAAAATTTATAGCAAAATACTGCAGTGTTAGCAGTGGCATAGGCTCTTTTAACGTATGGAAGGTGAGAGCAAGAAAGTAGGACAGAGGTAGTTTAGCATAAAGTGAAATAATATTGTATTAACTCTAATATTTTACCAGAGAAGAAGATTTGGAGAGCATGAATGAAAGGGACCATAGCATGTATTTCCGCTTCTGTACAATGTGAAGTATTGTTTTTCCAATAAGATATTGTACGGGTACATTTGACATGTATTTCATGGAAATAAACAAATTTGATATGTATGTATGTATGTATTTGTGTATGTTTGTTTGTATGTATGTGTGTTTGTATGTGTGTGTATGTATGTATGTACGTATGTGTGTATGTAGTATGTGTGCGTATGTATGTATGTGTGTGTGCGTATGTATGTATGTATGTGTATGTATGTATGGATGGATGGATGGATGGACGGATGGATGGACGGATTGATGGATGGATGGATGGACAGATGGATGGATGGATGGACGGGTGGATGGACGGATGGATGGATGGATGGATGGATGGACGGACGGACGGATGGATGGATGGATGGATGGATGGATGGACGGATGGATGGACGGATGGGTGGATGGATGGATGGATGGATGAGTGGATGGACGGACGGATGGGTGGATGGATGGATGGATGGATGGACGGATGGATGACGGATGGATGGATGGATGGATGGATGGACGGGTGGATGGACGGATGGATGGATGGATGGATGGATGGACGGACGGACGGATGGATGGATGGATGGATGGATGGACGGATGGATGGATGGATGGACGGATGGATGGATGGATGGATGGATGGACGGACGGATGGATGGATGGATGGATGGATGGATGGATGGATGGATGGATGGATGGATGGATGGACGGATGGATGGATGGACGGACGGATGGATGGATGGATGGATGGATGGATGGATGGATGGATGGATGGATGGATGGATGGATGGATGGATGGATGGATGGATGGATGGATGGATGGATGGACGGATGAGGAGTTTAATGGGATGGAAGCACTGATCATTTCCATGTGTCTCTGCTTTGATCGACAGGTACGATATTAGCCAAGTGAGATATGAAACGATATAACTATTATGAATTAATAATAGAAATATCGACAGTTTTACTAGCCGGCACAGCCAGCCCATAGTAGGAGCGTTTGGCCCCAGTACGGGGGAGTCCCACATTCAAATCCCACGAGGATCGGCGTAGGGAGAGGGTGTTTGAATGATCCAACTGATTTCTCGTCTTTTTAAAAAAAAAAATAATTCTCTTGTCCGGAGGCCCGACAGATGACCAAATCTTGTCTTTAATGTAATATCATGTCTCATTGCGAAACAAAGGGTGTTTTGGGGGGGGATGGGGGTGGGGGGTTGTCCTGGGCATTAGGAAAAACGTACAGAAAAGAACAAGAAAGAGTGAGAGAGAGAGAGAGAGGGAGGGAGAGACAGACAGAGAGAGAGAGAGAGAGAGAGAGAAATTCGATGTTAAACGTTTGCAGCTCTGGTATAAAGATAAAGAGTTAGTCTTTCGTCTTCTACTTTTACATTTTATAGTCATTCTTCAAAAGAAACATTTTTATTTTGTTGACCGCCATGCCACAATGAATTGTTGTACAAGGGAGTAATCATTGTTTTCTTACAGCCTGGCCTTGCTGTTCACACAAGGACAACTGTTCATGTGAAGCTATGTTTTCCAATGTACAGAAACTGAAACAGCAACGAGAACGTCAAAAATTCACAGAGTGGTAAAAAGAAAGAATTTCCACATGTACGGAAACGGCCTTTTCGTACACAAATGGGTTATTCGTGTTTCCATTTCCATTTCCGTAAGCATGAAAACACAGCTTAAGAATATGACGTAAAAATGAAACAAACAAACAAACCTTCATGACCTGTATGCACGAACTTGGTGTAAATCGGGCCTTTTTGCACCATGGCACAGGTTTAGTAGTGCGTAGGGCCACCTATGTGTGTACTCAAATTTAGTCCGTATGCATGAACTAAAGTTACACCTACCTCTACCTACGCATCAATTGCCGCTTACCGCTACAACGAAAATTGGCATTGCGCACGCACACAATTTGTATCGGCCAATCAATGCCACGAGGAAACAACTCTGATCAAAACAAAATTAAAAGATCGAGGGTGAGTAGAAATCCAATTGTTTTCCTCGGCCCGTGAACTTGTGTGCTGGAATAAAATATTAGTTACAACCTTTCTTTCTTTCCAGCAGGCACCTCTTTCCCAGGCTTGTTAAGCATTGCGTAGCTGATTTAGTCGTCCTCTGAGAAAGTGTTAAGTTATAAACCGTTCACACGTGGGTGTAGGCTTATGCAAAATTCATGCATACCCGGCCGGTAGCGTTTTGCACAGATGCGCATGGCCTACACCACAGTGTAACCAGTTATGCATAGTTCATGCATACGGCCACTGGACTGGACCATTCACCAGTATTTCAGTTTTACAGAACCGTTATTACTTTGGTTCGGGGCGGTTGCAAAACACATAGTACTATCTATAATTACTCCAGGATAAGCTTGAGCATACTTCCTGATTTTGCACATGACGACAAAGTGACAGATTGTATTCGTGACGTTTCTATTCCAGAAAAAAAATTGAACACAAACATTCAGGCGTTACACCATCAGAAATTTAACGGTATACTTTGCCACCTTTGCCACTATAAAATCCATGTCTGAAATGCTGTCAGTTATCATTTAGTCCAGCGCTGGAGAAACGCCCCTGCGACACAGAGTGTGTATCTGAAGCTGTTGTGTTGCGGAGATTATTCTACTCATAAAGATGGAGCGGCTGTTGGTTCTTGCAGTTCTGCTTGGCTCATCCAAAGCAATCCAGAGCTCAGTAAGTAAAGGCGTTTGTTCTAAGTGCGTGCGCATCCCATTGGGGTTTTTACATTTCATACGTACCTATCCCTAACCCCGTCCTTATCCTCAATCCTTAATCTTATCGAATCCCTAACCCTGTATTTTACCGTTTCAATAAAAAACGGAGGAAAATGAAAAAGAAAATCTGAAAGAATAATTAAGTAAGACTGTTGTTAGGAGCATTTCGGGAGGAGCTCTCTACCTTTGGAATCACAAAAGGTTTTAAAATACGTACCCTTAGCCAAAACAACAACAACAACAACAACAACAACAAAAACACAACAAACTTGGCGGGGGGGGGCGTACGTTCTTGTAACAACATTCGTAAGTAAAAATTAATGTAAATTATTGTTCAAAATTAGTGAATTAGTTGGGTATTTTTTTACTCAAACCTTGCACTAAAAAGATGACAATGTATTGTATAGAGTCTTAACCCATTACATGATAGGGGAATGTAACAGTCAATCATTAGTCCGATTAAGACCTTGAGAATTGACTCTCTGATGAGAAATTTAAGGATAGGAGACGTCTTTTCGGGCATTCTGGTGATAAAGTCTTGTCGTTTTAAAGAGATTCTTAAGTTCTTTACTACCCGAGGTCCAGGACACCAAGACGGATCAATTCGTCATATACCGTCCGTCGACTTGAGCGCGTATCATCGGTATCAACAATGTAAGAATTCGCGCCATACCTTCGTAATTGAACGGAAGAGAGTGGTAATCACCGTTAATTTATTATACGCGCGCAAGTTGTGGACATATAGTGGGAGAAAGAAAGTTTCGTCTCGGTATTCTGTGGCTCGGTTTACTACAAACACAGGTTTTGCGATAAAGCGGTGGATAAAAAAAAAAAAAAAAAAACATCGTGGCTAATGTTTCTTATTTGTATTTTTGAATTTTATATACGTCTTTGATCTCATTTGGGAAATTTGCCTTAATGTCATTGCAGCCCAGTTACAACTGCCTGCACTGGTCGGCGGTTAGGGGGTGGGTGGGGCGGGGTGGGGGTTGACCGTGATGGTGGTGGGAATCAAAAGTATTTTCTTTATTAAATTACGCCTGGGCAGCGTGTAGAACCGCCCACGTGGTTCCGCCTGCTCTTCTCGATTTCCAACTGCGAAGGTACCGGGTATTTTTAACGTGCGCAACCTGCCCATGGGCCCCACCAGTTTTTCGTCCTCATCCGAGCAGACTACTGGGTGCTCGATCCTGCCCACAGACTAATAAATTATTAGTCTGTGATCCTGCCTACCATGGGATCAGAACAGGAAAATATGTGTGTGCGCCTGAAGAAAGGTCCCAGTTGTCGGTACAGATATTTTTGAGCTAGGGGGTGGAAAGGTCGAAAAAGTCGTGCCTAGTTGGAAATGTCCTACTTCTGGCAGAAAACACAAGTTTAACCATTTCTAAATAGCATATGAAAAGGATTTTGGAATATTTTATGTTTAAATATGTTTTTATTAATTATTAATTTTGTACAGCATGTGACTCTTCACGAAGTAATATTGGAGTGATTGTTGCTAGGGGACCGTGGACTAATTACAAAGCCGTTATAGAGATAATACTGAGTAGTGTTCACTGCTCATCTGTAGTTTACCGTGTAACATGCCACCGTCCCCTAAAAACAGCCAAGTCGGAAGTTTTTTGGATCTTGTTAGGAGAGCACAGTATTTTACATAGAAAGCTAGAGCTGAGCAGTGAACACAACTCAGTGGTTTCCCTATTTGCCTTTGTAATATAACTACGCTCCCCCATCAATATCCAAAACGTCAGTCATGGGAGAGAGGAAATTACCTGCCACTAATAGAGTTAAGCTGTTTTTCTCAAAAGTTTGTTTTTGCCCCCTGTCTTAGAAAATGTGTCATATCTTCAAAACTACTCAGGGACCGTTCACATATTATGTCATCACATAAGGGGGGGGGGGGGTCTCTTGAATGATGACAAGTGATGACATGGGGGAGGGGGGGGGATGTTGAGTCCAAAGATGATGTCATCAATGTGGTTTGGTAAAATTGAAAAAGAACAAATTATATAGATCAAATTCATATTTTTATTATAATACCTGCCAATAAAATAACTAATTAATTAATCAACCAATAACTTGAATGACTACTATTACTACTCAATATTGGTTAGGTCCCTAAACCTACCACAGAGTCAACACTGCATCGTGTCTGATTTGGTTCTATATTTTTCACTTCTGTTTCAGTGTTTATCTTCCTGTTTGTTCAGCCTTATTTTTCAAATCAAGGGAAATGAGAATCTTCAGTTACCTATTTTTTTTAAAAATAATTTTAGAGAGTCAGATTAATGTTATCTTATAATTTGGGGGGCAGCGTAGCGCAGTGCTTAGCGCGTCGGATTTGCAATCCGGTGGTTGCGAGTTCGAACCTGTCCGCTGTAGTTGCTATGGGAAAACAATTTACCTTTAACTTCCTCAGTCCACCTGTCTGTAAAACCGGTACCTTACATATGATATAGGTGGCGGAAAGATCTTGTCAGTTTGCTAACAGGCAGCTTCTCTGTATGCTCTTTGTGAGTTGAGATGGTATTAAATGGTTAAATCAGCCTGTCAGGGACACCTTGTAAAGCGCTAAGAGCATTAGTGGATATTAATCGCTATATAAAAGCTTTTATTGATTTGATTTTATTTATAATCTGTGAGTTTGAATTGAAATAAATAGCAAACAGCACTATACAGGTATTTTTAGTCGTTATTTGTCAAGTTTTGATTACGTCATCAAACAGGGAGGGGAGGGAGGGGGGATAGCCATTTGATGACATGTGATGATAAGGGGGGGGGTGGGGGAGGGGGGGTCAAAATTTGTCAATTTTTTATGACATAATAATGTGAACGGTCCCTTAAGATATTGGAAAAATTTTTAAAGCAGCGTGTTCAGCATTGAATTTTCTAGAAGAATATGCCCTTATCGCAAAATCCAAAATTTGAGACAACTGGGACCTTTCTCCAGGCACACACATATATGAGAAAAATCCCCGAAATTCCAACACACCTGCACCGACAGGGAATCGACCCCGGTACCTTCGGTGTGATAGGCGAGCACCTTGCCTCCAGACCGTGTTCCCTTTTGAGACATTAATTTGATTTTACTGATTAAAAATCTAAGTGTTTGCCGATTCAGTGTGGAAGATATAAATGTACTGAGCAATTCTTGTGATCTCACTATTTTTTTGTCAACACAGGGATATGAAGGCCCAGGCGTAGTTTCCAGAAGAGACGGAGACAGTGCCACGGGTAAAATTTACGACATGGTTCTTCAAACATTAAACAAGGCACGTCAGGGAATCTCCGCCAAAGATCTCGGAGACGCCGCTGAAAATGTTCAGACAGCAGCAGATGCATACGTTGACGCCAATGGTGGAGAAGTCCCTGCCAATGAGATTGAGAAAGTCATAGCAGACACTGCAGTGAAGTTTGATGGTATTGTGGCTGTGAGCGCTTTGTTCGATGATGCTTTAACGTATACAGCCACAGTTATGGACTCTGCACTGACTTTGTGGAATGGACTGGTGACCACAGCTAAGGAACTGGAGCAAGCTGGACAGTCTCCTACCCCAGCCATTGCTGCTATCAGCATGACAGCTGAGGCCATCGTCAGGAACGTTATCCTCACTGAAGGTATTGTGACCTACTTGGATGAACAGGCCAAGACGGACAGCGGGAATCCGGCCAAAAGATGGAAAGTGTCAGGGAATGTCGGGTACGGACCAGGGGGACCCGGTGTCAGCGTGGGTGTCAGTCATAGCTGGAGACGTGAAGCCCTGGCCAAGAGAGGTTGGGGTGTCCACCTGGGTGGCAGCATCGGTGTTGGAGGCTGGGGTATCCGAGGAGGCATATCCTTTTCCTGGAGAAGACGTTAAGGCGTTTCACTGAGGTTTACTGGCCAAATCAAAGAATGCAGTGCAGTTGAACGGGTGACGCCTCTGCAAAGGTATCAATAGTTATGCACTTGCCTGTTTCAGCCCATGTGAAATCTACTTTGTTTTGGCGTCATTATTAAAGCAAAATACATAGAATACCAACATTGTACGTTTTTCTTGAATGTGAACAGGGAGAGTAGGCTGTAACAGACAAGAAAAGGGAATAAAAATAATTATGACATCCAAGTAACAGTACGAGGCAGTGAAGTTGTAGAAATGGTTGTAGCATTACAGTACGATATTCCTGGATGGGAGTGGTACATAATGTGGTATAATTAAAATAATGATGGAACAACAACGACGGAAGCAGCAACCATAACTACTGTGACAATTACAGCAGCGACAACAACAACAATGATAACAACATGAACAACAATAACTATAACAACAATGACAATTTCAACGTCGACGACAACAACAACAACAAAAACAATAAAACAGCACCAACTGCAGCAACAACAACAACAACAAATACAACAGCAGCAACAACAACAACAACAAATACAACAGCAGCAACTACAACAACAAATACAACAGCAACAACAACAACAACAAATACAACAGCAGCAGCAACAACAAATACAACAGCAGCAGCAACAACAACAATTACAACAGCAACAACAACAACAACAAATACAACAGCAGCAAAAACAATAACAAATACAACAGCAACAACAACAGAAACAAATACAACAACAACAACAACAGAAACAAATACAACAACAACAACAGAAACAAATACAACAACAACAACAGAAACAAATACAACAACAGCAACAACAGAAACAAATATAACAACAACAACAACAGAAACAAATACAACAACAACAACAACAGAAACAAATACAACAACAACAACAGAAACAAATACAACAACAGCAACAACAGAAACAAATAAAACAACAACAACAACAGAAACAAATACAACAACAACAACAACAGAAACAAATACAACAACAACAACAGAAACAAATACAACAACAACAACAACAGAAACAAATACAACAACTACAACAACAGAAACTAATACAACAACAACAACAACAGAAACAAATACAACAACAACAACAACAGAAACAAATACAACAACAACAACAGAAACAGATACAACAACAACAACAACAGAAACAAATACAACAACAACAACAACAGAAACAAATACAACAGCAACAACAACAGAAACAAATACAACAACAACAACAACAGAAACAAATACAGCAACAACAACAGAAACAAATACAACAACAACAACAACAGAAATAAATACAACAACAACAACAACAGAAACAAATACAACAACAACAACAACAGAAACAAATACAACAACAACAACAACAGAAACAAATACAACAACAACAACAACAGAAACAAATACAACAGCAACAACAACAGAAACAAATACAACAACAACAACAACAGAAACAAATACAACAGCAACAACA